>OY720155.1:27563045-28135455 GCA_963082725.1 Pedicia rivosa
TTAACTATTTCCGTCAAAGCACTGATGTTGGAAATTTTAGAAATATGACAAAAAATTTTTTAGCGTTTTGTGAACGTTTTTTCAGCGTTTTGTAAACATGTTTTCCACGTTTTTTCAGCGTTTTAATTTTTGAAATATATAAACAGCGCTGTCAGCGTTTGTGGTTTAAGGCGAAAAATTTGAAATCAATATTTACAAGATACAAATTATATTTTAAAGATATTATATTTGCCTTATTCCAGATTTCCGTGAAACTTTGTCAATGAGATATAGTCTTTATATAAAAATAGGGAAAAAAAGTCAATTATAATGGAATAGGCAAAAAATGGCGTTTATCTGAAAATAGGCAAAAAAAGGCGAAATAAAAATGATGCCATTTCTTTTAAAACTTGGTGAAACGGAATTATCAACTAAAAATAATGATGATTAGAAGCAGGGAAAAAAAAGGCAATTGCCTAAAAATCCGGGCTCTATATATAAGCAATTGATCACATTTTGAAATAATTTACTTAGAGACGGTTCAACAACTTCAGTAGATACATCAGAAATAATATTTATTTTACCGGAGAATTCACCATTTGAGCAATCTGTGAAAGTGAAAGAACAAAAATAAATATTTCAATAATTATTTTGATATAGCTTACCCTGATCTTTATTTCGAATTCGTGGTGTAGTTTGTACTATGCGGTCATTTACATCATACTCATCATCAGAAAATGTATCTGTAAATTTAAATTAATTAAACTCTCATTTAAACGAATTTAGTTATTATGGCATTACCAACATGTTCTGTATCAGTTGAAGAAGCAGGTATATAAATTAAATTATTATAGTTAATGCATTTACCATATTTAGTGGTCTTCTTTGCTTTTTTAATATACATATTAGCTGATTTCAAATTGGAAATTGGATGCTTACGTTTTTCTATTTTGATGTACTTAGCGCGGTCTTCAGATTCCGTTCCAGAATAGCTCTGATATTTAATTTCTTGATTAAATGAACCGTTTTTAAAATCTGGTTGAAATTGTGAACCAATTGCATCAAAACTGTGAACATTTTCGGGTTTATGAACTGAAAAGTTTTTTGTGGTTATTTCCGCTGTTCTTCTCTTCATTTTTTTTTTTAAATAGGCATTAGTCCAACAAGAGGCGTTTTTATATGCACCCATAATAGATATCTATTTAACAAAATAACAATTTTCAATTAAAAATTAATCGAAAAAAAACGCACAAAAAAATGTTTGAGAACAAATAATTTCCTCGAAATCAGTATTCAATATTGTTGTTAGTGTTTCGGTTAAGTTTGTATTCTACTTTGGTAAGTTTTTTTGTTTTTACATTTCTGTGATTTTAAGTTAATTTTTAGTGAGTTTTGTAATCAATGTATTGACAAACATATTTTCATAATATCTTACTATATTTTGCAGTGCCCAGTAACTGCCAGTTGATGGCAGAGACTTATGCACCATACATTTTGAAATTGTCTTAGTGTCTGTAAATGATATCGAAGCAGGGTGTTCGATATCCGAAGCCTCAAGAAAATACAGAATACCCTTTCAGCAAAATGTAGAGGACTTTATCCAATTGAAAGATCAATGGGTCCTTCTTCTATTCTAAATAAAGAAGAAGAAAAACATTTAGTTACTTGGTTGCTGCATGTTGCTGATGCTGGGTTTCCTCCCAATAAAGATCAATTGTTAGATGGCGTACAAATGCTAGTTATAAAAATGAAGAAAAACGGGAGTCCAGGTCGTCACTGGTATGAAGGATTTCTAAAGCGAAATCCGATAATCAGCAAGCGAATGACACAAAATTTAACACAATCACGAGCATCAGTGACTGAGGATCAAATACGGAATTGGTTTATTGAAGTGGAACAGCACTTGATTACTACTAATAATTATGATGTTCTGCTCGATCCGTTCAGAATTTTTAATATGGATGAAACTGCTTTCTTCTCAGTCCAGCAAAAGGTTATATTTTAACCAGGAAAGGAGAAAAAGCAGTATATTCCGTTATTAATAATAGCGAGAAAGAATGCTTAACAACGCTTTTAGCAGGAAGTGCTGCTGGCTTACAGCCCCCTCCAATGGTATTGTTCTCATACGTAAGATTGCCAAGCTCTATTATTAATCTGCTACCAAGTGGTTGGGGTATTGGAAGATCAGAGAATGGATGGATAACTGGGGAGACATTTTATGAATACTTTACGAATGTATTTCAACCATGGCTTATGTCTCAAAAAATTGTTTTACCTGTGGTGGTGTTTGTCGATGGACACTCATCACATCTAACAATGCATTTGAGCAATTTTTGCAGTCAAAATCAAATTATTTTAGTGGCTCTCTATCCAAACGCCACTCATATACTTTAACCAATGGATGTGTCAGTCTTCCATCCACTAAAAGCAGCATGGCACAAGGGTGTACAGAACTGGCGATACGAGAATACTGGCGCCAGGCTTAAACGTGAATACTTTGGACCATTGTTAAAAAAAGTAATTTCTTTCAGTTTAACAATGCTTTAATACTTGTTTATTTTATTTACTATTACATTATTGTTTTTTTTTTCTTTTCCTTGTTATAAAGGTTTATTTATTTTAATTTTATTATTTAATTTTCTAATCGCAAAAAACATTTTGTATCTATAAAATAATCTTTTTGCTTCCACACAAAGATCTATGTGTTCTGATTTACATTGTCTTCATCTTTATTTCTCTTAAGAGTTTTATTGTTATTATTATTATTATTATTTTTATACGAAACCACAGCACACCAAACTATTGTTGTTTTATTAATATTATTATTTTATAGAATAATTAATATATTATTTATTAATATAAATTAACTAAATAATTGTTTAATGTAAAACTTTTTTTTAATGTAAAACACTTTTCCAAAAAAACATTTTATTGTTACTTCTGTCACAGCGTGACGCGTTTTGCGGAAGGGAGACAGAAATAGGTATGCGCAATATCCTATATTGTATGTATGATATCATGTATGTAGTAGGTGTATATTGTTATGATAAGACTTATTTTAGGGTTTAGGTTATTTTGGTTGAAGCCTAGATTGAGTGGGTGTACTATAAAGGTTTTTGAATAAATATTTAATTGTGCACAACCAAAATATATATATGACATTTACCAAATTTGTTGTGGGAAATTTTTGTCGTCATTATTTTTTTAGTGTTATGTCGTGCAAATATAAAAACGCTACAACGTTATGGAAACATTAACTATAAAATCATTTAATAGAAAAAAAAAGTTATTTCTTTAATAAACACTCTCAGATTTAGTTTTAAATATTAAAAAATATTAATTTTGGAATATACATTAAAATAAAACATGTTATATAAAATAATGTTTAAATATATCGGTTGATTTTTAAATATAGTAGAGCATTGCTGTACCATCTATGATCGAAAAGTAAAAATATAAATCTCCCTAAAAATTTTTATCGTGCTATTCACTTTACTCTAATGGTTTCATACCTGTATGAAAAAGAAGGAAAATTCATTACATCACCAATTACCGAAGTTCTGGTAATGGAATTTTTTTAACTAAATTGGATATATCTGCATCACCAGATTTTTTAAAAAATATTTAAAAACACAGAAAAATCAGAAATTAATTCTAGTTTATTGGAAAAATACTGAAAACCCTATCCATTATTTACTTCCTTTCTCCATTATAAAACAATTAAAATTGATTAATAAAGAAAAAGATTGAACTTGATTTCCGGTTGAAAGAAGGTGATATGGAAGTGATTTGGGATTTTTTTTTGGACAGACGAGTAGTGTGCTTTGAGTTGTAATCAGGACAAGTAAGGAAAAATCATAAAGTTAAAAAGTAAAAGTGAGAGGAAAAGAGCTTTCAGAAATCTTCGATCACATGGCGAGGGTTCTTTTTTTCTTTGATTTTTTGGATAGACGCTAATCAAGGAAAACCGCAACGAATAGGGAAAGATATTTTCTTTTATTTTTTTGGATAGTCGGTTATCAAGGAAACCGTCACAACTCGGTAATCAAGGAAAAACGCAACGCATAAGGAAAGAGTTATTCTTTTATTACTTGGAAGCACGGCCACGTGCGGAAAGAGGAAAAGGCCGCCGGAAACTACAAGAAAAATAATATACAATAAAATACAATCAAAGGATAGATTAACAGTAAAACTTTATAAATTATTTTATTAATTAAATATTCCAAATGAAGAAAATGTTTACTGGAAAAATCAAAATATTGTCCTTGAGAAAAATTCAATGTCGATTCACACAAACTTTAAACATATATTTTAGACACAATAAAACGGAAATATTGTCAAAATGAACAGAAACATTTTCCAACTTGTAACTTATATTCATTAAAAACAGTTTTTATTGCGTAACGAAAAAATGTGTGCGTTTCAATTTCAATTCTCACAGAAATTGTCATTGCACTTTTTCAATGACGTCACTCGCTAAATTCTTTTCAGTATTTCGGACTGTATAAAATTCAGAGGCACTTGGCCAGGGCCTTCTTTATTTTTTGTAAAAAAGTAGGTCCTCTTAGATGATAAAAGCATATTAAAAAAAGCATATTCTGATCGTTATTTTTTTTATGAATAAAAATTTAAAATTTTTTTAATATTTTTTTAATAAATATTTTTTAATTTTATTTAAATTGTTTTTTTTTTTATAACCAAAAATATTAAAAATATCCATAAAAAAAAACTAACTCTCCTAGCGTGACGTCATCATTTGAGCATTACTGCCTGTAGATCTAGAATGCCTTGACTTGGCACAGAGCAACGAATTCTGTTTCGTTAAATAGGGAGTGGGGATAAAGTTAGTTCATATTTCTCTCATATATAATTTTGTCACCACTTCACGAACCATGTTTTTGATTTTCAAGTTTCATACATTACATAATTTCTCTTTTATATTATTCTACTTAGTGGACAAAAAAAAAAGATTAAAAAAACTTGTGATTTTTTAGCAAGCTTTATAAATTATGTTTGTTTTCTAAATGATTTGGATCCCGGATTAACTTTTCAAAACTGTTCAAATGTTAAATGTGAGCAAAAAAACCAAATGATTAATATAAATTATTCATGACTTTTTAATAATAAAATGATAATTTAACACATAATATTTCTTTTACTTTTTGTAATTTACAAGAATTTTTAATTATTTATTTTATATTAATTAATTTGTTTTTCGATTCGATAAATTCGAACTGTTTACAAAGTACAAAGTTCAAAGTACAAAATATGTATTCTTATATCCAGAATGCTATAATTAATTACGTTTGATATTAATTTAATTACATATACATTCGTTCGACGCATTGTTAATTTCTCGAACACACAGAATTATTGAAGTAATTTAAAAAAAAAAACGGGGAAAAAATAAAAATAATAACCAAAAATAATCAATAACCGTCATAAACAAACAATGTTTTAAACGATCACTTATCAAAAATAGAATTCAAGATAACACAAAAAAACCATTACCATTATTTTATTGGTTGTTGTCAGAGAAATTTCATAAAAAAAAAAATGAAGTTGATTGTGCATAATTGTGTAGAATAATTAGCGAATGATGGTCACCTTTACTAATAAATTCTAGGATTTCAACACATTCTGTTCAGTTTGCATTGGAACTTGCTGTGTTTAATACAAAAATTTTTATCACTCGTCAATAAATAATAACTTAATCATGAAGTATTTTTTTGTAATTGTTTACGGTAAGTATTCTTACTTTTTTTTTTTGAAAATTTAATTAAAAGTTAATACGTTTAAGTGTTTTATACAGTGTTGTATAATATTCTTTCATTAATTCTCGTAAAACCAAATATTTTAACTTCATCGAATATATTTTAATGACATACATAAACGAGCTTTGTTCCAAGATTGTTGATTGTTTGCGCTAAATTCGCGTCAATGATTTTTAAAATTACTAATCATAATATTGCTCATTCAAACTTAAAAATTACTGTTTTTATTTTTGACTTCATTCAAAGATTTGATTGACTTTTTCGGACAAAAAGATTTTATATCACTTAAAAGTTCAATTATTAGAAACTATGAATATGTTCATGACGTGACCAATTATTTTTAATTTCGAAAATTACCCGGATGTATACATTTTTTTAAAAGTGTCAATGAATGAAAATTTAGTTTTTTTAAACAAACTCAGAACTATATCAATATATATAAGAAAAGTGAGAAGTCAAATTTTCCTAGGATTCACCAGATACCAAAAAATATATGTTTTATATTTCAGCTTTGGTATTTGTTAGTCTCCCTTTAGAGACTTTTGGAGAGTGTCCACAAATATGCCCAGCGATTTATTCTCCAGTGTGCGGTTTAGATGGAGGCAATTCACGAAATTTTCCTAGCTCATGTGCCATGAAAGCCGCAGAGTGTTTGGAGAAAAAAAATATTCATTGTTTGCTTATATATATTTATTTAAATTAACACTATAATATTTTTTCAGCCTTTCAACAAGTACCATGCAATAATGTTTTTCCTGTTCGAACATAAATGATCTCTAAAAAAACCCCGGCTTACAAATATTGATATAATCTCACAAATATTATAATATATTAATAAATTTTTTTATATTCTATTCTTGGCAAATATATATTTGTTTTATTGAACATAACAAAAGACTTTCAACCAGATTTAATATTGATAAATAATTTTGGGTTTTTCTCTAAAAGTAAAATTCATCATTTGTTAAATAATAATTTTTTGCTAACACAATTTTTTGCTAATACGACATTATTTGTATGGGAGTGTAATAACTAAAAATATTAGGAATTTCAAAGATAACTATTTTGCGTATACAGTCATTTGTTTTTTTTTTTTAATTGCATAATATTTTTTGATTTATATATATTTTTGCAATCAAAAATTAAAATTTTAATAAAATAAAAAACAATACTCAAATGACATCATTAGAACCAGTATTACGAGAAAAAAGAGTAAACAAAAAAATAGTAAAGTTCGGTTTTTTTTATTGTAACTTTTTATTTCTATTCTCTGTAAAATAATAAAATTGCATTGTAATGAGATTGATAAGGTTTGTGTCTTTACTGAATTTCATTAGTGCAACGAGTTGTGAATTTTTTAATTTTTATTTATTCAGTTCTCTTTTAATAAAGGATGTTTGTTTTTCTTTGTAAACATCAGTATAAAAATCATCATTAATTTTAATATTGACTATAAATAAAGTCTATATTCTATATGACATTAATCTATTATTAAGTGTGAAGGTGAAATGATCCATTTGGGTAACGTGTTTATGAAATTTAGTGGAACAACGACCAACACGAATTTAAATGGATTGTGAAATATTCAATAATTTATTTCATTGGAAGAACTTATTGTAATACTGTATGAAGATATGCATACAAAAAAGTGTAGAAGCTGTTTATGCCCGAAAGTTGTTCTAGAAAAATACAAAATAATGAATCGTCACTTTTATATAAATATAGCTGCAGAGAAAACAGATATTGAATTACAATTTACTAGAATGAGTAATAACGTTTTTTTCTAAATCAAGGGAGACAAAATATTGACTATATTTTGCGTTTTTAAATTAGATGGATAGAATACTCTCATTTGTGTGTTTTTTTTGTAATTATAATTTATTGTTAATATTTGTATTAATTTTAGTATTGACATCATTAATATTTATATTTATTAATAATTATTATTTATTTATTTTATTGATATTTATTTATTTATTATTAATATTAATTCTTATTGCATTTATTCTTTTTGTAATTTATAATTATTATATAAGTAGGTTATATTTTTTAATATTAAATATTTTATAAAAAAAAGGCATTGATATACGTTTTTTTAATTATATTTTTAAAAAATAAAATCATATTTTCTTTTCATTTGTTTTTTTCTCTTGTTTTTTTTTTCAATAAAAAAATTCTACTTATACAAAATTGTGATTA
The DNA here is from genome assembly GCA_963082725.1 of Pedicia rivosa. NCBI lineage: Eukaryota > Metazoa > Arthropoda > Insecta > Diptera > Pediciidae > Pedicia > Pedicia rivosa. The sequence continues at coordinate 27,570,998 of OY720155.1, forward strand.
AAAATTTTGACTAAAATTGTTTGGCACTTTACATTGTTTCTATTCTAACTAGAGAATGTTTTATTTGTTTATAGTTTATTACAAAATTAAACAATAATTATTTAGAATATGAGACAAAAAAAAACTTTATAGTTATTTAGAATATATTTATAATATTGTACAAAATAGTTGAAGAATAATAGATTTATGTGGTGTAATAGTTAGAAACGAAGAAAGAAGAGGGAGGTAGAAAATAAAATACATGATTATTAGTTATTAATATTTTCTGTTTAATTTTTGTTTTTTATATATTTGATTGTTTTTCAAAATAAAAGATACAAAAATTATTCAGATAATTTTGTTACAATTTTTGATAGTGTTTATCCATTTATGAATTCACTTAAAATCAATTTATTTTATTTTTCTTTCATTTGATTAATGAAGATTCACATTTGGATATTTTGAATTTCTTTTTTTCATATGATTTTATTTTTGAAGAAAAGAATTACAACAAAAAAATTATTATTTCATTCATATTATGTTTGTTATTGAAGTGATTAACTGAACAGTTTATTTCGAAATTAATTATAAACTTCATCGATCAAAATATTTATCGAATACGATTGACTTTTGAACAGTATTCAAATTATGTATAATTTATTATGTTTAATTGATGTATTACTTTAACAGTCTTCTTTTTTTTTAAATTTTAATAAATTTAACCACATTAATTATTATTAATATTTGATTAGGCAAAAAATGTAGGTATAAATTAAGCATGAGTAGAGGTCTTCGACTATATATATTTTTTTATATGAAATATGTGCTTGAATAAATTTGAATACGAATTAGCGATTATAATATTATTACAATATTGAACACTGTTCAGTTTTACAACTACAAAGGATAAATTTCTTGAAAAAAATATTCATCCCTTAGCTATGACAATTTTTTTTTTAAATTAAATTATTAAACCATTCCATAATCAGTACAAACTGATGAAACATTATTATTTTGTTGTTTTTCCTGAGTATTATTTGCCATATTTAATTCAACAAGTGTATCAATACTATTTATACTAACACCCTGAAGTATTTTTTGAGCAGCTAATGATGTGAAATTGAAACTAAGATCAGTTAAACTAGGAAAATTATACAAATCATCTGTATTCTCTTTTGATAAACTAAATCTTCTATCGACGGTTTCTTTGTCAACTGCTTTTTCTAAAAATGTTTTTTTATTTTGTTCAATATTCTTAACATGCGCTAAATTTGGTTCACTACCAACAGCAACAATATTTTTATGTAAAATTTGTGCTAATGAATCAGAATTTATGGCTGGATTTGAGTTTAATGTACCACATTTTTTCAATAAATTACCTGATGTCGTCTCAAATTGCATATTTTTTAAATCACAATTTGAATTTAATTTATTTTGTGAACCAATTTTATGGGATTCTAAACTATTTTTTTCAAAACATCTTAAATTACCAACAGAACCTGCTATTTGATCATAAGTATTTTCTCGTTGTCCCTCAAATAAATAAATATTTTTATTATTAATTGGTGATGTTGGATTTGAACCTGGAACATTTTTTAATACATTTTTGTAAGTAATATTTCCAGTTTGATTAGGAATTTGTAAGGATAATTTTCGGCTATTATTCATTGTTGCATCATTATTAATATTTTTTGTGAATTTTGAATTTTCTAAAATATCTGTTGTTCCATCCTTATTGACTGGTATCAAACTAGATTCTGGAGAATTTTCACTTATCATTGATATTGAATCACATGTCTCTGATGCGATTTCATTTTCACTAAAATAATTTTCTTTATCATGATCTCTATGATGTACTGCTGATCTCATTGGCATATTTTGCTTTGATATATTTCTTTTAATTATATCACCATTAGAATTTGTCATCGTTTCATTATTTATAATAAAAACATTTGAATTTTCCATGAGTTTACCATTTTCTAAGGTTATAACACTTCGTACTGGTGAGTTTTGAACATAAATTTTTGTACTTGGTATATGATTGTTCTGTGAATTTGTGGTAACTTGAAGTGTAATTGAACTGTTTGAATTTGAGTTAGGTATTCCAACTTGTGGTGGATTTCTCATTGTACGTGATGGACTCTCTTCAGTTCCTTTACTATTATTAAAAGATGTTCGTTGTCTATTGAAAGAATAATCACTTCCTACTTTTATTTTAGGAGATTGATGTAGTGGTGAGTTTGATGGAGAACCATTTGTTAATATTGATCTACTAGGAGAATGCATAGTGGCTACAGTATTTGCAGATGTTTGAGATTCTAAACTGGAGTGTCCACTTGTTCTACTAAACGATATTTTTCCACTATCAAAACTAGATGGTCCTGATGTTAAAATCGAAGCTTTACCACTTTCTAGACTAGACGGGCCACTTTGCATATGTCGATAATGTTTTTCCCGTTCATTCATAATTTTATTATCAAGTTCATTTCTTCGGATTGGACTACTTCGGAATACATCTCCACTTTTTGCCGCCATTCGATTACGCTCATCTGCTATTTGTTTACTTGCAATCATTTTTTGCACTTTATTCGCTGCAGGAATTGAATGTGTGGATCGTGGTAAACTTCCACTACAATAACCAGGTGATCTACGACGAATTGGTGAACAATCACGTGATGATATAACAAATGTTGATTCACTAGACATATGACGTCGATGCCGTCGCGGAAGTGTCGATGAACGTTGACTACTTAATTCAGAACCATCATAAAATGTTGAATTTGATAATGTATGTGCTACAGGCATATCCTAAAATTATAAACCAAAAGAAATCGAATAAGAAAAAAATATAAAAGTAGAAAATAATAATTTAAAACGTAAATAACAAAAAGACAAAATAATAATAATAGTTAGAAAGACTAATTTGATTCTTACATGATCTACTGTTTGTGTTCCCACGCTATGTAAATGGACCGCACGTGAATTAAACCATTCTGCTGGAGGGAATTGTGCCGAATATGTTTCAAGTTGTCTCTGCTTAGATCGGCCACTTCTACGAAATAGTCGAGAGAGTAATGAACCCTTTTCTAAAAAGAAAAATAAGAAAATAAAATTTTTGTAAAGTAAAAATTGAAAATAAATTATTAACTCTTACTCGGCGACGATGAATCAGTACTCTGATATTCTGAACTGCTGCTTTCTGTTCCAAGTAATGTTTGTGCGTAATTTTTCGACAAACTTCTAATAGTAACAAATTACCATCAATTAATATTATGGCTTATTTTGAAAATATAAAAACTGATAAATAATAATACCTTGTTGATTGACAACGTTGTAAGCGTTTCGATGAACCAAATAATCTAAGACTATGACGTCGTTCCAAGCTTCTAGGTGTTGGAAAAGAAGCACTTCTTCGTTTTGATGTTCGTGGATATAAAATTTTATCATTTGGATTTCCTATTTCAATAAAAATTATGTATGAAAAAAAATTGAAATTCAAATGAATTTAAATATTAGTAAAAACGTACCACCACAAATAACATCAGCTAAATTTGTTTGAATACATTGATGTGTTAAATCACCATCTCTTTCTGTTGATATTTCACCATAAAGACTATGTAATGCTTCTGAATTTGACATTAACATTGTACGTATTTCTTGATGGTCTGTGTTGTTATCGTATGTTTCAACTTCATATGATCGATGATGACCTCTTGGACGTGAACGGCTTCTTCGTCGTCTAGTCAATAGAAAACATTCAGTTATTAATCAAAATTATGTTATTCTTATATTTATAATTTTTTTAGACATTAAATATTTTGTAAGGAAAATTGAAAATAATGCACAAAAAAAGAAGAATAACAGAAAAAATACTCACTCGGGTGTTACTATGAAATATCCCTTAGATGTTTGATAAATTTTTCCTTCTTGCATCAATTGTGCTAGTGTATCATAAATCATTTCTGATGATGGTTGTTGCATGTGCGGAAAACTGTTGAAAACCAATGATAGATTAGTTTTTTATAAAATATAATTTAAGAGTCATTATAAAAATGCTAGTTGTTGTTGTTATTTTTGTTATTATTATTAGTTAGTAGTTCTTACATTCTTATTTTCATTCAAATTGATAGGAAAAAGAACAACAATTTTATTAATAAATATGGGATAAAAAGATGATGAATGGTCTGTTTATTATAACTATTTTTTATTCAAATATGAAAGAGATTTGTAGACGTAATGAATAAACTCATGTAACTAAAAAATTACAATTTACAATGCCATTATGATTCTTTGGAACTTAAATTAAAGTAGTTTAAATTTCAAAAGTTAAAACGCAGGTTGACGCTAATTTATACCATCGATACATTATTTGCTTCAGATATTCTTTAAAAATATTGAATAAATTGAGTGTTAATAATAACTAAAAATCTTTTAATGAACGTTATCGAAATATTGTAAGTATCCCAATGATGTGACCGAGGATAAAAAAAACAATAAATCCTATAAATATACCCAAATTATTATCCCGCATTCATAGAGAAATTTATGCATAAAAACCACACAGAATATTTCAAAAAAAATAGAGACATAAACTTACCGTAATGTTAATTTTACTCTAATATTTTCTATCGTAGCAGATTGTCCTAATGATGTTAAATCCATAATAACATCACAAAGGGCTTCTGTAAGTGGTGTAAATTGTCCTTGAACAGTTGGTGCTACGATACAATCATCAATATCACCTAAAAAAACAAACAAAAACAAAAAGAAAAAGTAACATAATATTAATTATTTTATAATAAAAAAATAAATATTAATCTTGAAATGTTATTTTAAAAAATCACTTCATTAATCACTCATTCTGATATCGGATACATAAAATCTATTTTTTTTTTGTATATTTTTATCGAGTCAAAGTATATAAGACTTTTCTTACCCAGTTATGGTCTTGTTTACAAGAATATCAATTCATTTTAATTTTAAATTGCATTACAATAGAAATAGAGACAAAACCTGTCTCATGTATATGCTTCACTATTTCTATACACAATATAGAATATATTTATATTATTTGAAAAATAAAAAACTTATGAATTTTTATTTGAAGTTTAAATTGGCAACTCAATTTCTGAAGGTAATAATTTCATCTATTTTTATCATATTGAATCAATCTAAATATCCTCTTTATTTTTTTTGAACAATATGTTGCGTAAATAATATCCTTCCGAAGGACTAAACTAAAACAAAATCAATAAATTCAAAGTCTTTATCTTTAACGATATCATGATTAGAAATTCAGCTCATGCCTTAAGGGAGTTTTTATATGTCGTCTTTCTTATTGTTACCCGCTTATAAAATGGTTGCGGCTGTTGGAAAAAAAAGAATAAAATCGGTTCCACCTCAAAAACCTTCCCTATTGCGGATCAAAATGAGAGGGTTTGTTTTGTATTTCTACGAAGGGACAAAAAATAAAAGTCTCCTTAAATCCGCTTATAAAACTTTTTCTCTATTCCGAATGAAAATTCTTTTTCAGTCCTTGTACATTCAGTCAACCAAAACCTTTCTTCATTTTGTTCAACACCGACATGAAAAAAACCAAGAAAATATAATTTTCCAATTATAGAAACAAAAAAAAAAACAAAAGAAATACTCTCTTCCAACTGAGAACATGATTTTATTTTATTTTCTGTTTGATTATTATTATTTACTTTTTATTGTCTTTTCAACCTTCATCTCTATCGACATATAGTATTAAAACTACTTTAAGTGCCGTGCCGTGTGATGATCGTAATTGCAAGTGAAAACAAAGTCACACGATATTTTATTATTTTTTCTAGTAGGTATTTTCAATTATTTTTGTATCCAAAAGAAAAAGTGACCGAAAAGGGAAAATATATAGATATTTATTTAGACATACAGCACATAGAAAACGAGATTTAAGAGGTTACGTTTAGATTTATTTTTAATTCATTATAGAAATCGACGCCATTTTTAAGTAGTTTACGGGTACGGCATATTCGAAAATGATATGAACAAAAGTTAAAAGGGCTAGAATAGACTTTTCTTTTAAATAAAATTAAAATTCATATTTATAGTTTTCTTTTAAATATCAAATAAAAATTATTTCGTCCTATTCATAAATACCTAGAAATAATAATTCGAAACTATGATAACCACACATTTATTATATTCTACTTGGGCTTTGTTGACATTTGAAAATTTTCTCAAAGTGTTTTCATTTCAACACAATAATATTTTTCAAGGAAACACCTTATACTTTGATTGATCTTGCTTCTATAAATAATAATTTCTCAATTTATTAATTTAATCGTATTTTTTCCGTTATCATCAGTTCAAGTTCACTAATGTCAATTATTACATCATCAAATTGTTTTTTTTTTTATATGTTTTTATTACAAAAGTTGAAATAGATGAAGAAAAAACAACGAAAGATTATTATTCTTGTCTAGTTTTTGTTTTTGTTTCTTTTTTTTCTCTCAAAATGTCGTTGAAATCGATACAGATTTTTATTTTGTATTGAGAGAAGGTTCATTGAAGTTATGTTTACACAATCGTTTTCTGTTTCTGATGTTATACTTTGAAATTGAAAAAACAGTTAAGGAAAATAAATCATTAATAGTTATTTCTATGAATTATAGGTAAGCACATTTATTTTCAGTATTTTCATTAATTGTAAAATAAAACTAATGTAAAATCATCTCTGTATTTATTTATCTAATATTCAGTTCAATTTTCTCTATTCTCATATATAGGATTAAACGGATATAAAATGCATGTCATCTCTGTTTTTGCTCTTAATTCAATAACATCGAATGTAATCAAAAAAAATATATATAAACAGGAAATAATTTTGTCAGTTTTGTTTTTTTTTTTTGGGATAAATTTCTATTAACATCGAGATTTTTGTTGCTTTTTTAGTTGTGCAATTTTTCTGTAGAATAAAACAAATAACTTATCATATTTATACCAATATTGTACCATTTTATTAATGTTCAATGTCCGTTTAAAAATTATTGTATTTGTTATATAAAATAAAAACAAAACTGGTAGGTAGATTTATCTTATAACTCTTTAATTGAATTCGCATATTCTCTGACCTCATATGCCGGAACAAAGAAAATAATAAGAAATGGAAAGATGGTATATGTCGCGACTCAATTATTTATATACCTTTTTTAAATGTAAAACAATGTTGTGCATTGAATCAAACTCTATGCTCTATGCATGGTCTATGCATAAGTAGTTTTTTTTATGATTAATCGGGCAATAACTATCAAATAGAAATTAAAATATTTTATTTATTGGTAAAAAGTAGATACCCAATTTTTATTTATAACTTTAAACTTGACAAAAATTATTGACACTAAAATAATCTTTATATTGACCGAAATAAAAAATTCTAAACAAACGGTGATTGGTTGGTTGTAAAATTTCACATTTAAAAAAAAAGAAAATGGAGAAAAAGGAATGTTTAAATGATTTGTTTAGTAAATAATTATGTATTGAGATGAAAAATCTATGGATATTAAAATGCTTGATTTTTGCTGCGTTTTATGTTGATAGTTTCACACAATCAATTAATTTACTATAGGAAATTTTATCTAATAAAAATAAATTATTGTTATTGGTTTGTGTTTGTAAATAAATAAATGAAAAAATATGAGTTATTATATAAATATCTTTGTGGTGGAAATATATAATGAAAAGAGTTTATATTTCTGTAACCCTTTAGGCGCGTAAATCAATTTTATATGAAAAATAATTATACTTAATTTTCATTCGACTCTATAATAGAGAAAAGTAAAAAAAAAAATTATTATAAATTTCACAATAAAATCCCGAAAAAAAGAATAAAATAAAAAAGAAAATCAAATATCATCATCCGGTTCTTCAAGGGTTATAAAACCAATGATATTCAGTAATATAATGGTGAGATTGTTTGCACGCATCAGGTAAATATTTTTACACCATTTAAATTGAACACAAAAATATAGGTAAATAATAATATACTTTAACTTTATATAAATAACAACAACAAAATAATTAATAGATGAAAGTATAAAATTACACTCAAAAGACCAGTAATTTTGTACTATTGATATTAATTGCGTTGTTTATTGAATTTTTATATAATTAATCAGGAATAATAGTCATAATTTATGCGAAGATAATTTGTTTACCATTTAGGTTTTTAATCATGTATATATATATATAATAAAGCTAACATAAAAAACAAATGGATATTTAGTAATACCTAAATACAAATAATGTCAGAATCAATTTTTACTTTCTTTTTAACAAAAATTGAAAATTTTACAATTTAAAAAATAAGGTTCAATCTTTGAAATGAGTGAAGAGGAGTGTGTTTACTCCTGCAAACTCTCATAACTAAAAGTCATGCAAATTCTTAAAAGTTTAATTAATTTTAAAACCATAAATATTTTTTTCTCATTTAAGCATAAATTGCTTTTCCGTTAGTTGTTTATCTTTTATAGATTCTCTATTAATTACCTGCCGGTTGTTTACATGGCAAAAAAAAGAAGAAGAGTTATAGATCAAAATTTTGTACTTGAAAGTACCTTCCTCACTAACAATAAAATATTAATTCAAAAAAGAATACATTTAAATAAAATCTTAATTTTATATTACTTGAAGCAATTGCACTGAGGTATAAAGTTAAAACAAATAAACTAAACAAACAACTTAAAAAAAAAGAGGAAGTTAAAGTATGTTAGTTCGAAATATATATATAAATTCAAGATCATTTTTGTTGTTGGTCTTATGTGAAAGTCCAAATTTATACACATTGATAAAATTAAATAAACTATACTTAAGTCTTTTTATATATGAGATTTACCATTACAAAAGATTCTCCGTTACAAATATTTTGTATTATTAAAATTTTTGTCATATCTTCTTAAAAAAAATTTAGAAAAATAAAAACATTGAAAGAAAATCTACCAAAAGTGAAGAAGAGAAATTTTTGCATGGTCAAGACCTAATTTAATTGTGAAGTGTGTGTATATACATATATAATAACAATGACAATGCATTACAAGATTACATATATTTGATGTGACTAATTGCATTGCCATTACTAAAATAATATGTGTATACAGTCTCATTTTTTTTTTCGATTGTTAATTTTATCATGTCATAGTTCCATCATAGTCAGATCACCATACATTTTAAGATGTTTAAAAAGAAGAAGAAATGTATATAGTGGTACAATATTTTTGTATCATGTCTGGGAATAAAATTAATTGAATCTAAATAGCCTCGAGAATTTCACGAATATATTGTTGCGGCTACATATAAAAAGGCGTGGTATAAATTGGTTTGGTTATGATCATAGAAGCGTGCATACAAACACACAATTAAGAGAAGTTAAAATTTTATTTGAATATTTATTGTAAAGTATATTTAAATTAATTCCTTTTGAATCATGTTTGGTCGATTGAATGTCGTTTGATTGAAGATTAATTAAGAAAAATCTTAATTTTAATGAAGGCGTTTGCTAATAAGATTAGGGTCACTTTAAGTATAATGTTTAAACTTTAAAGCTTAAATAAGATAGGTACATGACAGGACTGATATTATACAAATTATATAATTGCAAATTTATTGTTCTTATTGTCGTCAAATCATAATAATAAAATATTCATAATATTATTAATTTACTATAAGACGATAAAAAAAAAGTATTAACACAAAAATAAAAAGAAAAATAATAATTAATTGAGCAATTTTGAAGTGCTTTTTATATCCTGGATTTGACCTGCACACGCTAAACCCAGAACAAAACTAATACCATGCTATAATAAAAGTACGTGATCATTGATTATTATTTTCTTTCTATAAATATATTATTATTATTACTATCATTAGAAAAGAGACCCATAAGGTCATGTCATGATGATTAACTTGGTTTGTATATCATTCTTTTTCTACTTATATTTATATATTGAGGCTATTCATTAAGTATTTGTTTTTAACTGTTGTTGTTATTCTATGTTTGGTATTAGATTTTATAAAATTTTTTTAAAAAAAATTGGTTATTTGAGGGAGTGAAACTATTTAATTCACCTATTATATTTTGTATGTGTCTTCTGGTAAGGACATAACAAACGGATGTACAATAGAATATAATATATACTTATACTTTATTTTGTTTTAAAATTAATTTACTCTGGTTGAAGCACGATATTATTTAATATGAACTCATAAGAAATAAATATCAGACATGTATTTTGAAACATATAAATGACAATATTGCATGGAAACTATTATTATTAGAGTTTAGACTGAACAAACGTGTTTGATGTTCCAAAAATAATTAAATACTCCTTGAAATTGTAGGAGAAAAGCATGGTGAGCAATTTTTTAAATCAATGATGGAATTATTGTCACAATCATACGTTGTGATTTGTACAACCCTGAATTTCATAAATAAAAATTGGAGAATAAAATAGAATAATTTAAAGTGGTTATACCGCATAATTTTATCAAAATAAAAAAATATAAAACAAATAAATTAAACACAGTTAAATTTCACAATTTGCAAAATAGAAAGAAAACTCACATGTAGTACGGTATAGATATATTGTATAGGTATTATCATCTCGTGTTTTGTCATCAACAATTATCCGTTAACGACATTAATTTCCGTTCACCGCAATTTTTTTTTTACATCTTTTCTTTTTAACTTTTTTTTTCTATTTTTTGTTTGAGTTCAACTTCCAAAAAGACAATTTCCTTTCGTGCCTTTTGTCACAAACACAATCTAATGACATAGGAGAGAAGTTTGTTAAAGTTGTTTTTATTTTTAATATAGGTAAATAATAATAATAATAATAATGATAATATCCCGACCAAAATTCAGATGCAGGTGGGTCTCGAGTTAGTAGATACAAGACCAGCGGTAAAGTACCTTGGGGTTATCTTGGATAACAAACTCAGCTACTGGCCCCATATACAAAGTGTATATAAGGCTACAAAAAGGACAAGTGACCTAAGCAGGCTTATGAGGAATATAAGAGGCCCAACGCAAAGCAAGCGTAGATTGCTTATGGCAACCACACAGTCAATTCTACTATATGGGGCAGAAATCTGGGCCGATACTCTCCAGGTAGAAAAATACAGAAAACGTATAGCCTGTGTACAGCGCACGGGAGCACTCAGAATGTATCTGAAGATGCAGTGCTTGTCATCGCTGGAGTGATTCCCATTGACTTGCTTGCGCTAGAGCGAAAGCGTACGTACGCAAGAAGTAAAGAAGTAGGCAGAGTGATAGCTGCGAAAGAGGAAAGAAGCCGCACTGTGAACATCTGGCAAGACCCATGGTCGACCGCTCCCAAAGGCAGATGGACACACATACTCAAAAGCTGGAACAGTGGCTGAATCGGACTTTTGGGGAGGTGGACTTTTATCTGACACAGCTACTCAGTGGACACGGGTACTTTCGAGCGTATCTCCACCGCATGGGCAAAGTTCGCAATGAGATTTGTAAGTACTGCTCATCCCGCGAAACCGCAGAACATTCTGTATTTGTCTAAGTGAACAGTTGAACGTAATGAGTTAGCAGCAAAAGTAGGGCAACTCACTCCCGACAACATTGTCGATGTAATGCTGCTGGAAGAACGTAAGTGGAACTCGGTAAAAAATTACGTTGAGATAATCCTTCGCAAAAAATGCGAAGAACTGTGTCTCACGGACTAACATATAAGTACGGCCCTTAAAGCCCGTAGGATGGAAGGCCCAACCCGAAGTAATGCGAAACTAATTCCAGGCTGGTACCTAAGAAAGGGGGTGGTTTTTTAGTGAGGTCGCCAATCGGTAATTCCACACACATAAGCAGTGACGGACCCTGCTTACAGCCTTTTGAAGGTTTTCCCACCAACCAAGGAAAAAAAAAAAAAAATAATAATAATAATAACAATAATAATAAGACTAAGACAAGTCGCAACGTTTCTTTCAACGATATGCCTACATGTAAACCTTTAACCTTTGGTTATGTCCAGAAAATGTCTTTCTATTATTTAGTAGGTATACAAAGGTGTTTAAATTGGTTTTAAATTTATTTTTATTACATTTTTGATCAACGTATTATAGGTACATGTTAGATCGACACAATGTTGCCTTAAGGCATTCGAGTTTCCTATAATCATAATAATAATAGTAATAATAATTACCAAAATCTATAAAAGTTTTCACATTTTTAAGTGAAATGATTTTGAAGATGATAGGAACCAATACCACCTATTCAGATTTATAGAAATTCTTTACATTCAATAAGAATAGTGAGTTTTTTAAAGAGTAAAAGAATATTCAAAGAAATTTATTTTTGAACTGAGTAATCGCAATTATTTTATAAATTATTATAATTTTTCATATTTTATTGTAAATTATTCTTTGCAATAAGAATTATCATACAGCAAAACCAATTATCACATATGATTAGTTATGAAAAGAATGACAAGATATTAATTTAATGACACCCGTACGCATTTAACACTAAATTGAATTTTCAATAAAGGAATGAATAAAACAAAACAAAGACGCTCGTACTTTGACACCTTTTCAATATTGCGTGTGTTTTGACACTTTATGTTGTATACCTTTTTTGTTTTAAATATTACAATAGTGTCACGTTATATTATGTTAGACATTAAGGCATTAAACATATAGTAGTTACTAACTATACGATTTGGCTATAGATGGTTATTGTATAATTGCTTGGTGATGCTGATGAGACATTTAAGTGTTGAACAACAGAAATAAAGATATTTTGAAGGAAATAATTTTTTTGTTTTCACTTTTTATTGTTTTATGTATGTTGAACTCTCAGCAGAGGTCAATTATAGGCTATAAGTTATTTCAGACCTACCCCACACTTGTTGAGAATTTTGAACGTTGCTGAAACGACATCATGTATAACACCTTACATATTACGCAAAATGAACTTTAGCCACATGTAACAATTATTAAAGAAAGTTTAAAAAAAAAACGTGTCAAACCATAAAAATAATAAAAAAAATACTGTCATTGTTATTATTTTTGAGTTGAGGACAATACCTAAGTTAAAAAGAGAAAGACAGATTGACCGCAGCGATGAGCATTAAATGCGATCTAGTGAAGTGTCACGTTTATGATCTTTTGAGTGAAACTAACTTTTATAAATGTATTAATTTAATTTAATTGATAATAAAAAAATTTATATCAAAAGCAACACAAAAAAAACTAAATTACACGTTTTATGTCAATATTTATGAGAAATAAGGTAACATATTTATGGTTTCTTTCTTTACAATATCACCCATAAAAATCTATGTCAATCACGTCAATCAATTCATGTTAATATTTTTCTATTAATTAAATTTTTTTTAAACTTGATCTATATGAACATTTTTATTAAACATAAAAGGAATAGTAGAAAATTAAATATAAAATGAAAGATCTACTGTTTTTCTCTAACCTTACCTATGGCTAATTTCATTTTTATTTGAAGAACACAAAACAAATCTTCCGGTTAATAAAAAAAATGTATTAAAAAAAACAAAAACAAAAGCATTTTACTTTTGATCTCTTGTATTTTTTTTTGTCGAGATCTTGGCAAGTAATTAAACACTTTCACTATATGTAAAAAATTTAAAGCAAAAAAAATATGATGAAGATGATGATGATGATTGTTGTTGTTAATGATGTGTGTGCATTAGTTAATTTGATTATCATTATTTTCAGTTTTATTTTATATCTTTAATATAGATTAATATATTTTTTACGTTTAAAATGATAGCAGTTCACGTGAGTCTGAGACAAAACAATAGAAAAAAAACAAAGCTCTCTAAACACAATTAAAATAGAATATGTATTTTTTTTATTAAAAAATTAACGAGTGGGTGAAAAATAAAGTTAAAAAAAAAAACAAACAAAATATTAATAAAGTATAATTATAGGAAAAATATTAATTATGATTGTATAACAGAAAATACTATTATTATTTTTATTATATAATCCAAACGTTAGTTTTTTTTTTGAGAATACTTTCTACGAGATATGCGAGATGAATATTTACAAAACAAAAATCTTGTGCAAAAAACATTGTTATTTTTTTTTGTGTACGATTTTTGTTTCAAACGCATTACAACTTTTTTTATTTATTAAAAAATGGAATTAAAAGATAGACTATTGTATGTAAAGTAAAAGTGATCTTACCGCTTGATCGTATAGTGATGAGATGACATGTGATAAAAATCTTATCATCATCATAATATAAAGAAAGAAGAAAAAAAAACAAATGGATGGTAAAAATTGTATGTACGTTACCTATGTTAAAATTTCTTATTAAAGAAAAACCGATTGGTATCTTCATTCATTCAATATATTGGAAAAGTGCAAACAAAAATGAGATAAAAGTTTTGTGTCCAACAGAAAAGAAAAACCAACTTCAATCTCATCTCAACTTGTGGACTTAATTTTAAAGTGTTTTTTTTTCTTCATTCGACTCTTTTCGACAATGTTTTCATTCCACTTTATTATTACTATGATTATTATTATTAAAGAAATAAAAACAAAATAGGACAAATTGAATCGAAAGTATTTAATATATCAATATAGAAGGTTAACGAAGACCATAGATAATCTGAAGATCATGCTTTTTCTGTATGTAAGTACCTATGTATTTATTATAAATTTATCTTATTTATTTTTGGCCTCATCAAAAAAATATAACCAACGTACACAATAAAAATAATAAAATCTTGTCACAAACAATTGATTTTTATTTATAATTTTCACTTCTTTTCAGTTATTTTTTTCTACGCAATTCTTCTATAATTTTTTTCTTAAAAACAAAGTGAATTTTTTAATAATTTCATGTTTTAACCTGATTTTATTTGATTTTAGTAAGTAAAATGTATAGCTACATCTATAATTTTGAAAAGCAGATTTGGGTCATGTAACATGATCTACTATAATGGAATCCAAACCATTATTTCTACCGCGCTGAGATTTAAAGAACCCGCGAACCTATTGATGCTACTATGCAACAGTCTGGGTTTTATCATATAATATTCTTGAAAAAAATATGGAACGATCAATTATTTTATTTTACTGATTCGAAAATGAATTTTCAAATTGTAGGAAAAATCAAAATTTCAGTGAATATAATCTAAGTACAGTTTCAGTGTTTTACATAAAAATTGTTGCAATATGTTTGAGGGTATATGTGCAACTCTGACAGTGAAAAACATTATTGTAGTGCTACGTGAATATACCGGCGTCGGATTTCAATCATTAAAATCTAGAATCTTTTAAACAATTTTATTATATTTATGACTTTATAATTATATGATCGTACCATATCAGTTTAATATAAAAATAGTAATTATAATTTATGGTTAATTAAATAATTATATCAAAACAAAATTAAAATAATAATTTATTTCTACACTACACAATCTAATAAATCAATTTTTTCTTTGTTAATCTTTGTTTTTTTCTTTGCTTCTACTGGTTGTTGTAGAAATAAAACCATGTTTCACTTTGTAATCTCCCATAATAATAATACAAAATAAATACCTAAAAGATATTAAAATTAATTCTGGGTTTTATCGTTTTATATTGGTATTAAATTTTAATCATTATTGGTTTTTGGAGGACAAATTATTGATTTCTAATGAATGAATGAATGAAATGAGAAAAAAAAGTATAAAAATAGAATGATTTAACTGTGAGCGCACTATTAAAGTTAAAATCATCTCACGTTACCAAATTTTACAAAATTTATATCTTTATCTATTTATTATTATTTAAAAGCAAAGTAAAAAAAAAATCATTGAAAGAAAAACTTTCTTTATTTATAGTAAGTATTAAATGTTTATTATATTATCATCGGTCCTGACTGTTCTGATCTCACGGTTTTTTCGTCTTTTCTTTTTTATTTATTTTATAATTTTTATTTCTTTTCATTTTTATAATGATTAATAACAAGAGATTTTTGTTCATGATTAAGATAAACACAAAAAAAAATGATCTGCGAAAATTATAGATTTTATTTGTGATCGCGTCTAAAATTTATCGAAGGTAAAAAAAGAAGAATCTCTAATCGAAATCATACGTACAAATGTTTTTTCAATGTACGATAAGAATCAATTGAATATACATTTATTTTATCTTATCCTAATTTGGATTAGATCGATTAATTAAATTATAATCGATAAAAATAAGAAAATAAGCTCCGATTATGGAATTCATTTTATTATAATTAAAATATAATGGATTCGCATGAGTGTTTTTGTTTTTAAAATAAATATAGGTTTGCAGATAGAGGACTTTCTATATTCAATTAAATTCAATTGATCATTCTATAATATTCGTACGAATATCTATAAAAGACACAATCATTGTTGATCATCAAATTAATCCAAATATGTACTCTCAATTTGGTAAGTTACATTTTTATTTTTTTTTAAATATAGATTTATAGATGAGCGATCAAGATTAAACAAGATAAAACATATACAAAACATTGATTCGGGTATATTGATCGGATATTTCCGGTCGTCATATTCTATTATTTTCAAGTTCATGCGGATAAAATTCCATGTTCAACAGACGCCAATCAATAACAAACAAAAAGTATGAACAAAAATTCTATGCCTTAAATAATATTCAGTTGCTTTAAAGTTTGTTAAAAAAAATAATGCTGATGAAATAACATTTTATTTAATTTACTGCCGTATTTCAAAATAAAAATGAATTAACAACTTAACTTAAATTTAAACTCAACATAAACCATATGCACACAACTTGAGAGGAAAAAATTTAAAAATAAAAAATTATTCATGATACAATCGTGATTTTTTTCTTAGCAAAAAAAAAAAAATAGGAAAGAAATGTTTCAAATGAAATCGTGAGAATTATTGAAATTTTGTAACAATATGAGCTTTCTGAAGAAAAACATTCGAAGAAGGTAAACTGCGAACAAGAAATATCTAAATATCTATTTTTCTTTCTTTTTCTGAAAATTATAAATTAATTAATTAATTAGAATTTCATTAGAGATTTAGTTTTTTTTTATTTGGTTGCGGTCAGCCGGATGTCCAAAAACTTAAGCAAGCAAGAACAAAAATAAATATATTATAAAGAAGAAAAAGAAAAAAACAGAACATAACAAATCAAAAAGCTCATTAAATTAAAAAAACGGGATCGATCATAAATTTATTTTATATATACGATTTTGACGTTGATTTTGAAATTAAATATAAACAGATATCATTGATCTTCTTTGCGTTTTAATGTTGAAGAAGAAACGGCAAATGGTACATCATATTCTGCGCTTCTTTTGACTTAAGGTTACCAATCGGTTGTTACAAAAATAAATAAATAAGAACTGAATGTAATGTAATGATATTAAATTAACATGCAATTTGTATACGGTTGTTTAAATATTGTAAACATTAAGTGAATAATTTTATACCATTTTACTTCAAAACAAAATGATACGATTCTATTATATGCCCGAATGAAGAATCTCTTATATAAATACACAACAAATAATACAATAATCTTAACAAATCGGCGCTTTTATTTTATTATAAAAGATTAAAATGAAGGATACAAAACAGTAAGAAACAATTTAATACGAACATTAACTAAAGAAATGAATATTTTATTGACACTAATTTAAAAAAAACCGATCGCTTTTATATTTATTTATATTTTTCTCTTTTCTACTCATCAGATTAATATTGAAATTGTCTCTAGGTTAGGTTAGGTACATACACTACATATATATATTTAATGGTTTAATGCCGACATTACATAATAAAGAAATCAATTGCAGTTCATTGTTTAAAATTTAATATCTTCATTTTTGCTTACTTAATATCCTCTCGTTTTTATGTAGAAAACGGATATTTTATTGTTTGAAAATCATACAATCTATAGGTGAGTTACAAAGAGCCATATATCATTCATATAAAATATACTAACTACAGAATTTAAAATCTAATAATTTAAGACTAAAATTAATTCATTCGTTTAACCTAGATTTTTAATGAACAAAACTTTAATTTTTATTTTTTCAGTTTAAAATTCATATTTGAATAAAATTAGTCAGCATAATTTTCGACAAAACTTATTGAACTTTCGATTTTTTTTTTGGTTAGTATGCCGCCAATAAATTTGACATGCATTTTATTGTTATTATCCAAATATGAGGTGTTTGGCCAAGCAATCCTAGAGAGAGAGGTCACAATTGTTTATTAAAGAAGAACGATTCTTCCTATTACAAATAATATTTTGCCATTTATAAAATGCAACAAAGGATTGACATTAGTTCAAAATAAGAAACAAAAAAAAACCTAAAAGTTTCATTGAAATCAAAATCACAAAATATGAAAGTAAAATCACAAGAAAAAAAAACTCTTGGGAAATTAACAGCAACAAGTCAACAACAGAAAGTGGTCATACAAAAGAATTAAAATTTATATTTGGACTTAACAATAAACAAATAAATGTATAAGAAAATAAATTCTTCCTTGTTTTGTTTGTTTGTTTGTTTTTTTTTGTTTTTTGTTATATTATTATTATTGTTGTTGTTGTTTTATTATAATCTTTTTAACAAATTAATTAAATCACACGTCTGTAAAGGTTCATTTTTAGTGTTTTATAAACTCACGACTTTCTTTCAGTATATATTTTTAC
This sequence comes from Pedicia rivosa, assembly GCA_963082725.1. Classification (NCBI taxonomy): domain Eukaryota; kingdom Metazoa; phylum Arthropoda; class Insecta; order Diptera; family Pediciidae; genus Pedicia; species Pedicia rivosa. The sequence goes on from OY720155.1 coordinate 27,589,706, forward strand.
TTTTATTTTATTTTTATATTTTTTTAATTTGTTTATTTTTTTTTCTTTAACTATTATTTATATAAAATAAATATAAAACTTTTATGGGGTTAAGCTCTGAACTAAAAAGAAAAAAAAAAACAAAAGCTAATTATCTGATGGCATTTTAAAACACAAAACTGAAGGTATTAGAATTGAACACATAAAAAAATAAAAATTCTGTGTGGAAAAACTTGAGGAAAAAGAAAACACTAATCGATCACAATAAACAAAACAAAAAAAAAAGAAGTTTTATGTTTAATAGAAATAAAATGGAAATGCATAGATAATCACGCGGTCAGAGAATATACATTTATTTGGCCACAAAATAATAATATATGGAAAGAAGGGAACTTTTATTATTATTATTTTTTTTATCTCGAGTTAAGCTTAATAAATAAAAGAAAAACTTTCGCTCACATAATAAAAAAATATTTAAAATCTCAATCAAGACAAATATCAGAGAGTATTAATTAGTACCGAAATTTTATTTAAGAAAATACCGCACACAGATTTTTCCATAATGTAAAAATAAAAATATGTAAATCCATTACTAATTTAATTAAAATCATTCAATAAACTTTAAATTTAAGCTGAATAAATTATATAATATTTGTATAAGAAGTTTTATGTATTTTTCTTTAATTTACTGATGTTGTTCTATGTTTTCTTCACACATAGTTTTTTTTTGTTTAAATTCACATCAAATTGAAACACGTCACGTCACGTGTTTTGTGTCAAATTTTTTTCTTGTTATAAAATTAATGTAATAGAGGACTAAATTATATTTATTTTTGGTTTTTTTTGTTGCTGTCCAACGCATTATTTTTTTTATTTAATTTGAGGCAATTATTCTCATAAATGTTATGTCTGCAAGAGTGGTGAAATCGTTTATAATTGGCTTGATTCGGGCAAAGAAACAAAACATTGAGAAAGAAAAAAATTGTAATCAGTGTAAAGAGTATTATAGTTTGTTAGTGTAAATGGGACAAACGATATAAAATTACAATACATATGTTCATTCCAACATAATATGTTGTGCCTTATTATTTGGGTGACTGATATTTGAATGAAAACCAAAGTCAAATCTACCTCCCTGACGTTTCCACCTCTTCTCATTTAGATTTTAAACTATTTTTTTTTTGCTGTGATTATCAAAGTCTTGTTTTTGTTCAAACACTTAAAGCTCGTATAAAACATTATAAAACCGGATACGCAAGCAACTTCAGTTTGTTTTATTTTTATACTTGGCAATTTTGCGCTTTAAGAAATGTAAAAAAATGAAGTGTTTTTTTTTTCTTTCTAACAAAAATCAAAAATAAAACAACATTTGAATTTGAATTTAAAAGATCTCAACGATACTCCACGACCAAGTCAAAGCAATATTGTTTAATAAAAGAAATAATCCCACGCCTTTATATTATACATCATATATGCATGTATTTTGTTTGTTTTTGTTGATTTTCAGTGACAGTAGTTGTCAGTGCGCCGCTTGACGTTTTGAAACTAAAATATATTTATTTTATACGACAACCGAAAAAAGAAAACACAAAAAGACTTTTATTCTTTTGTTATAGTGATTCATGTCTCTTTTTTTTCTTTACTAGTTTTATAATTTTTTTTCTTCTGTTTTGTGTTACCGTTCTTTTGTTGTTGTGATGTTGTTTTTTTCGTATTTTTTTCTATTTTTTAGTCATATAATGAGTATAGAAGAAAAAACTACTTGTCTTTTTTGTTTTTCATTATGTCTTAGATAATTTCTGTTAAACAGCAAATAAATGAAAAAGAAGTAATTTGCAACCAATTTAAACTGTTTGTCTTATCTTCTATATAAATAATAAAAAATAAAGTTAAACTCTCTATACAATGACCTTAGCAATATAAATTTACCAAAAGAAAAAAAAAATACACGAAATAACAATAGGAATATCACTTACATACAAATGTTAAATTCATCTAAACGTCTCAAGTCAAAGTTCTTTTGTCTTTTATAAAGTTATGACAAATTCTCCATTAAACGGACGCCGAATTCTCAAGTTCGACATTTGCATACAAAAACAATAACAATTATACATAAAGTAAGAAAAACGAGAAGAATTGACAATAACAATAAAAAAATAATTTATGATTTTAAAATAAAAAAAAAACTAACAAGAGAACATTGACGATTGCAACATTCCAAAGTCCAAAATATATTTGCAAAACAAGATCTTTATGAATGCGAAATTCATCTTTTTCTTTACATCATAAGATTGTTTTTGTTTTAATAACTATAAGTACAATTTTTTTTTATTTTAAATACAAAAACACAAACGCAAACTAAAAGGGAAAAAATTCCTTCACGAACATCTTTTTATGTCAACAAGATATAAAATCTAAATCTGTACTTTATACAATATGACTTTTCTGTGTACAAATGTCAACAATTGTTGGTAATAAAGATTACCGATTACGTCAAATTGCTACAAAATAAAAACCTTGTATCCTTTTGGCTTGAAAAAATACAATCGCTTCAATTTCGTTTAACCGCACAAGTTTAATGTTGTTGTTGTTTTTTTTTTGGGAAAGTAATTAATATCAAAAAATTAATTAATAATATTTTTCATTTATTAAAAGAGAGGTAAGTTTGCACGGCCAATTTAATTTTAATCAATTTCAATTATCTTCTTTTTCAATCAGTTAAACCAACACAGTATAGAAATTGAATTTTTTTTTTGATTTTGTAATAATAATAATAATAATCGAGTTGTGTAATTTATACACATATATGTGTCATAATAAATATTTGGACTGATATTATGAAATTTAATAACCAGGGCGTTTTTCAATTATTATTTTTTTTTTTGACAGGAGATGTCATGTTCTTTTTATAAATACCTAAAATTATAGATAAATCAGCTCATAATAAGCCTTTCTAAGTTTCTTACCATCTTATTATTGAATAATTCAATTTTTAACAATTTTTCATGCTTTTAAAATAAATCAAACATATTAGATAACTTATAAGAAATGAAAACTTTAGACAATAAATAGAAAAAAAATATTTTAATTAAAGTTTAAATTCTGGATAATATATGATTCTTTTATCTTTTGACATTGACCAGAAATATAATTGCAAAACTATGCAGTAAATCCATTTAATGATCAAGATAAAAAAAAACAATTGTAAATTAAGTTTAACAATTGTGTTTTTTTTACAATTTCCTTGCTAATTACCAAAAAATTGTCTGTGTATGAGATCGAAAAAAAAACTTTTACTTTAAATTTCTATTAATTTTGAACAACAGTCAGGAAGGAAATAAAAACAAAAATTTTAATAAATGAATTGAATGTTAATTATTCATTTTCATAATTTCATATGTTGAATATTGAATTTGGCCACAACTTTTTTCATATATAGAGAACTCATTACCATCAATTTATTTAACATTCATATTCTTCAATGATTGTAAAATATTTGAAATGTTGTACCAACTTTAACATAATTTTATAAAAATACATTGTATTAATATAATGCGAAATATTTAAAAACACATATAAACTAAGAAATGAACAGAGCATAAAATCTATCTAAAAATATGTGAGAAAGTCTCTTTTCTTTCTTATTTCATATAAAAATATATTTAGTTTTTATATGAATTCTATTCAGATTTTAAAAAAGTAACGTATATAAGGAAAATTATAAATTTGATAGAAAAACTTACCAACAGAACTGATAACATAAGTTGCTGGTGGTTTAAGTACACTACGAGCATAAGCACCACGAAGTACTTCAAGTGCACATGGTTCAGCCGTGACGAGTAACATTCCTGGGGCAATATGGCCTGCATAACGTAAAGCTTTCGTGGCCGCCGTTAGCGGTGAATTCCACCAACATTGTGCATTTGCTGCTAAAAAATTCTGTAATATAAATAATATGATAAAAAAAAAATAAAACGATAATAATCAATTATTTTTATATACTTTTTTTTTATTAAGTTTAATAATTTGTGTTGTTGTTTATGAAATGAATAAATTATTCTTACAATGTTGTAACGAGATCTTAATTTAAATTGGTCTTTCTATATACTATCTTTATAAATTTTAATGAAAATATTGAAGAAAACAAAAAAAATAATAACAGACTTCTTGAAAGGAGTCTCCTCATTAGAAGAGCATACACATTTACCCCCAGAGGTCAAAATTATTCTCATCGATTTCTTATATATTTATTTATTATTTAGAAAGAGATTCCAATCAATTGTCCACGATTTAGGTCGACCGAAACCCTCAGACGATTCTCATATTTTATAAAAAAAAATGTTTGTCAAGATTCATATATTATTTAGTTCAAAAGTTCAAAATATTATTCGTGATGATTGACTCTGATAAGGTGTTATAGTTTTATTATATTTTATAGTCTATATCGATTGTGTTTTAAGATTAAATTGAATTGAGTTGTTTTGCTATAACTCAACGTAGGTATATATAAGATAAGATTTAAAATATTGCAAACCAGATCATCTAATAAATCGAATCAATCTGAATAGAACTAGGGAGATGAAAGTCAATAACAAAAGACTTCTACAATTAAATTTTCACAAAGGAAACAGTCTTCATCGTTTTCCTAATTTAATAAGTTTTATAGTGTTTTTCCGTTTTCTTTTGTTAGTTTTTATGTCACATCTATTTTCTATGATAAAATCATTTTCTGGGGTTTCACATTGCAATGAATCATGGACCAAACGATAGTATTGATTTTAATGAACAAACAATATCTAATATGTGATATGTTTTTGTTGAGGAGGTTTGGAATAAAAGTGATGGAAGAGAAAACAAATGATATTTAGATTTAGTTTGTTGATATTTGTATTTCACTTCAATTTGTTTATACTAAATTGGAAGTGACTGTTGGGTCTACTTACAAGATTAAATAATAATACATTTATAGTTGATTTTGATTAAATTTTTCATTTCTTTAAAACATGATATTGTTGTAATATGAGTAAAATGTATATAATTTTTTTTATGTAGGTGTTAAGGTGTGGGTATTAAAACAATCAAAATATTTAAACTTTTTTATTTTGCTGTTCCGTTCTTATTGACTTCTTGTTTGGTAATTGACCATATTTATAATAAAGTGTGTCACCATGTCATGTTTATGTTTGATAAACGATAATAATACTTTTATCGAGGTGAAGAAAAGTATACTGTTTAGAGTTTAGACATGTTGAATGATGAAGCAAAAATTTAAAGGACAAGATATTTCTAATAAAATACGAGTTTAAAAATTTTCGTATCCTGGATTTTTGAATTATAACAATGAATCAAATATCCCAAAGCTACTCTCTCCTGATCAACTTTTTGGATTATGAAAAAATTATATAAACTAAACAACTAAGATATTGAAGCTTACTGAAATTTTGGTTAATCTTTTAGAATTAATAAATCAGTTTTTTTAACTTTTAAACAATATCTTGTTAAAGGGATTGCGTGTTTTAAAAAACAAATAATGAAAATTGTAATGTGGGACGAATTCATTATTTTTGCTTAAACAAATTTTCAACGTACCTATTCATTCTGATAAATAATGTTAAAGATTTCTATCATTTAAATAAATAATTAAATATCACTAAATAGTGTCAATTAATTTCCTCTATCATTAAATCTACAAAGTTCATTCCATTCAGTATTAAATATATATTACATGTAAGAAAAATAATATTAACTTCATCAACCTACAGAATTGGATCATATCTTGATTATTTGATCTTAAACTTTCTATTTCTACACGTCAACTATAATCTGGACAATAATTATTTGATTGATACATTCATTTATTTATAACCCCGTGTTAAAGTCACGCATTTTATGGTGTTTCTAGTATTTTTTTTTCCTAAAACATGATTTATGAATCTACCAGTGTACTTTTCACAGCATCTTTTTTTTCTCTCTTTCGTATATAGAAAACGAATTAAAATTTAAAACAAAACAAGAAAAAATATATAATTAATAATAAATCAAATCACAAACGTTTTTGATTACCAAATCAAAACTATATATAAGAAGAAATTTTCATTTTTTTATTTATTTTTGTATAAAAATATAAAGACAAAAAATCAAGTGAAAAGTTTTTGGATGAAAGAAAGTCGAAGACTATATCGACAAAACCTTATTTTTATTTGCAAAATATTCTTGTTTCTTATTACTGTTGTTGTCGTTGTCGTTGTCGTTGTTTTTGTTGTTCTTGTACTTGTGTCCAGTTAATGTTAAATATATTTTACAATCACAACAACAACAAAACATTATCATTGAATGGCGAATGCAACATCGTGATTTTAAAAGACAAGACAAAAAAGTCTTAAGGAATTTTCAATTTAATTAAAGTCTTAAAAGAAAAAAACAAAAAAAGAAAATATAATTTTAAATCAACAAAGTCATTTTAAATTTTGTATTAATTTTTTTTGCTTTTTTTTTTTTGCGAAAGAATAAACTACAAAAGTATAATAAAAAAAATACAAAAGACAACAAAATATAATATTATATTATGGTGTGTGGTCTTTTGGTCTCTCCAGTCTCTTGATCATCAACATAAGGAGTACCAATAATGAAGAATAAAAAGTTTAAAATTTTTAGTTTTAAAAACCGGACCCGGTAAAGTTTTTTTTTCATCCTTTCTATACGAAAATTAGCTAATGTCTCACTTTTTCTACATTTTTTTATATTTTACATCGGCTTCTATATTTTACTTCTGTTGTCCATCAAAATTAATAATGATAGAAAAATCCATTAGAAATAATATTATGTTTGATGACTGATGAAAAGTACAGGATATTATCATATAAATTAATGATAAATAAAATATAAATTGGAATGTTGCTATAATGTTAACGCCATTAATAGTTAAGTGACTGACTGTATACATAAATATTATTCTCTCTAATAATAAATAGAAATATGATGATTAGAAAAGAAATGTCCTACTTAAAATTATAATTATTTTTAATTTCATATAATATTGAATGAAGGTAAAAGTAATACATCTTTTAAAAAATACAGTAGTTCGAGTGTTTCTTATAAAAATATAAAATAATATAGGAAAAATATAATGAACGTCGTTAATTGGATTAAATGATTTTGTTTTTTTATTATAAATTATACTATACAAAATTGTTTTGTCTGCTCATTTGTCTGGGTCTATGCCTTATAAGTTATACCTTTATCTAATAATATATATATAGACATACTAATAGAAGTAGAAATCCATTTCGTATGGAAATATTATTAATAAATAATAAATAATAAAAATATTTACGCATATACAAATCTTCCGTGGGAAATTATTATAAAAAATATATAAATTATTTGCCTTTTTTTTATTTTTTTCACTTTTCACTGTTTTGTGTGTTTTTTTTTTTTAAATAAATTATGTTAATTTTGACATTTTATTAGTTTAAAATATAAACAACAATATTTCCGTTATTTTTGTCGTTAGAATATGCAAAATAATTACATATTAAAATATTAGTTTATAATTTTGATTTATGTTGGTCAATTTGGAAATTTTTGTATGGTGTGAATTTATTCTTTGGTTCCTCAATTTTGATTTGCTTTTATTTTGAAAAACAAAAATTAAATACAGTTTCCAATTTGAAATCATTAAATTTAACGTAGCGATGATGATTTTGGCCCAACTGAAAAAGACATTTTAAAGTTTAATTCAAATTAATACGTAAAAGTACATATGCGAATGAATGGTTCATCTTTTTGTTTCATCGTAAAAAAAATTAATGTCTCTCATTAGAGATATTTCTTACTTAATTCTCATCATAGCATTAAAATAGCCATATACATATAAATTAGCGTTTCTTTTCTCCGTTTAACTACAGACGTTTGTTTCAAAACAAGTTGTTGTTCATTACTCATTAATCATAATTATGGAAGAACTTGACATGTAACTCCGGAACATGCAAAATCGTGCCAGTAACCTCAGGCGGGGTATATAAAACCAGTGTATGTTATTAATTTTTACATAGTTACAATTTGTGAGTGCCAATTTTTCAATAATAAATCCTTAGTTCATCCCTTTTTCACATTGAACACCACAATCACGAAATACATACACAAATACTGACATAAATTATTATTGTTATATGCTTTGAATCCCCTCTATAAACAACTCAGCTAAACTTAATTCAAAGATACAAGTGTACGTTAATGTAAAAATCAAATACTTCTGTGAGTAAAATAAAATACTTCACTCACATTATAAAGGGAATAAAGTTTTGACAAATTTTGAGTTAGCAAGTCTATAATAATAATAAGAATGAAAAGTCAGGACTATATGGTGCAATTTCTATATATATTTATATTCCTATATATGTGCAAATACGTTAAGATTTTTGAAACGATAAATCGATTATTCTCATTCAATGTTTTTATTATTATTTGTCTCATTATGATATGGGAATTTTAACTGTGAATTTGAAAATTTAGTTAGTTGGAATTTCAATAAGTTTTTTCTATCATGACATCTGCAAAAACAAATTAAATTTTAGATCACATTACTAATTCCATTATATATAATTCGTTATATTTTAGTTTAACAAAAAACAATAAATGGTGTTAATTTTCAGTTGATGAAAAATCGATTTAATCGATTATTAGTTCGTAGATCCGTGCATGTGTACAGTGTGATTACTAAGCATGAACCATATAGGTTATAGATAAAATATAATAATATTAATACTCAAACAGACGCAACAACCGAAATTTCTCTATAGTAACATAACAAAAAAGACAAAAAAAAAAGAGATGCAGACATACACCCTAATTTCTCCAAAACCGACTTTTTAGCTAGGGGAAAATTTACGAAATCAATAAATCAGACGAAATTCATGTTCGTTTGGTGCTATTTTAAACGAATAATTTTAAAAGTTGTGGAATGAATAACATTTTAGAGACATACTTTTTGTTTGTTGAAATAAAAAATTGATAGAAAAATTTGTATTATTGAATTTAAAATACAAAATAGTTTTCCCAATTCGTCAGTTTTGTATTTTGATTTGACAAGAGACATAATAAATTCATTTTTGTTGAAAAACTGATCGATGATTTTTATATTTTTATACATAAAACATGATGATGACCGTTATTAGGGTGAATTGAAGGACGATATTAGATGCTTAATAAGCGGAGGGTTCGTTAGGATCAAAGATGAATCATTCATGGAATTTTGTTGATTAATTAATATTATATTCTCATCATTTATTCGATCCCTTCTGTACTCATACACAAGATATTTTTACTTGTATAGGTCGTTCATCTAATAAATATGCAAGAAACAAGAAAACAAAAAACAATCAAAGAAAAACCGAGAAATAATTTATGTTGTACAAAACAGAAAAATAAACCCTACTTAAATTGGAACAACATAATTTGTGAATATTTGGTCTTTACTATTATTTATACAGAGCCAAATTATTATTTACTTCAAATTTCTTATCTGGCAAAGCTTACATGTATGATGCCAACATAAAATGAAACAGAATTAAATTGAAGAAAATGTTCAATATTTTTCTTTAAGACAAAATCCAATGACACCCAAACTTAAAATATATTTTATATTCGCATTTCATAAAAAAATAAACTTGACTTTTGCTACATTTACAAAAAAGAAACAACAGAAAACAGAAAAAATAATATTGAATCAGAAGAAAATAAAAGAAAATAAAAATCATAAGTAGGACTGTAATGTGCATTTACACAGACGACAGGAAACACCTACAAGAAAAGGGACGACAAAATAAAAAGAAGAAGATGAAAAAAAATGTTTATTCAAGCACTCTAAGACACTATCATCACTATTTCCTATCAAAATCTCGAAACAAAAAAAAGGAGGGAGGTAAATTTATTGCTAAACCCATTGTTCAATAGATAAAAATAAAGACTATATACAAGATATATGGTACCTAGTAATCTTGAGTGTACGTATTGAGATTTATTTACGACAGAATATTCCACACATCTGGTCTAGAATAAATAATACAATATGATGAGACGGTAGTAAAAAAAAATTGTAATAGAATTGATTTTTATGTTACTTATGATCGAAGAATCGAATGTGAACGATCCGGAAAAACCACACATTATCAATTTTCTCTTTTAACTAAAACTTCTTCGGTGGTTTTTTTTTGGACATAAAAACAAAGTTTTCTGTAATCGCATTCAGAAAAGGATGAGACAAAACTGAAGAAAAATAGGATATAAAGGGATGAATAAACGCACCATAGTGAAATCGTTTAGAAAACTCAATTTATGTTAAAATAATGGCCTTTAGGCAAAAACAGCTTTGTAAAAAGTTAAGGCAACCCAAAAGAAAAAAAGTCTACATAGTTGGGTGAATAAATTGTATGCGATTTAAATGTCAGATTCAGACATTACTCCTTAGTCGGAATCTATGGATGGAAATATTTCGTTTTATTTGTAATTCTATGTTTTTGATTTTTATTTTTACAAGAACAAGTGAAAAAAAATATATCTAAAATTTTAACGCACTTAACGAAATTAAAAACGCATACAATTATTATTAAGTAAATAAATTTACTATACAAACAATCCAATATACGTTAATCAATGTCCCCTTTAATGACAAAATAGCACAAGTCACTTACACTTATATACATTTTCCTCATATTTTATATAATAAAAATTGATTTGTTAGAAGTAAAAGGGGTGACTTTTTCACAACAATAAAATGTCTAATTTATATGTAAATTTTATAACATTTTTTCTAATCAATTGGCTTGCTCAATGTTACTGTTACTGATGCTGGTATAAAAATTTTATATTCTATTCAACTTTATTTCGTTTAAATCTTCCATAATGTTATTTTATTTATATTTTTCCCTTTAAATATAAACTTTATTTTGTGCGACGATATAAAAATTTACAATATTTGTTATTTTCCTGTTTGTTTTTAAAATGCAGTAGGAAAATGCAGTAGGATGCAGTAAAATAAAAAAAAGTTGGCTCTTGTACAATGAAAACATGAATTTGTTGTAGCAAAAGAAATATAAATTTATTTTTAAAATTCAAAACACATTATTTTTTCACGTTTACGTAAAATATATAAAAAATAAAAATAGGATAAAATCTATAAAAGAAATATAATAATAAATTCCCTGAATTATATAACTCAGTGTATTTTAGTTAAGTGTTCCCTTGTGACAAAAAAAAAGTCATATATTTTTATATGGGGGGGTTGATGCGTTTGAGGTTTTAAGACATTTATATCTTGACATTTTAGATTTCTAGAATATATACAGTATGAATTTATTCTAAGCTGTAAAATCGGCTGTAATATCGTATAACCTTATTCCGAAATCAGTGTTAAAGGGCGAATTTAAAAAATGAAGAAGTGTAACTATAAATACTTATACAATCATTACTTTATTATATGTTTAAGTTTAATTATAAATTACGTTTTTTATACAACTTACACTAAAATGCAATAATGTTAGTAAACTTTAAAAAGTATTTAATTTATTTTTATTCAAACAATTATTTCGGTTCGAACCCAATTCGTAAATAATTAAAAAAATATTTTAGGATTCCATTCGTTACTGCATTTTTTTTTCAGTATAATTTTTTAAGACCCTAATCTCAGAATTAATCAAAATGTTTAGTATAAATGCTATTTATAAAAACCGAAAATCTTAAAACAATAATTGAATTTTGTGTAATTAATTAGAAAAATGATTATTTTCAAGAGAAAAACGTTTCATGTTTTGAAATGCAGAACGTAACCCTTAGTGATGAAATTCGTACCCTTTTTTATACTTCCATCTTCATTACAATACCCTTTTTATTTATACCAAAAGAAAATTATATTTCTATGAATTTAATTTGTAATCACGACTACAATGTTTAAGGGAGAATGCAAACTGCTTTTTTCATATGATAGACCATTGAAACTTTTAAAGAAATATTGAAAGGTAAAAAATTTTTTTGGCCTGTAATTGGATCTGTATTTTTCTTTGAAAAAAAAAACACAAAATATTATCAAAAAGAAAATATGTCCTCAAGGTTTTCAAATAAATATAAAATATACAATAGCAGCCTCCAAATAATTTAATAAATTATTTTTTCATATAAAAACAATGTTATTGAACTCAACAACAAAAGATTCCTATCTAAAAAAAACTGCTAAAAATTCTCTAATAACAAATCTATCATAGTTTACAATAACTATTTCATAATAAAAAAAAAAAAAAATAATTCGAATTTCTTTCTTTTCTCTTCTTTCACTAAACAGAAAAAAAAAAACAAATGAAAAATGATGAATTTTTTTTATTTTTGTTATTGTTATTTCTCTTAATAAATTAAGTAATTATAAAATTATAAAAATTTTGCACGTCTATTGTCTGTTTTGAAGCGTGTTTTTTTTATATATATATTTTTTGCCTAATTAACATTAAATTTTCTGATGAATATCCACCAAATAAAAAACAACTATAAAATTATTACACGGACGGAACTTATAATATATAATATAGATTGTATGTACTTTTAATGCTTCTATATTAATGCTTATTGTATATTCATAAAATATCTAATCAAAATAATACACCCTACATCCGGAAATCTTAATAAAATCTTTATTATATAAATAAATTGAATTTTCAACAAAGAATTGAACTTTTTTTTTTGTTTTTTTTTATAGCAAAAACAGTTTGAAATGATTTTATACTTTACTTTGTTTATTTTAGATATTCTTCTTTTCTTCTTCTTTTTTAATTTTTTAATTATTATTTAATTAATTTTACATTAACATTCAATTAACATCATTAACTGTATAAGGTAGGTGTTTTAAGTACAATAATTTTATATCATAATCAATTAAGTTATATGTAATTAGTTACTTTATACAGATAAGGTAAAATAAAAAAAAAGAGAAGAGAAGACACGACCAGACAACGACCTTGTATAATTATTACATAAAACTTAAGAAATACAATTAAGCATTGTTTAGTTTTTTTTGTTGTTTTCTTTCCTTTTATTTATTGCATTTTTTTTTCTATAAAATAATAAAATTTAATATTGTTTTCAAAAAGAATTCTTGTATATTTTTTACTGCATTATATTTTATTTATTTCAGAATTAATTAAGAAATACGTTTCCCACAAGAATATTTTTAAGATCAAAACGTACCTATTTTCTTCTGTAAAAATCTTATTTATTGTCGTTTCTTATAAAATATATTTCTTATTTATAGAATTCTTGTCTATTTTTTTTTGTTTCTTATTTAATGAAATTTATTTTTAGTTTAAATACATAAAATTTAAAACATAATGAATTTTGTTGCTTTAAAAGATAATTTTCTGTATAAATGAATTGAATTTTAATGGATCTTCTTAGAAGAAGAAAAAAAAGATCTAGTAAGAGTAATTTTGTAAAAAGAATTTTTACAACCCTGTGAAATTGAATATTAAAATTAAAATTAGAAACTTATGGAAAACAGATGTAAAAATAGCTAATTACCTACCTATACAACATGATGAAAGTAAAAAAAGAAAACAAAACAATCAACTGGTAATCTTTCATAAACAATGATAATCCATTCCTATAAACTTCATTTTAAGATTAGATGATGATGACGAAAAAAAAAACATTTATACACACATATACACAACAAAATATTTAATTGCTATTGACTTAATAAAATGTTGTTAACAGGAAGAGATTTTTGTTGTTGTTGTTTTTTTTCTGCTGAATAATCGTTTTCGAGGACAATTTTATATTTAAAAAAAATTTAAGGCGCTTAAGTGCGTGACACTTCATTTATAAAATACATATTAAATTAATAATAATAACAACAACAATAAAGAACAACAACAAGAATAACTATAATAAATTTTAAAATCAATGCCACGATTGTTTAATGTTGAATAATAAAAATAATAAAACAGTGGTTTAGTGTCTATTTTTAAAACATTGTTGTTTTATTATATTTTCGGTTCTCCTGACGTATAGTCGAGTGACTTATCAGTTTGAAAGCTGTCAATTTTGATCAAACTTTGAAAAATTTTCTTTTCAAAAAAAAAAATGTAATAAAAAATAATCAAAATAACATAATTCAAGATAGTACCTATACACAGAATACTCAAAAAAAATAAGAGTTATGATATGCGGTACATCGTACAATGAGTACCTAACCTATACAAAAAAAAGTACATACATTAAAAGTAAGTGAAAGCTAATACTTCAAATATTTTTGATATAACTGAACAACATAAATATGCGACTATCGGTATTTGTTTGGCTTTCACCCTCAATCGTATAACAAAATAATAACCATCAGTTATTATTTCATTATTGTAAAGTAAATTGATCCATTGATCGGCATTATTTTAATAATCGTATGATATTATTACAATTATTCTGTGGTTTTTCATTATTCAATATTGTTGATACTTTGTATTGTATGCAATATATACAATTTATTTATATTAAAACATATTTTCGAATAAACCAAAATTTATAAATAATTAATGGTGTAATGGTAGCATAACATATTATCGTGTTTTTACTATATTCATTTAATGCATTACTAAAGTTATTGAACTATCATCAATGTGTCGCGGGTCTATCATACTTATTACCAATTTTGAATGGATTTTCAAGTAACAACTTTTCCGTAAAATGTCCGTAAAATTTAATAAAACAGAAATAATAAAAATAATTGTGCTTAATTTTTTTATTAAAAAACAAAACATTTTTAAATTTTTGTTAAACTTTGAACAAATTAAATGCTATACGAAGAATTATTTTTTTTAAAAACTAACATTTCAGCTTTGGTTCTATTTTATGAAATTAACAAAAAAGGAACTTTAAATCTAACTTGATTAATTGCTACACGAAAACAGAATTTTATTATGTAAAATATTACATCAAAAAAAAAGCACACAAAATAAAAATTATAATGAAAAAAATGTTTTTTTAACTTAACATGCATTCGAGTTTGCGTAATCTGTAAAATTCTGCATAATTTATAATAATAAACGTGTTTGCATAACTCGTTATTATAAAACAATAATTTTTATAGAATTGATGGATGACTCAAATCTTAAATGCAAATTTTATAAAAACACATTTTAATTTAATTTCAGAAACATGAAATAAAATGAGAAGGATATTTTTTGTTTTCGGTAACTTTTTCAAAATATTAAATAAAACGCAGTAAAGAAAAATATAGTAAGAAAATAGTTACAGTTTTTTTTACTCCTGTAAATAAATAAATAAAAATCAGTTTTAACCATCTCGAATAATATCCGTCATGGCCATCGTACAGCATTTTAATTGAATAATATAATTAAGTTCTGACAAGAAATGATTATGTTAATAAATAAAAAATATATTTTTAATCGTAATAATCTTTCGGTGAAATATTAAATCCGCATTTTCTCTATGGCCAATTAAAAAAATTTAAAAGTCAAAAAAATCAAAACTCAAGAACTTGTAGACTTAAAATGAAATAAATTTAAAAAGAAAGTGCACTTGAAAACATTTTTTTATTAAAATTTCAAATGAACAAGCACAAGCAAATTAAAAGAAACAGTTCAAAAGTCAATGCCGAAAATATAAAAAAAACCGACGTGTTAATCGACTGAACTCTCACGTCAAAAAACTTAAGAAGCATTTTGAATGATTATTTCTTGCAAAAAAAAATAATAGAAGAAGAAGAAGTGGAATAAGAGAAAAAAAGAAGAGCCACATAGTAAAAAATTAAAGTAAATTTTTTTTTTTTGTTATTGAATTGACTTTTCACTTATCATAATAATCATAATAATATATTTAACTTCTCCTATGACTCCTATGTACTCAAGTCTTTCATCGAAAACTTTTTCAAATGAAACTTTATTTTATTATAACAATTTTGTCGTTGTGGTTGTTGCTGTTTAAATGTTACGTTACCATTATAGATTTAGTGAAATGATATGGGAGGTTTGACTGGCTGTCAACGTACTTTTAATAATAATGATTTGAAGAAGACTTCTTTTTTTTTCGTTTGTTTTTTCAAATCGATTGTTTTGAAAGTGAAATGTGATTGTGATTGTATATTATTTAAATTTATATTTGCTGGGACTGTCTCTTTAATTTAAGAATGGTTTAGTTCGTTCTTTATTTTTATTTATGAAAAATTATTTATAGATTCAAATATTCATACAAAAAAAATTGGGATTAGAGTGGAGACATAAAAGACTATAGACTCAATTTTAGAGTGCTCATTTTGAAACAGAAAATATATGTTTATAACGAGGTGGGTAAAATCACGTCTTTTTCAATAGTACTTTCGGTACATCTAAATCAATAAAATTTGTATAGTAAAATTGCCAGACAAATCCTACCCTTACAATTAACTCGTTCCATTCAATTTTCCTTAATTCGTATTCTATCTTCGTTTCATCTGTGCGGAATTAACAGTCTTAACTTTATCATTCTGTAAACACAGCAAAACCACCGAAACACGTATTTTTTGGGAATAAACCTGCACAATAACAAAAACAAATTCTATTAATTATCAACAAATAACTTTAATTATAAACTTTATCTTTAGACAAGAGTGCTTTTCATCCATATAAATAAATTTACTCATTGTTAAATTGTACTGGAATTATATAAAATTTCCCCACTCAATTCAGAATCGGCTGCAATAATAAAACCACGAAAGAAACATTTATAATTTCTAAACGCTTTATGAAATACATAAAAATTTATGTAAAATTAAATCCTAGGTCAGTTCTTGAATTCCATTTTATTATAAAGATACGCGTTTGGCATTTATCCAACCAGTTTGAAGAAAATGCATTTGGAAATTCATGAAGATGAAGCCAACAAAAAACATAAAGGGAAGACACATCAATAAAAATGCATTATTGCTTTGTGACGCAACAACAACAATATTAAATTTTAAATTTCTTTATTTTGTCTGTTTTTTTTTTCGTCGACAATTTCCCGTTTTATCGTTTTCTTACAATTTACTACACTTTATAGATATAGTGGATTACAGCATAAAAAATTACCAAAATGAAAAACAACCGACATTTCTTAAAATTATTATCAAATCCTTTTTTCTTTTTATTTCACATTTTTTAAATGCAGAAAAATTATAAATTTTTGTGTATGAAGTTAAAATTATGGCGTCATGTTGACTAGACAATATTTGTAATATATAGTTAATCTTGATTAGGATAAAACTGTATTATGTAGAATAAAAGATGATGATTCAACGTAAATTTATTAAGAAATGCATTTGCGGTTTGGAATTAAATTTTATTTAATTTTATTGTTTTTTTTGGATTAAAGAAAAAAATTTGAATTTTATATTCCACAATTTAAAAATTGGATTATTTTGTTGGCCATCGAAACGTATTACTTATGTATTTTATTAAAATAAATTTATTCTTCTTCATTATATAGTTTTATAATCCAAACAAAACAGGGTCAGATAGACAAATGGCCAATTTAGTGAAATAAATAGGACGTACCTACAATATATTTTATTATATGTTAAAAAAAGAAACTCACCTGGAATATCATATATCCAGAATCGTACATCCAAAAATCATCTGGTGTATGGCCAGGTTTTGTCAATTGTATTGCTAAACAATGTTGTAAAATAATGCGACATCTTTGTGGACCGCCAGGTGATTTTGTACCCATGATTAACGTATTAATGTTGAAGCTTTTTTTTTACAAATAAAATATAATTATAATTTCGTTGTTTATTTAGTCGGTTGACGACATTGCGTATAATCTGCAAATAAAAACAAAAAAATTTATAATATTCGTTTGATGTCTCAATTTGAAAAATAAAAGTAAATATAAATACGTTTCTTAAATACACCATTTATTAATATATTGTTTTTTTTTTGTAAATAAAAAAATATGCTTAATAAACGATTAAGACATAAAATAAAATCTATTTATATAAAGTACATAAAATTAAATTCTCTATATAAATTTGATCATCTCTAGTCTAGGAACAAATATTATATTTTTAAATAAATTTCATAATAAATAAAAACCCAGCATGACATCATCAAGTAAGTTTTTTTTTTGACAGGTTTTCCTCTTGACCAAACAATAATATAAAAATCATGGTCAATGAGGATAGAAAGAGAAGGAGAATCATGTTGAAATGTATTATGATTTTTATTTTCATTGCTAATTTTTTTTTACATAATAAATTAAAATAATAATAATCCACAAAAGATTACTATTTGTCTTCTCAATTAACAGAATGTCAATTTTTATATTTTAAAGCAAATCTTAATAAAAATCGAAAAAAAAACATAATAGCGGATAAGCATACTACAGTCAAATGCCGAAAAAAAATTAAGAGTATATTATGCAATCAGATAATAAATAAATATAAATTCGCTAATAATAAATTCATTAAGAATATTTTTCGCTTTTTTTTTTCTTTTTTCAAAAATTTTATTTTTTTTTTGTTTGTTGAACGAATGACAGAATATTAAAATTTTCATTTTGTTGCTTTAGCAACATTTTTTTAGCTTATTGTCATTCTCATATTTAGTAAAAATTCGAAACGACGAATTAATTTTCAAATATAAAATCAAACTTTTCTAAATTTTATATTTCGGTGAATTAAAATTTAAAAAACAGAAACTTATAAAAAGAAGGTAAAGAAAAGTTTCATTGTATGTATTTTTTTATCAAATCATTTTTGTCATAAGAAAATTAGAATAAAGAATAATAACAATAATAATAATAATAATACATAATTATAATAAACCGTGGAATTAGCCGTTAAATTAAATCATTGAAACAATTATTATTCAATCGAATATTTTTCCGTTTTTAATTTTTTTCTATTTTTGGTTGGATCAGAGACTTTGACAATTTATTTATTATTATTCAAATTCTTTTAATATAAGCAGTTGAATTAAATAGTTTACAATTTTGTATCGATCGAGCTAAAGAAAAAATAATTGAGTATAAATAAATGAAAATAATAAAAGAAAAAATAGAAATAGAAATAGTAAGTACTACATATAATTTGTTCTGTAATCTTTTAACTATGAATTCTCCAAAGTGAACAAAAACTAAAAATATATTTTATTATTGATTTAACATGAAAGTCAAATAAGCAAATATTATATTTGCATTGAAAAAAATGTAGTTATCGGTTTTACGAGTATAAAGAGAGACATTATTATTATGAAATAATAAAGTTTTACTTTTGTTTTTTTTTATAGTAGACCTTAACGTACATTGCATTATTTTTTTTTCGTATTTAATACATTTTGATTAAAATTAAAACATTGGCAATTTTCAACGGAAAATATAATTTTTTTTAATTGTTTCTTATTTTTTGTTTGTACATTCTGTTTTGTTTGTTTTTGTTTTTATTGTTTTTTTGGTTCATAAAATTTAAATGCACGATATTTTTTTTTAATAAGAGAAAAATAATGTACCATTTGTTTAGTTTTTATTTTTTATGATGATAATAAATGAGACATACAAATCCGTGCTTAATTATGTTGTAATTTAAAAATTTATTTTTTTATTTTTGGACCATTAAAGGTCTTGCAGTTGTTGAAAGAATTCCAAAATTATCATAAATATTTTAATTTTCAGTACACAATTCTAACAATAATTTGTAGTTTATTTTGTTGAAATTCATTGATAGATATATTTAACCTTCATTGAAAATTACTAAGGGAAATTTAGAATTATAGGGATTAAAGAATTACAAAATTTATTTATTATTTTTACATTTCTCTCAAATCAAAACATTTTAAAAAGCAAAATCGCAAATAATTTTTCTTCTTTTTATCAAAATTTCAGTCATGAAATGTTTCATTAAGAGAAGTAAAATCTGATGGTTTTCATAGAAAAAAATGTTCAATGTAAACAATAATATAAAAATAATATTATATTTGAAATGATCTTAATAAATATTATAACCGCAACATTAATCGTTGAATATTTAATTTAATTTGCATAAAATCTTTGATGTTTTTTTTTCTTGTTTCTTTTGTTTTTCTTTTAAAAAGATCTAAAAGAGATATTTTGATGGTTCAAGGTAATGTCTCTTTTAATAAGTGACTTTTTTAGAAAGGGAATAATTTTGCAATACTAAATTATTATTAAAGAATTTTGAGGACAAGACTTATCTTATCTAAAAAATTTTTGAGAGGATTTATACATTCTTTATAATTAATCACGCACGCATCTTAAGATATAGATTATTTTTTACTGATTATTGTTCAATTAAATTTTTAGTGTTTGAAATTATTATAATAAAAAAAAACTATTATTACTTGAAATATTTTAATATTCATATAGGCCAACACTAAAAATTAAAGATGACGTCTTCTGAAGGTTTACAATTATTGTTTTTATTATTCTAATTATTTCTTTTATATTCATTTTTCCAAGTTTAATGAAAGGAACGAAATATTAAAAAAAAAACATCTAATTATAAAATAAACTATTTATATTTTATGCATAAACGTTAAATTGTAAATAAAAGCATAATAAAAATGGACGACTTTCATTGAGAATTTATTATTAAAATGATAATTATATTTTAGAGAAAAAAAAGTAATAACAAAAAAGAATCTATACGCTTCTAAAAATCTCTTATGTTAGAAATGTTGAGATATTTATTAAAAGTTATGCCAAAACATGAGAAAATTCATTTTTATTAACAATTGAAACCTTGCACATTTACACTTACTTTGAATATATATAAATTCTTTTACGTTTGACTTGGCAATATCAAGTTGGCGCCTATTTGGCTTCATATTTTAGAAAAAAAATTCTTTTAACACGATATATGCATTTTTTATTTCCATGCAAACCACGCACAAATGAACACAATTATGTTATTAATTCAAATGAAAATAACTTAACATTATTTGGTACTTTTTTTACCGTTTATGATTGATTATGTTAGAACCATTTCCAGGCACGTCTACTACTCTAATATAATCTATTTTTTTAAGCCAGTATAGGGATCAATTTTAACCCTAAGATTAAGAAGTCGGAAGTATAAAAACCGTGCAGCATTATAATACTTTTAGTTTTGCTTCAGATGTAATTTTTGGATATATTGAAAATTACATTTTTTGCAATGTGTCACTAAATACATTAGCAATCATAAAAAAAATACATCAAAGAACTGCCATTAACCACTGAAGCTCGACAATTATTATGATTGCATTTAGGGATAGTTAGACAGAAGAAATAGTTAGACAGAAGAAAAAAAATATCATCACAATAGATTAATGTTAACACTAAAGCTTAAATTAAAATGAATTTTTAACATTTAAGTGCAACAACAACAAAAAAAAATTATAATTCAAAGGTTAAATTTCATCATTAAAATAAAATAAATATACTTAAATTAATAAAAGAATAATTTATACGATTCACTTTTATAATAAATTTTATATAAATGTACATGAATAATGGGATTCAAAACCATCAATCAAAACCCAAATTTGTCACTTATAATATTTTATATAATATCTACACTATTTTATGCCTCTATAAAATATAGTGTGCGTTACGCATTTTTAATTAAATTTTTTTTTATTTATAGGTAAATGCGCGTTTAATTCATATTATATAAATTTAATATGATTCTTGTCTCGTTTATTTTTGTTTTTATTATTTTTTATTATAAAATAATTTTTAAAAGAATCTCTTATATAAATCAAAATTCTCTTGAGAATTATTCTCTTTGTAAGTAATAATATGTACAAATAATATAAGAAAATAAAAACAAGAAAAAAGCGTTTAAATACTTTTGTCTCATATTTTTCGTTAATTTTATTCAAGAAAAACAAAAATTATAACATTTCTTATTTTGTACAATTCGACCTTGCATTGCTTATTGTCGCTGTATGTATAATTTTTTGTATAGGCGTATAAAAACAATATGCATTATTTGTACATTATAGCACTTAGGTTTTATGGATTTTAATAAATACAATAAACGTGAAACAGGTGCAACAATTTTTAATTGTTTTGATCTACATAAAAATGTCATTTAATGAGGGATGTTTTCTTTTGTAATATTACATAATTCAAAATTTTTAAACATTTTTAATCTAATTTCAATATGTTTAATAATGTCCTTAAAAAAATGATTGAAAATATTTCCTGGATTTAATAAAACGCAAAAAACGTTAGATAAAATTTATATATATTTTTTTTAATATTATTCATGAAATATCGTTTCATATTAAATGCACCTTTCGAAATTTTTATTATTAATGGAGTACCGGTTACCTAATTCAAAATTCCCACGTTATAAAATATTGCAATTATTCAATTTTCATATAGAATATTGTAGGAATTATTACGTTCAAAAGAATAATACATAATATTATAACAATCTTTCAAATATCACATCACAATAATAATCAAGAAATATTCATCAGTTCCTCTATCTATTCAACTTGTGTTATGCATACTTTTTAATTGTTATGTTATGTCTTAAACTCTTCACGTGATAATAAACTCTGAAATTTTTATAATATTTTTAGAATTCCTGTTAAATCTTTATCAGCAATTTTTTTTACCTTGAATCAAATACTTTTGTTCAACGAATTTCTATTAAAGGCAATAGTGAAAATTAATTAATATATTTTAAGGTTTAGTTACAAGTCAAGGAATATTTAAGTAAGCAATTCAAATTTTCATTCTAACCTAGGCCAATAAATGCCCCGAGAAATAAAATATATTGACATGAAGGTAAATTGTAAATATATTGTTTACTCTCTAATCTATCCAGAGTCACTGAACTAAATTTATATAAAATAAAGATGCAGTTTCTTTATTTTTAATATTTTTTTTGGCATTTAAATATGACAACCGGAAATTCAAGGTTTCATATTTAAATAATTATCTCATAAATCATAAATATTGAATCCTAATAAAAAAATTTATATAAAATACGGCAGTCAGATCCCACATAATAATTAAAAAAAAAATCAAAGACATTTAAATTTATCATAATATCGATTAATTATAAATAATTTTTTTATGTCATCTCAATAATATTCGATGTAAAATGTTAAAACATTTATATTCTAATCGACCTTGATAATTAATTTGATTAATGTGCATTATAATTGAAATTGATGCTATTTAATAGTTATAATATTAGATTATTATTTGAAATTATAAACGTTGAAGAATATTGACCGATAACTAATCAGTCCTACTTTTAACTAATTAAAGAAACTAAATAAACATTAAAATAAGAAATTTCATCGTATAGATAATTATGAAAATAAAAAGGTGTTGAAATGTAATTTAATATTATTTGAAGTAAAAGTCAAATTGTCAGTTGTTTGTACAATAACAAAAATATGTAATGAAATTATTTGAACTCTTTAGAAATCTTATTGATGTAAAAGTCATAAAGAAATGTGTTTCTATCTCTGCATACGTATGTTATGTGAGACATTTCAAAGAAATAAATCTAATAAAATTTAAAATACCTACATCTTTTATTTGTATAGGAGAAGAAAATAAAGGAAAAAGTAAAATAGTAAATGTAAAGTGCAATTGAAACATTACCAAACGCGTTCAATTGAATTAAATTAAATTATACAAAAACGTTGATAGATTTATATTTAAGAAAAAATTTCATTTTATTATCAAAATTGAAAGGAAAATAAAAAAAAAATGTTAAAATACATTACAATGATTACAGTCTTATGATTTGAAACACGCGGTTACAATTTATAAATTTAATCTAATTTATTCTTTCCTGATGTTTTCATGACGTTTCATTCTTCATTTAAAATTGAATTGAATAATAGTTTTTTGATTTAATAAATTTTGAATAGTTAATAGTAATAATTTGCGACAGTTCTCTGTTTGCTTCTTATCATTTATAATATGCGTTTTAACGTTATAAAATAATATTGATACTTTAGAAACACTTGAGGCAATAAATAGAGCAATAACAATAAAAAAATTTAATATTTGTTTCTACGTCACATAAGAAAATATATTAAACAAATTTTATTTGTAATAACTTAGAAATAAAGAGATGCATTTATTCCCGCTACTTCTTATCTGAATCCATTGTTTAAAGTTTGTCAAGCGAGACACATTTTATTATTGTTGTTCTTTTATTATTATTATAAATATTTTTTTGTGTAGGATATAAATTTTTTTAAGAAAAATAAGGAAATGACTTTAAGAAGAGTGTCAAACTAAATATTTACATATGTGTTTGTGTGCATGGGTGTATAATAATGTGTATGCATTTTATGTCTGATTCTGTATAATATCATCAACGAACTATGTGGTATATTTTTGACATGACTTCAAATAAATATAATTGAAAAACTGTGGACAAATTTATGGTTCGCATCTCATACTAATTATACTTCAGGAAGTTGAATTAAATTAAAAAAAATAATACTGAAATAAAATCTGGGCAATTAAAACAATGAAAAAAAATGCAATTTCTGTGATTATCTAATATACCGCGCGCGGCCTTTAAACGACCCCCACCAAGGTTATTGAATGTTAGAGAATGCAACCCATCAATGCACGAGTGAAGTTTAACAATTTGAAAGGATTTTAGAATTAGTTTATTTGTTATGAATTATAAAAACTGTATTATATTTCATTTTTTATATGAGGTAAAAATACACCACAACTTGTGCATAATATAAAGTCTTAAGTAAAGTAAAAGGGGTTTTTCCTGTATTGTTTATAAGAAGCAACAACAACAATGGTTTAAAAAACTAATGTATGCGTATAATAATAAATGCATGCTATGTGGGCTTGATAATATAATTTTATTTAACAGAAGAATATCAGACTGAATAAAAATGTACATTGGAACCAGTTCCATGCAACACTGAAAACGGATGTGATCCAGAAATCCAAGTCATTGACTATATACAAAAGAAGAAGGGGCGCACTAATTAACTTTAATATTTTATACATATATGAGAAGGATACGATTAATATCAATAACATCATTACTTCCACAAAGAACATAAGAAGAAATAGGGAAGATAGTTGTGAACGTTAAATTATCTTTACCAAAAAAGCTAATCACCATTGCGTCATCCATAATTCCATTTTCTAAATAAAATTAATTTAAAATAAAAGAGAATCTTAATTTTAATCACGTTTTCTAATTATAAAATATTATTAATTTTGGTCAAGAGAAAAACAATTAAATGAACGGAACTAATTTTGCTTAATAAAATAACAAAAGACGCGATGAAAAAAATGAAAATAAAATGCGAATTATATTCTTAAGCAGAGACGTGATGAGCGCCGTATCTAATAGAAAAAAATTATAAAAATTTCAATACGCAAAATTTTTATTAGAATTTTATGAATAAAGGAAAACATAAATTAACGTATTATGCGTGTTGGCAGTAGATATATCGGAGCCCCATTATAAGATGGCAAGTCATCGTAGTCATGTATGTTTATGCATAAATACTGATTAATATTAAATTGAGTATAGTGATGATAGATAAATAAAATTTTACTTTAAATTACAATAATTGATTTGCGTAGTTAAATCTTATATAGATCTATTTTTTATATTTTGATTTATGTTTTTTTAATCAGAAATTAATGCTTATAGAATCAATAAGAACCGGAAAATTAAAACACAAACCAAACTAAATAGATATTCAATTGAACCTGATATAAATAATTATAAGAGATTGTTGTATGTATTCTCTCTATAACTATTTTGTAAAGTGACTAACTCTACACACATTTTATTTTTTTTTTTTCATCTCTTATACTTACTTATATATTTAAGAAAGTTGTGATTGACCATTTAAGGTAAAAACTAGATGAAAAAAAAAATAAACAACTTAAAATCATTTATGAATAATAATAATATACCTTTTGTTTTTGTGGTAATGATTGCTTTGATTATTAATAATAAAATTGAAAAGTCATATAATATATATTTTAAACGTAATCTATATGTATAAGTCAAGTATATCTATGTATATTGAGTGTTTTGTGATTGCCTGATCACCGTCATTTATTTGGATGATTCTTTTTTAATAATCAATTTCCATTTCTTCAAAAAATACTTTTTTCTTTTTTGATGTTGTTGTATTGATGATGGGTTTTTATATATTTACCAATTTGAATAATGTTCTTTTATTATTATTTATTTTCATTTTACTTTTAACAAGATCAATAAAATATTTGAATTGTGATATTACTTTCTTTTATTTCAAGACATATAATAATATGAAACAATTTTTACTTTTTTCGAAAAGTTTTCGTAAAGGTACTTATGTAGTGGATCACGCAGTTTATAAAGTTAAGAAAATTTATAATAAAATATTTTGCCAATTTATTATTTTCTTCTGTTATAAAAGTCACCTTGAGAAAAAATATCTTTTTATCTTTTTTCTTTCTTTCGTTTTTTTTTTCTTTATAGACTAAATAAAAAAACAAGTTTTCTTTTTTAATTGAACTCACTTGATTATTCCTGAGATCATTTTCTTATTAATATTAACTTTTTTACTCATATTTAAATAAACCTGTTGGAAATTCACCCGAAAAAAAAGCGTGAACTGTGCATATTTTACTGCATTAAATTAAAAAACAGTGTGGTACGTTGCAATTATGTAAATTTATATAATTGGTCACATGTACTCATATGCACATGCATGTGTATGTGTGTATGTGTCTTTTGTATGTGTAATACAAACAATAAAAATCATAAAAACAATTAATTAATATTAATAAAAAAGGAAAAGAGTTACGATGTAGAACAAGTGATTAAGTGTGACAAAAGTAGTCTGTATTCTCTGCATTTTTATTTTGTAAAACTAAAAATAATAAGTTTTCTTACTTAAAAATAAAAAACTTGTTGAATAAAAAAAAACTTGTCATCGCTTTTCTTCTTATAGTAAAATGCTGTTTGCGCACTTTCGCACTAAACTAAAAAAAAATTCACCTGTTTTTATTGCATCTTGAATTAAAAGTGGAACAACACTTGAATTTATTCATCAAAAGAGTTTTTTTTTTCTTTTTCTTTCTTTTTTTCTTTCTTTCTTTCTTTCTTTATTTTGAAAATATAATGAATTAAATTATTAATTAGTTCTGTTATTAAAAATATGTCTATAAAAAAATTATTATAGAAGTTGTTGAGATATTTTATTACCTTGTACTATATAGATAAAAAAAAACTAGTGAATAGAGAAAAACTAAAACAACAACAAAAACGTCCTAATCAATTAATTGAAATGAAAAGCATAATTTCGCTCTTCATAAATGCTTTCGCAATTTTTACATTTTAAATATTGTGGAAGAGAAGAAAAGATAGGTAGAGGTACCTATATAATTCTTCGTGATGTTAAAGATTGTCATCTGGATTTGTCTCGATATTATTATTAATATTATTGTTATTATTTATTGGTTTATAATATTTTTATTTGAACCTTATTACGAAAAATACACAAACAAACTAATAATCATAAGATTATTGCAAAAGAGTTTATTTTCCGGCAGTTGTATATATTTTTGTAAAATTAATTTTTTTTTAATGCTTAATAAAGCTTCTTAGATTTATAGTTGTGTATGTGAATAGTAAAATATAAAGGTATTTAATATTATGCAGAAGTTATAATAACAATATTGTAATAATTGAAGAATTTTATATCAGTTTTGTATTTTCAATCAAAAAATAGAAAAATATTAAGAAATATTGTGTCAACTATAATCGAATCCTCTTATAATTTCCTATATTACGAAAGGATTAAAAAATATTTAAAGATAAATAAAATTTTACAGTTTGAAAAATTTAAGTTTTTCTTCTTCTTTTTTTTCGTCAACAACAAAAATATACAATTTTTTTCTAAATTTTTTTTTTTGCTTTTTTTGAAAGTAAAAAGAAAAAAAATTAACAGTGAAAAAAAAAATGCAAATCAACATTTCTAAAATACAAGGAAAAAAAACAATATTAATTAAATAGCGAAAAAATTTAGACAACTCAAAACAAAACAAAAAACAACAAAAATAAATAAAAAATTCGCGTCTTAAATTTATTTAATATTTATTTTATACATAAAAATGAAGTTATAAATAAATAAAAGTCTTAATAATTTATGCAAAAAATTTCCTAACAGAACAGAAGTATAAAATACTTTAAGTTAGAAATATACAAAACATACACACACAGTCACACACATGTAACGCATATGCACGGAGTGAATGGCCATTATCATATGGAACTGGAGACCAGAAAATTTAACGATAAAGTTGGTCAACAACATTTTTGTGTATAAAATTTGCCAATACTAAATAAACGATATAAAATGTTTTTTTAAACCTTAAAAAGAGAGTTTTTTTTTCATGCAATTAATTCTAAAGACATTATTCAATGCAAATTAGTAAATTAATCATTTGAATCGGTTGACTTAACTTTATGTACATTTTATGTGTATTATTTCTTTTTTAATACAAATAGTAAGACTAAATATGCACTTTTAACTAATAACAAAACAATAATAATTTAACAACTTGTTATATTTGTTTGTAGTTTAACTGCGTGAATAAGTTAATAAATTTTGTTTAATATTTCAAATAAATGTTTATCAAATTATATATAAAAATTTTATTTATTACAAAACAATTGCATTAAAGTTAAGTTTAAATCATAGACATTTTTGTAATTGGAATGCTGCAGGTCCAGATTTTATGATTTGTTTATTGTTTATTGTTATGCGGTTGCGTATATGAAGGTGGAGTCATTTTGTAATTAAATTCTTAAATTAAATTTTTACATTTTAGTTCATATTTTATGAAATGCGGTTAAGGCAAGAAGCGAAAGGAGGTAACATCAACTTGTTTTTTTCTATTAGGCCTAAGATCAAATTGCAAAAAATTTACCTTTTCATGTTGGTAAAAGAAACTATCTTTTACCCTCATCTTAGACTTTTATAATAAAATAAACATCATTTTTTATTAAAAATGAAAATAAATAATTTAATTATTATTAAATCAGACAAATTTACAATTAAAGTTATACAACTTCAATTCTATTCTTGTTATGTAGATTATCGATCGCGATCGTTTAAAAACAATTAAATAAATTCATGAAATAAATTGAAATCAATTATTTTTTTGTCTTTCTTAAACAATTTAATTTAATTTATCAAAAAAAATATTCTTTAACAGCATGAGCACGGATAGAAAGTAAAATAGTTTTGTCTTATATGTAAAATTTACATATATAAAAATTAACAACAACAAAAGAATAATGATCATAATAAATAATGAAATAAAACGTTTCGACCTTTTCAAGTCAATTTCCATTAAATGAAATTCAAATTTCCATAACACTCATTTACACCTTTTATTTTTTTTTTTGTTTTTCATAAATATGTACTTGCATTTCTAACTAACGACTCGCGCAAATGCGATGTCAGAAATGTATGGGGTCAACATAAATATTGCATTGCAATTTGAAATAAGAAAATATTATATTATTCGATTATATTTGATATTAAGAATAAGAATTCATTTTCTTTTCATTTTTTCCGGCGATTATTACTTCGTTTTAATAAAAAACAATACTGAAATTATAAATTATTATATTTAAGAAGGTTTCCGTAATCGTACAGCTACCATAATAGTCCAAAACATAAAAAACGATTGAAAACAAAGTTAAATTGTTTCTTTTTTTCCTTCTTTCATACATTCATTTGATTAAAATCGCAATTTTATTGTTTGTTATGTTTTTATTGTTATTTTTGTTGTTGTTATTACTGAAATGTATTTACTTATGAATATTTGTTGGTAATATGGAAAGCATAAGAGTTTTAGGAAAATTATACATACATTATTATGTCTGAGATCATCGATTATTAAATAATTTTTGTAACATTGTATATGAATATTTTAATAAAAAATTTTATAAGAAATTTACCGTATAAGAAAACGTATGGGGCATACAATGACTTAAAATTTGAACGATTATAATATTATTATAAATTCATAAATTTATTTATATATATACGCGCAAGTACATTAAGAATTTTATGCGGAAGTCGACAATCACAATATATACGCGCTGTTTCGGTTATATGAAACAGATGACCACTTTAATATACTTTATGTAAGTAACTATAATATATCAGTTTTAAAAATCAAAAAGGTAACTGTGGATGTGCTCTTAGCAATTACCGGACAATAATAATTAGTGTTTCATTCATTTTCAAATGTCAAATAATAAGAAGTAAAGAAAAAAAAGGCATAGAAATATAAAGTAAAAAAGTATCTTTAAAAAATAGAAATCCCACAAGAAATTTTTGTTCTCAAGCTTTTTTTTTTGTATATTATTTCTGTATTTTATATTGTTGTTGTTATTTGTTTTACATACCATTATTGCAATGTGTGCTAATGATCGCGGCCAATTTTATGGTACATAAAATAATATTGAATATTTCGCAAGTATTAAAAGGAAAAATTACCTCCTATGAGTTTCATGTACGTGATTAACATGGTTAAAGTATTTATAAGTATGTAATGTATAATATAACAACTGATTCTATATGATCTCTAATTCTGATTCTCGTTTCTACTGTATTTGGCGCAAATATTTTTATATATTATAGCAATACAAATGTAGTTCAGGTCACGGTCGACACGAATATAAATTCAAATCCAAAAATAAAATTAAAAGAACACTTATTTAATTAAATTAACATTTTCTAACCCAAAAATAGATTAATCTAATAATATCTACTTATATTTATAAAAAATCATAAAACAGTATTCCGTTGATTATTATTATTGGTGTAAAAACTCGCTTGTAATTTCTATTACTTTATTATGTAAATTACTTAACATAATTATATCGATTTACACTAACAAAATCATGATGATCGTTTGTAAATATACATAATATAAACTCCTGTTTCTTATTGTTGATTTAATTCAATAGTAATAATAAAACAAAAGAAAGAACAAACAATAAAAACAAAAACAAAAAACTCATCATCATGTCACGATCGATTCTTTTATTTTATATAAAAAAAAAGTTAAAGTGAAATAAAACAAAATTATGTTACAATACAAACCGATCATCAATGACTGTCATTTTAACTAAATTGTAAATTGGTGAAAATTTGCAATAATGTTCATGAAATTTTTATTATAATCATCATAATTTACCATCAGAAAATTAACGATTCTGTCATAATTTTTTATTTTTGTTTTTTTTTTTGCAGTTATTCAAAAAAATTTTTTTTTCATTAATTTATTACTTGAAAATCTTTTGTTTTCTTTAAAAAAAAAAACAATTTATTTATGCACTCATCAAAAATGAAATAGTCACGCATGACTTTATATAATAAAGATACTTCACTTAATATTAATAAAAAAAAAATCCACATCTAGTCCCATCACCAATAATAAGCCTATAAATCTAATCGTTAAAATATTTAAGTTATTTTTATTTTGAAAAAAGATGATGGAAAGTGAAAACAATTTAATGATTTATATTACTTTTTTTTCTATTAAGATGAAGAAGAAAATAACAACAAAACAGAAATAATTTCCCAAGGAAGAAAGTTTAAAATATTAAAAAGAAAAAAAAGAAAAAGAAAGAAAAATTTGTTTGTGACACCCAATTTATATTAAAGTTTTTTTTTCTTAACTTCTATCACTTAATGAATCACTAAATGAAAAATAAAATAAAAAACACAATAATTTTCACCTAAAATATGGACATTAAATATTTTTTATTAATAAAAAAAAAACTGATAGAAATATAGACGTTATATATTTAATAATGTATGTTTAGATTGTGGTAAAAGTATATATTTTAGTTAATTATCTATAAAATTTAAGAAATATTAATTAATATTAATTATAATATTATGCAAACAAAATGTCAAAAAAAAAACAAAAACAAAAAAAAACAATTTAGTAAAAAAGATGATGAAGAAAAAATAATAAATAATTAAATAATAATTTTCATGGCGCGTTAACAATTCCATTAATATTTTAAATATCAAAAGATTATGATTAGGTTTTTGTTTAAATATTTTTTTTATTTATTTTATTGCCCATAATAAGTTTTTTCATTTTCATTTTCATATTTAATAGCCGCACATAAAGGCAATATATAGGAATAGAATAATAATAAAATATAAAAAAGATAAAAATTTATTAAACATATTTTTAAATTATAAACAATTCCATTATTAATTTCTTTTATTAGGTTTTTTTTTCTTTAATAAAATTGTGTTAAATGGAGAAAAAATAAATTGAAATAATTGTACATAATAATGCCGTTAAATACGATGCGAAGATTAATAAATAAAGTATAAAATTTATTTATTGATTTTTGATTCAATATTTAATTTATATTTTGGTACATTATGTTAAGGTAATTCATTTTGTACACGATATATCTTTATTAGATAAAGAAAAGGTAAATATAACCATAAATCCCAAAATAAATCATAATTCAGTGTACCATTGGTATCGATAATTCATATACAGTTTGTATCAGTATCTAACTTTTTTTTGTTAAGTAGAAAGACTATTGGTCACGTTTTATGGTGTTCCAACTAAAACTTCCAGGTGTTCACGGTCAAAAAATAAACGGATACGGATGTCCCACAAAAAAACAAACTTTTAAAGTCAAAGGGCTGAAAGGAACAACTTCTCTGGTCATTAAGTTAAGTTAAAAAAAACACTTACAAAATTGTTTATTAATTGATTATTCTTGGATTAACTTTATAGAAATATAACAATAAAAAATAACAATTTAAAGAACGTCCTTGAAGAAACACTACGAATAATAAAGTTAAAAAATACATTGTAATGGTGTTAAAGTTATTTAATGTATTTTTTGAGTTTCTAGAGTTTATTCTTTATTGTTTGATCAGAATCCAGATAACAAATTGAATTCAATATTGAATTGAATAATGATAATAATAATAATAATAATAATAATAAAAGAAGTAGGTATAGTTAAAAAATGTAATGTTAAAAATTTTAAACAAAAATTGAACAACATAACAAATATACTTTAGAAATTTTAAGCAATTATTTTATTAATTGTTCTATCTGACAAATGAGAATGAGCGTAACCAATCGAGCACTCTTAAAATCAATCAAATTATTATTTACTATTTTTTTTATGTTATTGTTTAAAGTATAAAGATCAATAAATTCTAAGGTCTATGACTCTTGTTATATTAAAAATTGCAAAAAAACGTGTAAGAAGCAAAAAAAAATGGAATTAAAAGAAAGATGAAATAGGCGTAAACACAACGAAATAGTTTCGCTTATGTGAGTTTTTTCTTTCGAATTTTTCAATAAAAAATATTCTAATTTTCGTATTTATTCATATTACACTTTCCTTATATAATTCTGAAGTATTAATGACTTTTTATACGATATTTTCATTTACGATGAGAGAAAATGGCGACAGAATGACTCAAGATTGGCTTAACAAAAAAAAAACATCATACGTATTTATTTAAGAGTGTAATTATAGAGATTTTTGTAATTGAAATTGAATAAAATTTAATAAATTATGATGAGTACAATCTCAAATTTATATAATGTACAATTATATATTATTTTTTTCGATTTACTTTTGCTTTACTTTCTCAATCAAATATAACAAAATTGTTCAAAAGTATTTTCTATATTAAGTTTTTAAGTTTAAAAATTCACTCATTGATAAAAGTTTTGTAATAATTATTATTTGTTTTTTTTTTCTTTCATTTTTGACAAAAATTTCTTTCTAAAAAATTATAATTGATTTTTCAAGAGTCTTAAGGCGGGATACCAATTATGATAATCACGGTAAGTTAAAACACCATCAGTGCGTGAAGGAAATTTATGTTTATATAGATTATTTTTTCATTTATTATTTTCGCTGAAAAAATATTTAATAAATTAATAATTAAACGCATAAAGTAAATATCAGAATTTTTTTTTTCTTATTTGATAAAATTAGGATGTGTCTTTACAACAACAACAGCAACAAAAAAATGTAAAGTGATTTAATTTCTAATTCTTAGAAATTTGGTTCAGTTAACACAATTCTGATTCATCAAGTTCAAAAGTTCTGCTCTGAAATTCTTTTTTGTATTATAGAGAGATAAATATCATTATGTAAATTCATCTCTGGCTCTATATTTTGCACGGTATCAAATATTTTTCATTTATTTACAATAGAGATATTTTGAGGTCAAACCAACAAATTCAAGGTTATCAAAAAATATAATAATAAAATTGAAAAAAGAAACAAACCTAACGATTTAAATTTATTCGCTATATGATAACATTGGTGAAAAAAAATGTGTATATAAAACAATGTCACCTGACGTTTTGCTTCTATTTTTTTTTCTCATTATAATTATATGATGGATGAGTTTTACAAAAATTGTCCATCACAACAGAGCATATATAGTTGAAGGACGTCAGTATACAATTTTTAATTTGAAAAATGAAAGTGTTATAATTATTATGTTTTGTTTTTATAAGATTTATTTATAAACTTTCAAAATGTCTGTCGTGATTATATCAAAAACAAATCGGAAGTTTGTTCTTAGAATTAAATGTGACATTCATATAATAATTATGCGTTTATAAATTAAAAACAAAAGCACTCAAAATTAAGTTAAAGTTTTAGATTTTTTATTTGTCAAATTTTAAATTTAAAAATGTTGACAATTTTTTGAATTGAAAATATTTTTAATTCTCTTATTAGAAACATACTTAAAGCATGAGATAATCAAAATTGTAAGAGGTGACGTGTTATGACCAGGTCTCGGGTGTGGTATGACTTAAACTCCCGGAAATATTTTTAAGATTTTCAAACTTCTTTTTATTTAAGTTTATTTAAGAAATGACAATATTATGCGATATAGAATAAACATGAGTAAATAAGTTGAGATCATCGAAAATGACTGATTAAATACTAGGTATAATGGTTTTTAGTTATTCTTTTTCTTTACAAATTAAAACTATTTTCGGTTTTAATTTTGACAATAATTTCCAACATTAGGAAATAATTTTTTCAACAAATTTAGTAAGATGATAAATTGAAATTCTGTGTTTCGTTTATAAAAGAAATTTTTAAGGTCGAATATTTTGATTTGGTTTTCTTGTCTGTATTTATACACTTATATTTGATCTTTATAAATATAAAACTTGATTCATAAAAAAAAACCGGAATAATTTTCAACTCGTTCCAAAAAAATGCATTCCGTCTGACGATGAATCAAAATGACTTTATATAAATAAAAATGTATTTTTGTAGTAAGTAAATTAACCTACTGGTGATGCTTCTATGATGAAACATAAAACTATCTTATCTTAACTTATTTTAATGTGAATGCAAAATATGTAGTTAGATTATTGTAAATGTTTATAAATTTCAAAATCTAAACACTTCAAATTGCAGCTGCCATCAGGGGAAATAATGAATGTGTTAATTTTTTTTCTGTCGGATGTGTATTTTATTTCAAAACAATTTATTTGAATTTAAAAATAACTTCTACTAATAAAGCATCCAAAAATTTCATGAAAGAAGTGAAGAAGAAAATAAGAGTCCAATATTTTCTAAAATCACATCGAACAAATTATTTTTTTTTAACTTTTTTCTTTCCCTTTTTTTTTATTTTTTTTACTTCTTCAAGTTAATCTTAATTCTTTTCTTTTAGGTTTTTATTTCTGTGTTTTTTTCTCTTTCTTCTTTCTTTTTTCTTTTTTTTTTTTTTTGGTTAGGTATGCTACGGCGGGAATAAAATAAAAGTTTTTCGGTGTTTTGTTGTCTATTGTATTTGGCACTGTTTGTGGTCGCGCGAGAGCGAATTGTGCCCGCACATTATATACGCGATACTTTTGCGAATTTCTATTTTTGTTATTATTAATTATAAATCATTAAATAAAATAAACAGACAAAAAAAAATGTCAAATTTTAAGACGACGGATACAAAAAACAAAAACAAAAAAATAAATAAAAACCAACGAAAAAGAAAAGAAAAAGAAAAATTATTTTGTTTGGGTCAACGTTTTTGTTTTTTTTTCTTTTTACTTATATTTTTTTTTGAAGCAATAAAATTTTTGCACTTTCTTCAATTAAATTTTTGACAGGTTCGGTTTTCATAGATAATAGATTAATTTTTAATTAACCCAATTCTTTCTTATTTTTTAAAATTAAAACTGATTGAGCATTTAGCTTCTAGCATCAATTGCGCTGATTATAACAAAATCAACGTGAAGAATTTTTTTGTTTTTTTTTTTCTATTCTTAACCTTTATTAAAAATGTTAAACGAAAGTTTAAATAATTGTCGCATAAGATTTATATCTGTTTAGTCTTGGCGGTGACAAATTGCTAAAAAAAATATTTACCGCCCTTTTATCATCGTTAACTTTCCCATTTAAAACCTATTATTTAGTATAAGAAAGACATGTTCCTTAATTAATTAGGTAAATTTACTCAATGTAAATATTACATGCTATTTATCATTTTTAATCGAAAAAATATTAAAACGAAAGTTGGAAGAAAAATGTATAAGATAAAAAAATATATAATGTCCTTTCACTGATTTAGTTCTTAGGGAAAAATATTGTAGGTATACTTGTAATTTTCACATAATGTAAAAAGTATTGGATAAAACGTTCATAAAGTTTACCAAAAAGATTCGAAGCGCATAAGAAAAGGTAAGAAAAAATATTCATTTTTAGAGAGTTAAATACAGAGAAGTGGCACCAGTATCTTCGATTTATTTTAAAGGTAATTTAGTTAATTTAG
This sequence comes from Pedicia rivosa, assembly GCA_963082725.1. Lineage (NCBI taxonomy): Eukaryota > Metazoa > Arthropoda > Insecta > Diptera > Pediciidae > Pedicia > Pedicia rivosa. Next base: position 27,626,551 of record OY720155.1, read on the forward strand.
TATAGGTATTTATATTTTTTTATCATAATTAAAATATATAATACACCTGACATTATTTTAAATTGATTATCTTTGGGTGCCACACACGAACATAATGGAGTTCACATCACAATCACAAACATGTATACATATACTATATTATAAGAAATGGTTGGTTTACATTTAGAAAGTGAACTCTTCTGTTGGTGAACACACTGAGATATTTATTGTTCCTGATTGTTATCGCATCACCGCATCGTATCACATTCCATATAAACAAATAAAGATAAATGAAAGAACCTCACTTCTTCCTCTTAGCATTAGATAGTATTATACTTGATGATGATACCGACACGATTATCTATTTATATTTTTTTCTTATATGTTCAGTTTAGTTTTAAGTATAGTAAAAATAATAAAACTATCAGGCAAACATCATGCTTAACTTATAATTAATTGACATTCAAAGTTATTAAAGTTTAACTATGGATGACGATTACTTGTCATATAACCAGCACGATTTCTGTTTTAAAAAAAAATCCTCTCGACCCAGTACCTATTTATTTTTTCATTCATTTCAAAAATTAAAAATTGAAATTAATATTAACATAATGATAATACGAATAACAAGAATGAAAGCTGATATAAGTTTTCTATTTTTGTTTTTGCTATTTGTCTTTTTCCATTTCTCTCAAAATGACATTTTTGATTTATTGGTTATCGGAATTCACTGTAAATACTGAAATTGTTACATTATTTAAAATCAGAATGAAAATCAATCAAATTACTAGTTTTTCACTTTCATCAATTGTAAAATATATGATAAAGAAAAATAGTGTTGCTTTTGTCATTTTAGTGTTTGGGTGTAAAGAAAAAAGAACTGCAAAGATAAATTTATATTCCAACAGAAAGAAAATAATAATAATAAATGAAATGTTCAATTTACAACAATATTTATTTTTTGAAATCATTATTTTATTGATTTCAATTCGATATTCAATAATATAAATGATTTTGCCCATTGATGCATGCAAAAATTATTTTTAATTCGATTATATTTTTAAAAATAAATTCAATTTTCTTGTGGGTTGAAATTTTTTTTAAATTAATTTATTTCAATATTTCAATTCAATTAGGTATTTCAATATGATTATTTATTTATTGCAAATAAAGATTAATCTTTATTAATTCTACAATTAATAACAAAAAAATGTACTAAAAAAAAGAAGTTATTCTATATAATGGCTTCCGTTGACAGACAAAAAATCAGCATCAAATATAGGATTAAAAGATAAAATCTGTTCCGTCTTAGTTTTATAATTAATGTCTTTTGCATTATAAAACAAAAGAATATAAAAAACAAATGAAACACATTAAAATAGGTAACGCACAAGTTCAACAGACTCTCAATAGCAAGCACCAAGCACCTCGATTTACCATCAACAGCAATCAGAAACCTTCGTCATATAAATAATTGAACATTAAATAGAAAAAAAAGAAAAAAAGTTGGAATATATATTTGTTCAGGGTTCGTGGGTTATATATAATTAGGTGACTTTATACAAATTTATGACGTTGATTTGTGCCTATAAAACAGTTACAAAACAATGCCGGTACATTATTTATGGGAATTTTTTGATAATATTTTTTTTAAAGGTTATGTTGGCAGTTTTTGTCACCTTAAAATATATAAAAACTGTAACCGTGAAAATTAAAAAATTTATAATTTGAGACAAATCAAAACATAAAAATTAAAGCTAGGTAGTCATAGAGTTTTTTTTTTGCATTCTTTGATCACAATATTTTGAACTAATGTACTTTATTTGTCTTTTTTTAACAGATTTTATAGAATCATGACAAAAAAAAAATCCAAAGCTATTCTTAATATCCGTTTGTACATATAATAATAAAATAAGATATAATAATAATAATAATTATAATCATATAGTTCATATTTTATCTTTTATGAAAGATTCATTTTAAAACTCTTCTATTTCACATAGGTCGTGACGATCAAAATGATCACATGTGGATTACTATTAAAAGTTTTTCAATATTATTTATTACAATATAAATATAGATTATCAAGGTGTTGAGGGGGTGGAAGATCGAAGGAGCATATAGAGGTCACATCTCTAATTCTATTTATATAAAAAAAATACAGAAAAACTATACCATGAGTGTTTTTCTCAAGAAATCTTTTAGTTAAATTATATAGTACTGAAAATGTTTATAGTATTTCAATGTAAGTCATTTGTAAATTTAATGAATGACAAGAAACTGATACACTTAACTTTGATTGAAAATATAAAGAAAAAGAAAGGGAATAAACAATAGAGTAGCAATTTCAAAGTGACTGTACTGCAATCATGTACTTTACTGTTTTTTTTGTTAGTAAACTGTACTCTGCTAGAACTATATTAACTCAATAAATGTATACGTAATTATTACTCTTCATAAAATAATATAAATATAAATCATGAAGGTAAAGATATAATTAATAATACAGCTTGTTTGTTATTCTACGCAAGATCAAATGATGAGAGAATTAAAACAAAAAAAAAACCAATTGCTTGAAGATTTTTTTCTTTAAAACAAAACTATTGTTTGACGCCATGTATTTAGTTTGTGAGTTTTTATATAAAATAATATATAATGCACTGTACACTATAAATAATGGTAATTATAAATTTCTTCTACATTAAAATCATTGACCCAAATCGATAATGAATATTTATTTACCTCAAACCTCCCTCTCTTCCTATACATATACTTGCTTGATGTATTACATTTTGTGATGAGATTGAAATGTTTCTTTAGTGTTTTTTTAATTTTTTATTACACATTATAAAGGAATAACAATAAAAAAAACACTATTTAGTTCCGATTTCATTTAAATTTTTATTTAACAAAGATCACCTCATTTTTTCTGCTTCTTTCTAGCTAGATAAATGAATTGTTTTTGATATAGAACCGAAAAGAAAAACGTATTAGATTTACGTATCTTATAGCGAAAGAAAAAGAGAGAGATAAATAATATAAGATGCCCCCAAGGAAGAAGATACAATATAAAAACAAAACTAATTTTTTATATTGTAAAATTTAAAGTATTAAGTTTATTGGATTTAATTTCACTCTTTTACTTTTATCAACAAGTTTAAGATTAACACTAATAATATGAGATTAAGTGTTATAGGCTATAACTTATGCTAAAATCTGTGACTTAATTTTTAATGGTGAAGCAAATTTGCTGCCGCTATCACAACAAGCACTTTTTTTATTATGTTCGATATATTCTTTTTTCTTCTTCTTTTTCTTTTAATTTCAGTTTTTTTTTTTGTTCTCAATTGTAAAGTCTGTCATATTGACTGAGTCTTTTTAAAGACTTTCTTTTCAGTTTAAGATTTATAGACACAAAATTACAAAAACAAATTAAAAAATGAAAGAAAAATAATAAGAAATATAAAAAATTATTATCGTTAAATTAATTTTAGTTTTTTTTTTCATTTAAATATTATTTAAATTTGTTAATTGATTCAATAACCCATATTCAAGTTTCGCTTATAATAATCACGTTAAATTTTTGTACTATGTTTAAAAATTATGTTTTAATTATACTGATTAATAATATCTATAAAAGTATAGCGTATTAGAATAAGAAAAAAAAATGTAAAACCGCCTTAGAGCAAATTAATCTAGTTTTTTTGTTTTCTGTTTTATTTGACGTTTATTTTTTTTTTTTTTCATTTTATACCGCCGCCAATTCATAAATTAAAATTTGAAAATTCAAAATTGTTTATATCTTAATATAACTGATCCCACTTAAGACACAAGACGTTATATAGCTTCTGAATTTAATTACAGTTATATTTGTTATTATTTAAAACTACGTTCTCAAATAAAAAATATTAATAAACTGAATGGAAATATATGAGTTAGTCGATTAAAGCAGATGTTTACAAATTATTTTCTAGGTGAAGGATTAAAATATTCGCCCTCTGATTTGTCCCTGATTTCAATTTATCTTATTTATTGTGTGTTTGAATTAAAGATGTTTTTATAACAAGTGGTTCATGAGCTTTTTACCCTTTAAACAAAAGTTAAATTCAACTAATGAACACACTTACACATACTAATAAAATTTGTCTTATAACGTTTTCATTCATTTACATTTTGGATTTTAATTTATTCAAATGAATATAAATTTCAATCATTCGTGAATTATTTCTCCATTATAAATTAAAGTAAATGAAAACAATCAATTTCACTCACTTAAAAATTTACAAACTATCAAAAATACAATTTAATTCTATTAATTCTAAACAATTCTATCCGAATTCGAATCTTCTTTATTTTATTTTGTTTTGTTTGCATTTTGCAATAATTCATTCCCTCTGAGTGTTACGCAAATACAAAAACGTATATCTATAACATTTTTGTATTCATAACAAATGAATTTGCCGAAAATACAAAAAAATATAAATAAAACGTTTGTATGCAAATTGTTTAAATGGTATAATAACGAAATATACGAAAAACTATAAAAAAAACCAACAAGTTAAAAATATCGTGTGAAAAAATAAACTAAATAATTCGCCAACTTTAATTATCATTAAAAGTCATCAATTTAATTTGACCTATGGTGAATTTTATAAGAGATTACAAAATATTTTTATTTTTCTAGGAACTAATTTAAAGACGAATTGATTTTATATAAATTAAAAAAATAAATTGCAGTTATTGGGCGTCTTTTTTTATGTTTCAAAACAGAAAGAATAAAAAATCACAAAATAACCAGAAATAGATTACTTTCACTATTATGAAGTATCCCAAACAAACTAATTTAATATTTCCCTCTTTGCGTATGAAAAATAGCGCGCGTGTAGAATAAAAGCTTCTATTAATTTATTTTTGATGAATTAAATATATTATTTTGAATATAATATTTATATGAAAAACATGTTTTCTTTTCATTTAAATTACAAAATAAGATGTTCGTGCGTTATTTGGGAACAAAATATAGAAATAAAAAAGTGAACGGATTTTATCTTTTTATACTAAAGGTTTTTTTATATATATAAAAAATCCGTGCAAAATTTTATTCCATCAAAGAAAATTTAAAATTATATTATTATTATGATCATTTTATGAATTTAATTAAAAATTATATAACACAATTATAAAAATATTCAGAGATATCATAGATTATTTATGATGAATTAAATTTACAGCCCTTGAATAAAATTAAAAATAGTTGATTTCAAAATTCACAAACTTTACAATTTTATCGTATTTTTATTATTTATTTATTATTGAGATTTTTTTAAATACTTAAGTATTGAAATTTTTTTCATTTTTTGTTGTAAAAGAAAAATCATCTTCTTTATTATCTCCTTTTTTTTATAGTAAGGAGAGTGAGAGGGAAAAAGAAAGAGAGAAAGAAATACTCCATTATTATTATTATTAAATAAAGCATCATTAAAAATAAAATTTCTGATCGTTTTAATGAATAAGATAAAATGTATTATTGAATGGATTAATAAACGTGTGCATTTATTTTTTAAGATTCGTTTTATAAAAACAGTTTTTTGTATTTTGCCTCCGAGACTATAAAAATGCAAAATTCCTTAACATATACACTTAAATAAGCGTGCAAATCCTGAAAAACTTGTCAGATAATTTCCAGCCCACACAACAACACTAATTCATATAATATTTTTTATTTTAATATAATACGAGTTTTCACAAATGAAACAAATTTTTTATAAGATAAGATTTATATCCATATAGGATGTATACAGGAATTAAGAAATTCCGTTTAGGTGTGAGATGGCGAGTTTGAAGAAAAAAAAATATCTTAACCACTTCTTTTGGTTCAATGATTTTATATTTCATTATTATATTAAATATTTTATTAAATATTCTAGGGTGATGCGAAAGTTCAAACTTGATCATATTTAAAAAAATGTTTATGTGCAATTTGTGATATTTCTATTAAACTTTTAAGTTCTTTTATAGTGTGGGAAAGAATATTTTATTATCAAATTAAATATCCAAAACGCATATGGTCTCGGTCCTTATAATATATTTTGTATAGACATCCTGAGGATTTTATGCATATACAAAAGTTTTTTGGAACCCCTTGGGCTAAAATAAGAACGTGAGACGATATGTTTTAATGATACGAGCAATCATTCAATATGTGTGTGAATTCCTTTAAGAGGAAGTTCAAGAAAAATAAATTATTGAAATAAAGAAGAAGAGGGAATTTATCTTAGTCATATAGGCTAGGAAATGAAGAACAAAAGTTTAATTATTATATTTTTTTTGTTTCTCACATTACACAAAAATTAAATAAAAGAAAAGAAAAGAAAACACAATTTCTGGTTCAGTATGCTTTAAACCTTTTTAACGAAATTGTCACATTTGATTGTTTATAATAATATTATAATAATAATAATAATAATAATAATAATAATAATATAATTTTTTGTCCATTCACATGACATGACATGAATCAAAACCCATTATTTACAAAAACATTATGAAAAAAAACAGAACCTTATTTTAATGAGAAAATTTCTATTGTTTTGTCTCTTCACTTTATATAAAAATATATAAACTTTTATGTTATTTTTTGTAAAATACACTGAAATTCAAAGAATTCAAGTCAACAAGTAATAGAAATAATAACGCAAATAATAGTGAATAGTTAATTATATGTTAATTTTATTTAAGATGTGTTCGAAAGAAAAGAATAAGTATATTTGAAACTACTAACCTGATTGTTTTTTTTATAACAATTGAAGTGAGATTTTTTGGATTAAAATTTTTTGATGATCTTCAGTGGTAATTTTTGGCATAGTTTTTTTTTTACATTTTTACATTTAAAAGGTATAGAAATTCTTTTACTCAAAAGATGAGTCAGATTGTATAAAAATAATGCCATAAATAAAAATGTACATATGTTTTTTGTATTCTTAACTAAAGTAATTAATGTCTTCCGTTCATTGCAATGACCATCAACGTTATTTGTTTATTCAATTCATGAATATTTTAAATTCCAAATTGAATAAGAAAATGTCGATAATAATTATACTTGAACAAAATAAAGAAGTTCTCAAGAAAAAACAGTTTTTTTCGACAATTTTTCTGACAGATCTTTCTGAGAATTTTTTTCTCACATTTTTAGCTATGTCACAAAGTGCTGAACGATTTGAACTTTATTAGAATTCAATAATGGGATAGGTGATGAAAAACATTATAACACGACAAAATATAACAAATAAAATAAAAGAAACGGACGCGTGAATTCACTTTCATTTTTTTTTTTTTTTCTTATTTTCTTCTGTTTTATTTTTTTGTTTACAAATTTTCTATTCACGATAGAAAATTATGTCATTCCGCGTGCGCGTTCTAAAAATGCAAGTCCTAAAAAATGTACGATGCGAGTCTACGCCGTGATTACAATGAAGAAAAAACAAAACGTATTTCATAAAGAAAATTTCTTAATCTTTTTAAGTAATACAAATAGAATTCTTTTATTTCAATTTACTTTATTAAAAAAATTTACTGTCACAATCATATAAAATTTAGATTGTTTGTCTATTTTATATACACCAAGTTGAAAATCCTGATAAGTTTATTTGTATTTATTAATATTATTCTGTTACAGAGTTCACAAATAATTCTGTATGCCGCATTGTATATTTGAGTTGGTAACCATAACACAAAACAAATAAAAAAAAATTATAATATTTTTTGTAATAATTTTGTTTACATTTTAGAACTTTTTTTTTGTTATTTGCATATGGATTTGAATAATGTGCAATATATATAAAGTAGAAGTTAAATTGTTTTCTGCAGTATGCTTTTATTATAACGCGTAAAATAAACAAAATATAAAATATTTATAAATATTTATATTTTTTTATAGACAATTCCTGATTATTGACACGTCATTTGTTCATATCGTCTTGTTTTAACTCTTATATTTAAAAGAACTTATCCTAAAGAATTTATCTTTATAATATTCCATTTTAAGTGTTTATAGAACAGGAATTTCCATTAAAATCAAGAAAAACGATAGTCATAAATGTTGCTTACATTAATACATTGTGTAAACATAAAATATTTATCGATTCTATGAAGATGTACAAAGACGGGATAAATAAAAGAGTAAGAGTATGATAGATTTTGTTAGTGAGAGAGAGTGAGAGTGAGAGACATTGACAAAGGGTCATTGGACTTACATCTTTGACAACAAACAATCAATGTATTACAAATAATATTATGCATTATTATTACCCATATATGGACAAGAGGTATTCTCTGGATAATTTCTGGATGTAACAAACGGATGGCGATTTATTAACAAAACTGGATGGACTTTAAAGTTTTTTCATTAATCTTTATTATTGTATTTTTTTTGTAACAAATAACACTAAAAGTACAGTTTCTTATTTAACAAAAAAAAAAATTACTTATTATGTAATGATCTTCTATCTTCCTCTGTTGTCTGTTCTCATCTTTCATTATTATTATTATTATTATTATTATTATTATTATTATTATTATTATTATGCCTAAATTGAAATTGTTTTTATTTTTTTTGTTGAGTTGAATCAACTTTATGATTATCGTGACAATGAAATTATTTCATTTTTAACTTCTGATGTTATTTGGTGTCTTGCCGCTTTTCTTCTCTCATAAAAGATTGTTAATTTTATAACTTTATTTAAATGTCGTTTTCATTTTTATATTTGATTAGAAATTATTAAGTTTTAATTTAAAAATTTTGTAAGATACAAATTAGGTATCTTTATAATAATATTTCTTCTAACAGATCGTAATATAGAAGACTGTCCCATTTATAAATCTAAAGGTGTGAAATATTTTTATCTATACTCGAAAGAATTATGTTTTTATGAATTTTTAATTTTTTCTATAAAAATCTTTCATTATTTGCTGAAACATGATTTAAATATTATGTTTATTTTCAATTAAATTGTAGACTTTAAAATGCTCACACATGTCCGCGAAATTAAATTTTCATAAATAAATAATAAATCAATAATTTTCCTTGAATTTCTTTTAAAATTTGTTCAATAAACAAATATTTATTCAATTCTTAATTAAAGGAAGGGCCGAAATGTAGCAATAATGATTATTTATTGAAATTGTTAATTGAAAAGATCGCAATTTTATATTTGCTTGTAAAAATCATACACGTAAATGTTGTAATTAAAGATTCAAAAATTATTTAAATTTATTGGGAAACATTACCGATAAATTTTTACTATGAAAATATAAAGAAAAGTCCTGTGAATTCTATTATCTATAGTAGAAAAGTTTATAGAATTTCATTTCATGACCTTTAATATGAAAACTTCTTAATTATTTTTACTTACGGCTGACAACAACAATAATAATAAGTATAAACCTTTAAATTAAGAAATATATTTTAGTTTATATATTCAATGGGTTTAAATTGAATTCCTTTTCATTCACTGTGGGTATTCATATAATTAATTATGTATAATAAAATAACATTGTTGAATTAAGACGAAAGAAGTATACTGTTGAAACAATTACAAAAATAATTATTTTATATATTTAATTGGTTGGAGACACATCTGTGCGGTAAAATGAAACAAAAGTAGAATCTAAACACAAACAATAAAAAAGAAACATTGAATGGGAATGAAAAAAAATGTTCATGTGAAATTGCTTATTTTATATTGTTGTTGTTAATTTTTTCTTTTCTTCTTCTTCTGTTAATCAAAACACGTTTTTTTTTCTTTTATTGTAAAATGAAAAGAGTTTTTTGTGTGTTGCGAAATTCATCCAGCGTCCGTTATAATTACGCAATGAATAAATTCTCTCTTTATATGACAATCCGATTATTACTTCTTTATTATTAAAATTTAATTTACTTTTTTTGCATACTTCAATACCCGCAAGTACTTAATTTATTTATTATCAATTTTTTATTTAATACACTTTTTTTTGTTTGTTAAAAAAATGAATATAAGAAACAACTCAAAGGAAATTCATTATACAGACAAAATAGGAATACATAAAAAAAAGAATCTGTGTCAATCCAATAAATGTCTGATGGTTGAGATCTATAAGAATAACAATAAAAAAAAATGAAAAAAAAAATATAATAATAATAAATAAATAAAGTGTACCAACTGTCGTCGCATGCACTTACGTATTTATTCTCTTTTTATAAATAATATTATGTTGAAGTTAAAAGTAGGAGGTAAAATGCAGTTCTTTTATTATAAAATATTCCATTTTATGAATGACGGAAATTGTCATTACAAAGAGCGTCTATAAAACGAGTACCAGTCCGGAGGCAAATAATATAAGAAGACACACTTGTAATAAACACCAGCAGTACCATGGTATATATATATATGTATTTTTAAAGAAACCCACTCAAATTCAAGGTTACTCACCTACAGCGCAACTATTTAACTTCTTATTATAAAGAGTTTGGAATTAATCTTTAAACGATAAAAATAAAATGCAAATGATCAGCATATAATAAAAATGGCAAATTTTAATCGTTTTAACTGTACGCGAGCGATTTTGGGTGACATCATCAGTTTTGTTGATCAACTGAATCACCACCATTTTTATATTGACTTTATAATATTTTAATGAGGTAACTTTTGACCAAAAAGAATAATAAATTAAATGACATAAAAAAAACAAAATTAGTAATCAACGAATGATGTAAGATTTGTCACACCGCGCCCGCAAATCGCATATACACGATTATATTATTATAGCAATAAATTTATATATATTTTTAATATTCTACTTCAAAATATTCTGCAATGTACTCGGTTAACCTTTTCATTTATACAAAATATTAAATTTTGTTTATATATTTTTTATTTGTTTTGTCGATGTTTGATAAAATTTACTATCCGCAACGCAATCAAAACTATCATTCAAAAGACAATACAATAATTTAATGAGAAAAAATACGTGTTTGACAAAATTATTATTATTATATGTAGCTGAAAATGAATATAGTATATAATAGTAAAGTGCGAGTGACACAAGACTTTATTTTTTTCTTATTCTTCTTAAGAGTCGTGGTAAATATTATCTTTTACATTTAATGTGAATAACGGTTAACCATATATAAACACCTTTTAAGTGTGAAAAGAAATTTATTTGTTATTTTTGTAAAGTTTAAATTTGAACACAATTGAAGAACTTCCTTGTAATAACAATAACTTCTTATAGATTAAATTTTTGTTTAATAAAAGCCAAAGAAAAGAAAAACACTCAATCAATTATATAAATATAAATTATTTTATTGATAGAATTCAATAGATGTTGATGGAAGTAATATTTTGTTTGGTTGTGAAAAAAAAAACAATAAACAAAAAACAAAAAAAATATAAATGAGAATGAAGTCTTGAGGGAAAGATCATTTAGTAACTTTTCTCTCTTTCCTTTCTCTTCATAAATAATGTTTTTACGTTTTATCACTTTCTTTCAATTTCTTTATTGCACAATTTACGAACAACATTATTAAAGATTGAAACACCTTGCAAATATTTTTAAGTCATTAAAAAGCAGTGTCGGAATCAAACGGAATAATTTGCAAAAATTTAAAAAAAAAACAAGCAAATATTAAGAAAAGACAAATTAATGGAGATTTTATTTTGATTACTTAACAGTCTCGTCTCGATTCAACCGTTAGTTAATTTCAACTGTTAAATAATTTATTGTTTATTTGGGTGTTTCGAAAAACTAAACAAATAAATATACAAAAATTAATTGAAATTGACTTAATTCTTAATAAACCAAGAAGTTAATTAATTTATAAACAAGTGAGAGGAATTTATAAACTCTAAAATAAAATTGATATTTAAAAAAAAAAGTTGGTACTTTTGAAAAAAAAAAAAAAAACAATTTCTAACCAGAAGTTTAAAAAAAAAACTTAAAAACATGTGTAAACATACACAGCATGATAATAAATCAAAAAATGATTCTTGTCCAAAATAATTACACCATTATAAAAATCAGTTTTATTTGAAGAATACAAAACATTAGAATTGAAAAAAAAATACATTAATGAAGAGAAGATTTCTTTCATTCTTTCTACAAACATATATTTTTAATATTCAAAACACAATTATTCTAGTAAGTTTAATGATAATAAGGTAACTGGTAACTTCGTTATTTTTATATAGGAAGGAAGTTATTTAAACACATACTTATAGTATATCTATCTACTCGTTCAATGACTTACCATCCGCGTTATTACAAGACGAAGGAGGAACTAGATAAATTGTCATGATGTACATTTTAAGGAAACGTTTTAAATTATTCACTTAACTTTAAGTCTTTAAAGTTAAGTGTTAAGCCTACGGTTTTTATTTTTTCTATTATTGTCGCTATTGTTAATGGGATGAGGGAACTCTTTTATATATATTTAAGAATATAAAGATTGAATTTATTAGTCAATCAAATGTCATAATTAATATAACCAGTTTCCGTTAGAATTGTGACAAAAAATACAATTTATTCGTGTTTATAAATTAAAATTTAAAAATGTTAAAAGAAACTAAATATTTTCTTGCATAAATTAATATGGATTAAAATTTATAAACTAAAACAAAAAGTCCAGAATCATAACCAGAAAAATCTCCCACATGGAAAAACTTAGTATATACCTAGTATTTGTCACCTCTGTTCGTGGACATATTTTTTTTAGTGATGATGAGTTCACTGAATTTAACAATATAAGAATTTCATTCGTTATCAATGGAACAAGTTATGTTTATTTTTTGTTTTCGGTAAATTCGAGGAATTAAGAAAAAAATGCAAAAATATTCTGTCCGCAAGATTGAATTTTTTGTTTCTTGAGTAGATTTTATGATTATTTATTGACTCATAGCGAGAATATTTTAAAAGCTTTTATTTCGAATAAAAAATGGGAAGGGGTGAGAGAATTTTTTTTCATAAAAAAAAATTTGGTATGCTAAATTTGTTTCTTTTATAGTTTTTGTTTGATGTATATTATTATGTTGAAGCTGTCCGATGTCCGACCGAACGTGACGAGAGAAATATTTTTTGACAAGAAAATGTAATTAAATTACAAAATTAATTAATTGGTTTATAGAATATTTTTGTTGCACAATAATTATAAATTAATTCGTTCATAATTTTTTTTTATGAGTACATAATACCGTGTCCTATTGATTTACTACCGTGCGAATTTTGATTTCTTTTTATTCTTATATTTTATTATTTTCTTTTCTTTTCATTTCTATTTTCTTTATTTTTTTATATTTTTTGCGTTCAAACCATAAAATTAACAGGTGACCTGACATACATATCTGTCTTGGCTATGGCTATATTTCTTATTATTATAGTTGTGATTATTGTTATTATTATTATTGTTATTATTATGAAATTAGTAAATAAAACAGGAAGATGATTGTGATCTTGTCTATATAATAAAATAAAAATTATATTCATATGGTTTTTGTATAGAGGTACTTTTAACGTAGGTGCATTGCGTGTTAAAATTGAATTTTTAAAAGAAAATCTTCTTCTATAAATATGATCCATGATTATAATAAATATATTTTGTATTATAAAATATATAATATTGTTATCATTTCATCTAACTGGAGAATATTTTTTTTAACCCTTTCCAGTCGACGAACCATACAAATATTATATAATAATAAATAGACTTTTATAAGATTTAAACATTAAATTAAATCAATTTAAAAATATTTTAAAGTAAACTAACTAAATAAACCTGACTTTCAAATTTAACAAGCCAGAACAAAGGTTTAAAAATATTAAATATATATGTATATATAGAGGCAATTATTGAAGCTTGCGCGCGTTGGATAAATAAGAAGGTTATGATCTGTTGGCATAAAATATATAATATAAAGACATTAACAATAATTAATATTTTTTTGTTTCTTCTTCAATCAATTAGAATGAAATATTGAATAAAGTTTATAAATAATAAATGTTGTAAGTAACAAAAAAATTGTTAATTATTTCGTTTATTTATAAATTGGTATGTGATACATTATTATTTTTCTTATCTTCATTATCGTCTTTGCATAAACATAGAATCATGTGAATACTTCTCATTAGTATCGTAAACTATGCGAATTATTGTAACTTGCATATCACAAAACACATTTTGAATTTATGAGAGAAAACTAAAATTCTTTCAGTCATAAGTTCGATGAAACTTTTACGATGAAAGTTCTTTCAATTTTAACTAACACCATTTTTTTTTCTCCTTCTTTCTTTAATTTTTTAATTTCCGCATTCGCGTATAAATTTATTATTTTGTTGTTGCTATAATGTGTGTGTGTGTATTATTATGCTAATCATATGTACATAAAAAAAATCTTAAGATGAAATGTGAAGATGACTTATAAAAAAACGAACTTTATATCTTTGAGGTCGAAATTAAATCTTAAATAAAAAAAAATCGTTACTTTTTTTGCATAAATAAAAATAAATACATACAAGAGGAGGTCTTTTCATCCGGACGTAAATTGTACTGAATTTAATGAAACAATAAACTATTATATTTGAATGTTCTTATTATTATTATTGTTTTCTTCTTATTTTTTCTTTGCCATTTCTGTTTTACTCTTTAATTCATATAGTGGCATAATTTTAGCATAACAGAGCATAACGTAAAATATTAATTCTCGGGCTACTCTGTTGGATTCTTTTTTTTTCGTTTTTTAAAAATATTTTTTAAAAATCTTGTTATACTGTCAACCAGCCCATAACAGTTTTAATGAACTCAGAAAAGAAGAAAACAAAACAAAAGCAGAAAAAAGTGTATACAAACATTTTTATTTTCTTCTTCAGTCTTCAGATCTGAACTTCTATACTTATAATTTTTCTTTTCTTTTCAGGGTCAATGTCTTTGACAAATTATAAGTGAGTATGAAATAATATGTACGTACATACAGATTGTATAGTTACTTCCAAAAAAATATTATACTAATAAATGATTTGCAAACTTTTTGGCATCAACCGCATAATAATGATGAAAAAAAGTGAACACGAAAACGAAGACCCAGACGAATTATACACAACGTACCATCTGAATTTTAATACTCAATGCATGGACTTTTATTTAATTTTTTTTTGTTTTGCTTTTATTTACGGAATTAATATACTTAGTATATATTATTATGGCTTAATGACTACAGTAAAGGTGTTAACAAGACACAAGAGTATGCCAGGTACATTTAATATTTATAAGAATAAATATACAGGAAATCGAACAACAGTAATAATTTTTTTTTTTTAGGAAATTAAAAAACATTTTTCCCCTACAAGTTTATTTATTATTGTTATTTTTTTTTTTTAATACAAAAGTAAAAACTAAGAGACACGCACGAGTGCCATAACCAAACTAAAAACACACACGTCTTTGATAATTTTTAAAAATTTTTTGAATGTTAAACGTAAAACAAAACAACAAAAAAAAAGACACAAATTAAAATATGTATGCTGTACCACTTTTCGTGTAATTGAAAATTGATGTGGAAGGTCTTTTGTATATAATCTGTCAAATTCAATATCAAAAAAATTTTGTGACAAATTCGAACGTTTATTAAAGCGAATTTGGCTCGACCGTATGTAAATCGGTCATCATCGATTAGTGAAAGAGACAGAGAAATTATATATTTTTATATGAAAATAAAGAAAAATAAAAGGCAAAAAAAAACCCGTCAAGGCCACGATAAATAATTAATATTAATGTGGCAACATCCGTGCGGTGAAATGCGAACTGGATTACGGACATCACATCATAACTATTCCTAATTAATTATTGTAAAAAAAATGCAAATATTTAGTTTTCAATTTTTTTTTTATCTTATGTTTGTATAGCCAGAAAGACATTCGAAAAAATGTCAATCATTTTCTATATTAGCGAAAATTGTTTTAGACACGACCTAAAGCTAAACTATGAATAGAAATTTTTATATCTGCATATATTATTTCCGGTTTCAGTCCAGTCCAGACCAATAATAGCCCCAGATTATAACTTCTATTTTAAAAGAAACAAAAAATAAATAAATAAAGAACGAACCTAAACTATTTCTGAAATCATCAACATCTTAATCATCACATTATTGTCATTTTGGATTTATCTCCTAACAATAGGACAAAAAAACTTAAAGTGTTACGCGCATGGTATTCATTTGAGTCTGTGTATGTTTTTTGATCTTATAAGAGATGAACAAGATATATAAATAGGACTTTATTTAAAACCGCATTTTATGGTCACAAACACCATATTATTATTAAAAAAAATTCATATTCTAGATTTTCATTTCTACATTTACATACGATAAAATTAAAATTTACAATTTGATGCCTATATAGTTTATGAAGAATGATGAATGATTAAATTTCCTTGCAAAATAGTTTTATGTATTTGCATCATACTCATGAATAATATTGGTCGAAATGCCGTCAAATTTTTAAGTAGGTATTGTTATTTTTAGTGGGTATTATTTAAAAGGGGTCAGACGTCAGTATCAAAGTTTAGCTATGAGTCTACACCACTCAAATTTTTGAGGTCATATATGATGTAGGCATCATAAGTTGTGCTTTGAGGCAAAAATTAAAATGGAATGGAACTGTGGATGAATGGATAATGAGAAAGATGGTATAAAGCAAAATAGCAAAAATATATCTTTTTGGTGGCAGACAGAAGAAGAAATATATTTTCTTAATGTTTTTTCAAAAAAAAAAAAAAAAAATTAAGAATAACGTATATGCATGAAGTAGAAGAAGAAGAAAAAAGAAAAGTAAAAGATTGTAAACCAAAAACCAAGACCATAAAAAAGGTGTCTACTTTAACGCTTGAGTAAGGTTCATTTTTATTATCGTAAACTATTGAATGAATATTTGAATGATGAAATATAAAAAAAAAATATCAAAATAAAATACAACAAAAAAAAAAGCACAACATTTAAGAAACAAAACAAAAAACGAAAACAAAAAATCGAAAAAATATAATAGATAGAAAATGTTCGTAAAGGTATATAAATAATACTAAAAACTAAATTGTAAGAAAGTGTAAGAAGACAAACGTACACATAAAATGTCAGGGGACAATGAAAATTAATCAAATTTAATGATTGGTAATTTTCATTTGAAATTGTTAATGTTGTTATTTTTTTTTCTTTCCACTGTAAGTAAGTATAGTACTGTATAAAGTTTGATTGGATATTTTTGCGATTATTTTTAATCACATAAAAAAAATTTCTATTTTAATTATAAATATTTGAACAATCAACTGAAAGAAATTAAAGTTGAAAACAACATTTTAAGGTATGAAAATAAAACATAACGAACAAAAAATAACTTGAATTAAATACCATAAAATTAGAATAATTTTTAAATTTTTCAAATACAATTTTAAGAAAATGAAGAAGAAGAAGAAAGAGATTTTCTCAATCAAAATATTGAAAATAAATAAATATTATATAAGAAAAAAATATTTCACGCTTATAATAATTTGTATGAAAAATTTCATAATAAAATTTGAAAAATTTAAATATTAAATTTCAGTTTAAAATTTTTATACTTAAATAGAAATAAAATTAATTAAAAAAAAAATATAGATGTAATGTTGAATAAAAGCTTAAATTTCATGGCAATTTTTGGATGACACATTTAGAATCTTGAACTTTTATATTTAATTATTATTATTATTTATAAGAAATTTGAGAAACTTGAATGTGTTTTTTTTTCATTTTAAATAAGATTATCATTTTCAATTCAATGTAAAAATTATTTTTTTAAAGGTAAAATCAATAAGAAAAAAAAGATTAAATTAACACAATCTTTTTATATGAGTATGTACTGTGCAACTAATAGTTCATTTTATCCCGGATGTTTTAACCTCATTTCTTTAAGTCTATAACAGAAAATGCATTTTATTTTACTTTTTCTTTAACAATGACACGTGACGACACATCTAACAAATGTTTGTCATACATCTTCATTATTTAAGTCGGAACATGTCTGGTAGTCATTAATCATACATATATTTATATTATTTAGTTTCTTAAAATATGATAATATAAGAAGCAATAATTGCCGACTTAATGCAATCGGATTGCAATTTAAAATACTAACACAATTTTTATATTTAATTTGTTTCTTTTCTCTTCTCTAATTATTAATGAAGAAAACAAAATAATGAAATTGCATAATTAAAGAACTAACATTATTTTCTTAAGTCAAGTTAAGTCAAGTCAAGTCAAGTCACATCAAAATAAAACAGTGAAAGATTTTGTTTTTTTTTTTACTTTTGATTGATTTGAAAACTGTTTTTTTTTCTAAATTTAGTGATGACAGGAGAAAGTTCTACCCTTATTTGCAATAAATTCATAATATTCTTTTTTTTTGTATTCGTATGCAATTACCAAAATGCTACTCATATGAAAAATGACTAAAACTAGAAAATAAAGAAAAAAACAAAAACTACATAAGGTTTTTATTTAGAATGGAAAAAACAATAAATTTTCCCTTTTTATTTTAGACTCTTTGATATCGAGTCTCATTTGTTGAATTTCTTAAATTATTAAAGTCAGACTTAAATCATGAGTGCGATCGTTTTTTTTTACTTGACACACTAATAATAATTACTTTATATCGTAAAGTAAAGTAATATGATCTTCTTCTTTTTCTTTCTTAAAAATAAAAAAAAACTAAAGCAAAACAACAACAATTCTAACGTGTGTTAAATTTTTTTTTTTTGTTTGTTTGAAATATAATACAGAAATATTTTTCATTTGTGAGGGGAAGAGTGTTTCGATAAGTAACATTGTGTCTGTGTGTGTGCGCCTGTATGAATTAGTAAAAACTACAATAAATAGAGTATAGATATAGAATAGAGTGAACATATATTATTATTAAAAAAAAGGCAAACAAAACAACAAATGTGGTGCAATGTGGTTTCATTATTATTATTAATATTTTCATTGTTAATATTATATTGTTTTTGTAATTGTTGGATTATAATTTTGTGTTTTATTTTGTGCGCATTTATAAATGGTAAGTAAAGTACTATATAGAAATAGACGTGTTACAATATTTCGAAAGGTAATTAAATCTGTCTAACCTATCTTCGATTTGATGTATTTCAAACATTTTTATATATTATTTTTTAATAGTTAAGTAAGTATTATTAGATTCATTGTTATATTTGGATTTTATGAATCCCATACTGAAATTTATTTTCACAATCACAATGTAAGTATTCGTTACATTTGCACCTAGACGTTTAGAAAAATTGAAACTTATTTGAATATAATTCAAATTAGTCTGATTGTAGCAATGGCCTAAAATCTAATTGAAGAACAATTTAATTGGTGATAAATTTATTCAAAGGAGTAAATACTTAATGGGGAAAAAATACATTTTGTCACAGTTAAATTAAAGAAAACAAGAAAAGCGATAGAAAGAACGCACAACAAAATAAACAAACACAAATTATAAATAATTATTAATCTGCGTATGATCTTAAATATTTATAAATATCTAATAAATTACACAACGGCTAGAGAGAGAAAAGAATAAATGACTGAGACACAAAAATAATTTCAAGTTTTTATTTATGCTTCATTCGTTCAAATTATTCTTTTATTTTTTTTAATGTACAAATTTTGTACTTATTTATTAAGGTTTATTTACTTTTGATTAATAAATTACTCGTTTTTTTTATACATACTCAACTAATATAAATTATAAAGAACAAAAAAAAAGCTTTTTAAACGATTTAAAAAATAAGAATAAAATACTATAAATAAAGATGAAAAACAAAAATAAAAAACAGCTGTAACACTTACCCAGTTAAAAGAAAGCCGTCTTCATCTACAATACTAAACAAATCTTGTCCCGTCAATGTCTAATTGGAAAATAAAAAGAAGATGAAGATTTGATGAACAAAATAATAACAACAACAACAAAAATTGAACTTGTTGACTTTTTAAACGTTTTAATTTAAAAATTTGTTAATTTCTTCTTTATTTTTGATTTAAATTTTTTTGATTATTTCTCAATCAAAATTGCAAACAGATGTTCAAATTTTGAAGACACCACAAATTAATTAAATCTTCACTATTCTTCTTTTTGAATTTTCTCTCTTTCTCTGCAGTTATTTTTGTAGTTGTTGTTGTTTTATATCTTTTTACGGTTTTTTTTTTGTTTTGGTAGTAAAAGTTCTTCTTACAAGTTAATAAGAAATGTAATAAAAAAAATCAAAGACGATCAATCGAAAAAAAAAAACGCACAAATTAAAAAAAAAAATAACAACAACAACAATTATTATTACTAAAGAAAAATAAAGAAAAAAACGTTAATAAAAAAAAACAACAACAACTAATTAATAGTGAAGCTCTACTATAGAAAAAAAATTCACTTTCATTCCCGCAACCAATTTTCCAAAATAGAATTTATTTATTTTACTTTATTTGGTTTTTTTTATTCATTATTCATTATTAAATTCAATTAATGTTTTTCTTTTTCTGTATTTTCATTTATGAAATTTAATTAGAAAAAAAAAGTTAAATATAAAGTAAAAGTTTTCTTTTTTTTTCTTCTTCTTCTTTTATAATAATAATTTTTAATTTGTTATTAATTAAATAATAATAATAATATTATTACTTCTTCAGTTACTGTGGATGGTTAGGCACGCCATTTATTTAAGGTATATATTTTCTTTTGACTTTTTTTTTATTTCAGAAAAGAATCAAATTTGTAACTGTCCTCCGGAACTCTTAATCTTCTTCTTCTTTTATTTTATCGCGAAAATAAACACTTTAATTTAAAATCCAAAAAATAATTCCTCGTCCTTCGAAACGTCGTAATAATCCAATGTTTTATTTTTTTTTTATTTTTCACTTTTAATTAATCTTCAATTAATTAAAGAAAATAAATGGAAAAAAATCAAAATTCTCGTGCAAAAGCAAGATTAAAAAACGGAAAGAAAAGGTTTTTTAATTTTAATAAAAAAAAAAGAGAAAAAAAAAAACAACAACACGAGACTTAAACGGGTAAGACCACGAATTCCACTTTACTTCTTTAACTGGCAACGACCAAAACAAAACTGAAGCTGGAAGAAAAAATCAGCCAGCAGCAGTAGTAAATTTCTCAGAGAATAGAAAGAGCGAAGGTAAGAACAAAAAAAAAACAAAAAGAAGTTAAGTTACTGCTGCATTTTCTGTATTATATAAATAACAACAACAACAGAGAGAGTGTGAGAGCGTGAATTGTGGGAGAATTTCATTTAAGAGAGTAAAAGAGAGAGTTTATAAAATTAAAAATTACAGTGAGAGAGTGATAGAGCTGGAGAGATACAGAGAAAGCATTTTTTCTCTACACTTTGTTTATTTTTTTTTTATAAAATCGTGAATTGCACGCGAAAATGATGAGAAATTAAATACATAATTCGCAAAATATAGAACGATAATGAAAAAGAAGAGATACCTTCATCTATTTACTGTGAGGATACAGAACTTGATACTTGATCTATAAACAGGATCTCTAAACTTTGGACACCATTTGAATTTTGTTTTTTTTTTGTGTTTTTGGTTTTCACTTTATAATAATTCTGTTTTTCATTTTTATATTGTTATTTCTATTGTTCATAAATTTAGAGAGTTTTGAACTTGAGTTACCCAAGAGAGAATTATAAATATTATTGTATATTCCGAAGGTTCTTCATTGATGATTATTACGGCCACGGTCAAAAAAAAATGTATAATATTTGTCAGGTTTTATAGATTATGATTTATTTATTTTAATGTTAACCTAAGTTGAATGACTCATTGTCTTTAAATGATCTTTAATCTTATTACCTACTCACAATTATAAAATACATAGATATTTACCTCCTTACGAATATGCCTATGTGAACATTATTCAGTTATTAAATCTTTTTTTCTCTACCTTTAACATAATACATATTTTTAATAATTTATGTAATGAGAAAATAATAAGTAACTACACTAATAATTATTTTTAATTTTTTTTTTTTAAATTACAAAATTCAAATTATTTTTATTGTTTGTATTTGTTTTTAGTTTTTAGTTTTAATAAAAACATCTCTCTTCAATTAATTTATTTAATTTGCATACACAAGTTTACCTTTCAATAATAATAATAAAGTTCATATAATCATTTGACCAATGACTCTTTTTCTTCTCCTTTTTCTTTTCTTTTTCTTTGTTTGTTCATAAAAGAAAATAACGCAAAATATTTTCGTGAACGTACCGAAAATTC
This sequence comes from Pedicia rivosa, assembly GCA_963082725.1. Classification (NCBI taxonomy): domain Eukaryota; kingdom Metazoa; phylum Arthropoda; class Insecta; order Diptera; family Pediciidae; genus Pedicia; species Pedicia rivosa. The sequence goes on from OY720155.1 coordinate 27,648,868, forward strand.
CTTAAGTCGCGATTCTTTTTTATTTTTATTGTAGAGTTTTTCTTCTCTCTGTATTTTTTTTTATGATTTTACTTTATTTCAAAATGTATAAGAAAGAAACCAAAAATAAAATAAAATTGTATTTTATTTAACCAAATACAGAAAGCGAAATTCAAGATGATGATGATGATGATGATGATGACGATGACGAAGATGTGTAAGATGTGTGTGTATATAATGTATATATATAAAATTTACATTAAGTAAAACAGGTTTGTCAGCAAGTTCTTTATTAAAATCGCACAAAACAAGCTAAAATCTTTAAGAGACCAACTAACTTCTCTCATTTAATATTTTATTAAAAAAAAAGTAATATACGAAGAAGAAATCGCACAAATTTTTTAAAACTAAAAATCGTGTATGTACTCGAACACATAACCCATTCATTCGCCCTCTAGAATTGGGATACCTGTTATTTGAAGGCTATTTATTTTTCTGATAATCAGAATAGTAAAAAAATTAGTCAGGAATTTTTATTCCTTCTAAAAATAAGAATGGGACATAAGAAACGTCATCAATTTGTGGAATGTTGATATTCAATATTTTATATGCCGAATGGAACGGACGAATCTTTTTTAGCTCTTACTTTTCGTTACTGTTGTTGTTTATTTTTCTCTTTCTGTTTCTTCTTTTTTTTTTTTATTTCTTATTTTCTCTGTATTGAAATTATTTATTTTAGGATGAAAAAATGCAGACATTTAAAATCTTGTAAACTTGTTAAGGTTGAAAGACTCGAAGGTGAAACGAAGTGAACTTTTTTTTGTTATTATTATTATTATTTTTATTTGCTTTTTGCTGTCTTCTGTTTTTTTTGTTGTTGTTATTTTTATATGAAAAAATGATTTAACGGGGAAGATTCTTTCATTTCATTTTAGAATAGTTCATAGGTATGCAAAAAAAAAAAAGAAAGAACAAAACCAGAAAGTAAATTGGTGAAGCGCGACTATTGACGACGATGAACGATAAAACAAACAGAAACAAAAAAAAAACATTTATAATATAATTTTTTTGATGTAAATGACCTTGAATTTCCTTCTTAGCTAGAAATGAAAATGAATTGTTATTATTTTATCGTGTATTTTTTCTGTTTTGCTCTAAATTAGAATTTTAACAAAAACCACATCCTAAATATACGTTTTAATTTTATTCTTTTATTTAATGAAAAATATATTTAATTATTAAAATGCAAAGGAATATTAAATTGAATTTATTAAATTTAATTTCAGAGTGGGGTTCTTATTTTCGACCGGTTTTAGGGTTTAGGTCACCCCAGGTAGCTGAGCGTTTAACACGATTAAATTCGTCGTGCATTTATGATAGTGGTAGTAAAGTATTACATCATGTACTTGGAATTGATCGAACAATGGTTACTCTGTTATTATTAGTTATTAATCTTTCATTGGCATTTAGCATTTAATTCAAAGTATTTTCCACAAACTGAAAGTGTCAATTCTTTTGCTAATACCTGAATGTAATTAAAAAAAAAATTATGAGAAACCTCTAATAACTCACCCAGTATGCTTTGGTCAGATACCCTTGTTGGTATTTTTAAAGCCTTTTATTTTATTATTGCTCTTATGAAGCGACACATTTGTCAAAGTAAGTAAAGCGATTAATTTAAATTGGCTGTCATTTCAAGGAACTAATCTTCAATTCCTGGATTCTTATAGAAATTTAAAAAATAAATGACAGAATCATATAATTTACAATTTCTTTGACTTTACATTATAATACCAAAGTTAATAAAATGTATTTTTGGAAGGTCCGACTGTTTTAATTAAACTGATGATTTCACTCAATGTCAAATCGATACATTTTGTCATGCGAATTTGTATATACCTAAAATAAACATATAAAAGATTGGAAACTGAAAAAACAAAACAAAACACAACAAAAATGAATTTGAAATCAAAAGAAATAAAATCACAAGATAAAAAACACAGTGACGAAATAAATTTAACAAAAAAAAACAAAACAGAAAATAGAAAAAAAACGAAATCGTATAAAGATCGTTTCGTTTCAATGATTTTTTTATTCCAAAAAATTTTTATTAATGAAGTCTATAGAAAACGTAAAAGGTATCTATACTTATATGCAAGAACACGCAGGTGTGCCATATAATGAATATTTTGGTGTTAAAATTACACCGAATACCGCACGCATTTTTCCAATATTTAAAAAAATATATTTTATTCTTAGTTTTGTCTTAAAGAAGGTTAAGCCTTTAGGTGGCATAATAAAAAAAAAACAATATCCAGATTTTCCAGATTTTTTTTCTTATTTGTTAAAAATATTATACAAAATTATCAACACGATCGAGATTATTGTTCAAGTTTCGTATCTTATAAAGTTAAAAATGATACAACTTTAATTTATCAAATTTATAAATTCCAAACGAATTTTTCCGCAATACATTTAATTTTTTTAAACAACATTTTTTAACTCAGATTAATTATTATTAAATAAGTTAATGGAAGTTAAAAAAAAATTTAAATAAATTGTTATTTTTAACATTGAATTCCAATAAGATTAGAACATAATTATATGGGACTGGGAATAAGAAATAATAATAATAAAATATTTTTCTTAAGAAAAATAATCCATTGAAACTTCGTAAGTAAAGAAAAAAAATTATTTTAATAATAATAAAGTGAGATATGGATCTGCCTCCTTCTTCTTCACCTCCTCTAACACTATATACAAAAACCACAAAGCCATCGTAGACATAACAATGTTTGACCATCAATTTTACAATCATAGACATGTCTTGTTTTTTGTCAACAAAAATAAAAAAAACAACAACATTTAATAATTATTAGAATTTTTTTCCCTCGTTAAATTAAACAAAAAAAAAAGTTTAAATAAAAAAATAACTTGTAACAAAAAAATAATGCTTTTTATACTTGTTGTTGTTGCTGTTGTTGTTGTTGCTGTCTTTGGTTTCTATTTTATGTGTTTTTTTTTGTGGTTATTTTAATTTGATTTTCTTCTCTGACTGAACATGAAAATCATTATTTTTTGCTATTTTCAATTTTTGGGTGGTCACCCAAACTTTATTACAATAAAAAGAGGAAGAAGAAGTATCATATTTTTGACTTACAAGTATAAATAAGTCAAAAGTGTCAAATGATGACGTTCTAAATTTTGATTTATATTTTTATATATATCTCTTATGTTTCTATATGGGTTGGGTTTTGCCTAGGATTTTGTGTCCTCCTCTTTTGTCTTATTATGCTGCAGTTTGGTCTTTATAAGTTTAAACATGAAGGCCGTTTCATATTGAACACTTTTTTGAAGAATTATTATGTCATCATGAAGACTGGGAGAGAACTACAAAGTTTAAAGTTTCCTTTCCATTTTTTTCTTGTGTTTTTGTTTATATAAATTTTTTTTTCTTTCGCTTAAAACGATTACATTGTTCATGTTGTTTATAACGCAACTCATTTGCTCATATATTTTTTCAGATAATTTGTTTGTTTTTCTTTGTTTTATTGGTGAAAAAATTAAGAAAGATTTATAAAAAAAAGAATCGGAAGTAAAATAAATTTTCACTATAGTGAATTAAAATTCATCATCCACAATGACGGTAACTAAGCTCTGATTGTTTTTTCTAAGTTCTACAAAGATACGTAGCTCTTCTTGAAAAAAGGAATATTTGTTATACAAATTGCTAACAAAAAATTATATTTCTTCGTTATGCAATTTCTGCAAGAAAATACTGAATTTGAATTTATAATAAATTACAAAAATGAAAGGGACGAAAAGAAATGAACCATTTATATAAATGTATTGCTTATTAATGGGTCCATTATTATAGAAAAGATAATCAAATAATATATTGAAGAAAACGTATATACGCGTAACGTTTACATGATATTAAAATAACTTATATGAAACGTCACAAAAATATACACGTCGCTATTTAATTAAAAAGTCGCGTATATATCGTGTGAGAGGTTCCCATACCCAATTGATCTTAATCATCATTATTATCTCTTTTTTTTGTTGTTGTTGATATTGTCATGTCTTTCATACCGCGAAAAACTTTTTTTTCCCGTTGCGATGGTTACAATTTTATGAATTTCTTTTCTCTCTCTGAATTTTGTGATTTTTTTTTTATGTTTTATTATTTTTTCTTTATTATTATTTGCTTTTTTTGTTTTTTTTAGCTGCCCCGATCGTAGAAAGATCGTTGAGTTCAAAGGTCTTCACAATTAAAATATGAAACTCAAAAATAAATTATTATTATTATTTTTCTCTTTTGTCTTTGTCATTGAAAATGTTTCCTTGTTTTATTTCTTTTATTTCTTAATTTTCTCAAATTGTAATCTTTTTTGGTGTCTTCTCTACAATTTACAAAAAAAAATTTCCTTTCTAAAATAAAGTTCGTTGATATTAATATTAGAACATGTTAACTTGACGTCATACAAAAATTATAATTTAACAACAAAACTAACAACATTATTTTAACACAAGTTTTATAGAGGAACACATTTTTTTTTATTGTTAGTTTTGCTAATGTTTATTAAATGAAAAATACAATTGATGGGTAAAAAATTTTTGAATTAATTAAAACGTAAAAAAACCAACAGAATTCTATAAAGAAAACAAAAAAATATGTTGTTTAAGTTATTATTTACAAGACAACACAAAAACATATAAGATTTCTGTATGTATATCTCAATACATATTTAAAAGTCTTATCAAATTAATTTATTAAATTGACGGTAATAATTACAATTGAAATGACGTAGCACAAACAATCTAAATATTTATTTTATTTGTTCTTTACGACAATAAATTCTGTTATCGGTAAATAACTTTTAATTATTTATTTATAATGAAAAAAAAATAAAAATTGAAACAATATTTCGTTATTTGTTTATCGTCTCTACCAGTTAACAATATTTTATTACAATTAAAAAAATATTACAGACATATTTTTTATTTTTAATTTTCAATTGTTCATATAATATTATAATAATTAAATTTAATTAAAGATTCATAATTTAATTTTCAAATTGAGATTACATAGGGGCATTAACAATTTCTAATTTTAACTTTTTTTTTATTAAAACTGGTTGATTATTAACTCTTTTAGAAATAGATTTAAAATTTTTTTTAGTCAACTAAATTTATGTATATACTATGTTTTCCATGACTTTATAAGTTATTTAGCATCATTATTGTTGTTGATATTTATTGCATCCGAGATAGGTTAAAGTTATCTAATTTCTCATCCATTGACAAGGGTGAGTTTAATTCTTAGAAGTATATGTCCCAATCTTCGTTGCACAAATTGTATAAAGTGGAAATATATGTTGGTTATTTATGTTTTCACAATTTTATAAATGGCATTATTAATAAATATCAAATAAAGGTATTTTTTTATTAGCGGACACTAAATTTGCTTTCGCGAGGCAGTAGAATCATCAAAAGTTTAGTGATTGTAATTAGATGTTGAATCATTTCATATGTGTAAGTGTTTGTTCATAAATAACAAATTTCAATTTTCAGGAGGAAATTTCTGTATCAAAAAAAAATTTAAATATGTATTAAAGGTGAAAGCTCAGTTGGGTTTCTCATTTTTCATAAATTTTTTAATCAATTTTTGTAAAAATTTACATACGATTATTAACAATAAGTCAATACTTTCAGTTATCAGCGCATATACATAAATATAAATACCGAATTTGCTGTTTTTATTTGACAAAATTTTCGCGTGGAAGTGAACACTTCCGTAATTAAATTTTGGTTATATTAAAAAAAATGTGTAAATAAATAAAATAGAAATTAAGACATTAAATCAAAATTTATAAAAAAACAATAATTGTTTTTTTCAATTAAACAAACAATAAGCACATTAATTCTTGTTAGAGAAAAAAAAAATACACCGATTGGAAATTTTTGATGGTTCGTCAATTTGCAATTATAATATTTTACAACAATATCTTTTATTTTTCTTTCATACATTATTTATGAAAATATAGTGGTCGGACTTCTTATAAGATCAGTGAGAGTCACAAGCATGTCAAGTTATGGGACTTTCATGCTGCTGAAACTTGTCTTATGTGATAATGATATGATTATGTAACAACACGGAAATTAATTGACATGATCGACCAAACAATACATTAATTTTTAATAACAATAATAATAACAAGGAAAGGAATTGGATTGGACCATTTTCCCCCCACATTTACTATTATTTTTATCAATTAAATTAAAATTGCAGATAATTAATAACATAACATGCAAACACAAAAAAATATTTAAAAAAATAATTAAACTATGTACACATATGATAAAATTAATGCCCGCAATAATATTTCAAGAAACAACGCAAATTTTACCTCGAAATTTACTGTATAGACTAAAAAGAATTAATGAACTAATTTTTGTGTATTTATAAGAAAAAAACAAAGCTACCATAGAAGCGGCAAAAGTCAATTTTGATACCTAATAATTTAAATGAAAATATAAAAATAAAATAAAAATTCCAGACTAATTTTAGCTTATCAAAAAAACCGATGTTTAGGTAAAAGAAATTTTAAGTGAAACGTAAGTTAAATGAAGGATTTATTTTTTTGGAATGTTAAGTAAAATTGAATAAAAGAAAAATGCAAAAAGTTTTAGTTCGGAAGAATTTCAGTCAGCTTACAAATTCTGGATTTGGAAATTATTTTTTAAATTTTCCCATTACTAGAAACATTTTTGTTAATTATTTTTTCAAACAACAACATAATTTTATAAAACGTTTTCTTCATTCGAATGAAAGAAATTCGAAAAATTTTCCAAGAAAAACACCAAAAATTATGTATTTGCAAAATCCATTTAAATTTATCAGAAATAAAATTGATTTAACTTTATTAAAGTTTACGTGGGATTCAGAATTTAATGAAAATGAATTTAAACGAGGCTCTAGACAGGTGATTTATTGTTCATATTCAAATACATTTTATATGTAAATTTATAATTAAACTTTCATTGCAAATTATGAAGTTATGTATATAATTTTTTAAAAGAAAAATTGGGTAAAAAAAATATCAAAAATCTAGTGGCAAATAAAATTTGTTGAATTTTATGTTTAATATTAACATTATTCGTCACCAGATGTCTCTAATAGTAAAGACACCATTTCCAATGTGTGTCTTTGATATGAATTCAAAAGTAAATTCAGTGGCGTTCATATTTTTTTTTACTTTGAAAGTATCCTTACTTTTTATTTCAGGCATTAGTTTTAATGACAGAGCTTGTGCGAAATCAGCGATATGATGATATACATAAATATACAACTAAAATTGGATCCCGACAAATAATACATGACATGAAGTTGTCCAGAAATGACGACAGATTACAATTGTTGTCGTTTCGAGTAAAAGATATACAACATTCCATTCCTGTAAAAATTTTTTTTATTCAAACAAAGGGTTTGTTTATTTTAATTTTTGTTGATTTATGAAAAATATTTTCCGTCCAATAACAAACAATGTCAGCGTGTAATTATGAAAAATTATACTTTGTGGATTATTATTAGAACTATAAATTAACCTTATTCAAAATACTAATGATCACCTTAGTTTGATTAAATAATAAATGAAATACATTGTAATTCTCAGGAAAACATCATTGCTACATAGACATGTTCTTCGTTAGTCTGCAATATGCTGACGATATTACAGAAGAAACTGGCAAAATTGCGTTGCGAAATATTAAATATAATGTGAAATTTGATGAATCCAATTTAAGGGAAATAATATTTGCTGAGATTTATACCCGGTTTCACCGAGAATACAGTACAGAATCATCTGAGGAATGGAATATTGCCTTTTATAAAATATTAAATTTTAATATTTTAAAAACAAAGTTCTAAAAATTCAAATAAATAATTTATTTATCAGATGGTTTCCTTAATTGAATCATATGACTTGCTTCCTGAACAGGAATTGCACATGTTGGAAAGGGATTTAGTTTTAAGGAACTTATAACTGAGTTATAAGTTTGTTGATGACAAAATTTACGTAGCCTATCTTTTAATAATTCATTTTCTTCTTCTAGTGATTTTTTCTCCTCTCTGAGAGAAATATTTTGTTTTTCAGCAAGTGATACTTTGTACCAAAAAAGTTCCATTTGGGAGATATGATCCAAAGATTTCAGTGTGTCCTCATAACGTACGGAATTTTTAATAAGTTCTTCAGAGTTATCTGGCCATGGCAAAACCTTCTCCTTTTCAGTTTGATGTTTTCGACAAACAGATGATAATGCAAGAATAAGTTCACCGTATCTCTTTACCTTCTTCAGATTCTATAAAAAAAATAACATTATCTAAACAAAAATTAAAATAATAACAAAAATGAATAATACTCAACATTAATTGTTAAATAAGTTTGCCCAGCAAGATGTTTCATTTGCGATTCATCTCTAATCAAATCATTATCATACTTCATTTTAAGAATCGAAAAACTTTCCGCAAAAAACTTTCTCTCATATTTTAAATCAGAAATATCGTTCGCTGATTTCAATTCAATATCTGTTAGTTTCTTTTGAAGCATGAATATTGTTTTTTCGCATGTGGTAGCTTTTTTATACATTATTTTTAATTCAGAATGAGCGGCCGATTCTTTGTTGACTAAACGCGTATATAACTTTTGTCGAGCTGGTGATGCTGAATTGTCCATCATTGACTGAATAACTTCGTGCATAATTTTATAAATATTTTCCATGTTATTTTTTATATGTTCGCTTATTATATAGCGATGTTCAGCATTCTGAAATGATATAATTGTCACTTGTAATACATTCAATATTTTGTTTGAATGTTTAATAATTTTGAAAATATTTTAATTATTTAAAATTAATTGGAAAGCAAATTTTGCATATTGATATTTTTGCTACAATTTAATAATACAAACAAATCAATTTCCAATATCAAAGCTAATACGACTAAACCACTAAATTTGGATTGTCAATATTCCTAATCAATTTGATATTCAGTCACTGCATTGTTATACTATATTATCGCTGTATTTTGTACTGTGCTTGACAACAAGAAGGGATGTGATAATAATCGAACTTGTTTATTACCTTATTTATCAACTCATCTTTATTACATATAAATTCTCGATGTTTATTTTCTAATTTTTTACTCGTAATAAAATTCGTTGATAGCAAAATATTCTCGTAATAATTATTTCTTCTCTCACAAATTCTCTAAAATAAAGTGATGCAATATTAATATTCAATGCACAAATATTATTCCAAACAAAAATAAATACATTCTTATTCCTGATCTCACAGTGAAAATCGGTGATTAGCTTATCACATTCACTATCGTACATATTCTTCATTGCGTCCAAAAAAAGCGAATAAAATTCTTTAAAAAAAACCATTAGAAACCATTTTCTAAATTAATTAATAATTTTAATAATAAACTCAACTCAACAGATACTCAATAATATTTTTATGTTTATCAATATTTCTTCGATATTGATCATCTGCTTCTTCACATTCTTGTAAAATACGTTCAATCAAATGAGCTTTTATATCTAAAGATCTATTTACACTTTGCCATGCTCTTTGCATATCAATACGAAATTCAGATACTTTAATGTCAGAGCATAATTTTTCCCAATCATCAGAAGCTTTTCTATACGTCAAATCTGTATATTTCATTTCTCGTTTCAAATGATCACGAATATTATTTTTTTTAGTTTCTTCCATTTCTAAAAGTTTTAAACGTTTTTTTTCTGCTTTTATTGCTAACTTTTCTTCTTTTGTTGGCTTTGTTTTTACAACATTTTCTAGTTTTGGATTAACCATTTTTAATTTCAATATTCAATGGAATTTATCCTCATAAAAATTTATCAAAATAAAGGAATACCTAATAACTGTCAAGAAATGATGTAAAAAAACATGGCATTCTTTTGATCATTCGTGTATAGAAAGTGAAAACTATTTTCTTTAATTGCCTTCGCCAGGTAGGTACTTCATTAACAATGGGATTATCTACTTAAAATAAAAAAATTGAATTTTATTTATCATTGGTAGTTATATACCCAACTTTTATATTTGAGTTGTTAAATACTTTTGTCCTCACGTACTAAAAACTAAACAAAATACCATAAAAATACTATTTTCATGGATAATTCAATATTTTTCATAATTCCTGTTACTTTAATGTAATCTATTAATTTTCCAAATGCTTCTACTGTGTTTGCAAGGCAATTTTAGAGGAAATTTTATATTATTGTCTTTGCTTTCCATATGTTTGACATTCACAAAGAAGGTGTTCCACAGTTATTTTAGCTTGACCGCATTCGCAAATTAAGTGTTCGTGTGTTGACTTAGTATGACCGATTCTCAACCGGGTCACTGCTAACTGAGTTCTTCTGTCTGTTATATTGATTGATTCGGCGGTATTGTTTTTTAATCTTGTTATGTGTTACATTTTGCCATTCTTGGTTCCATGTTTGGTGTACTTTGAGAAGAGATTATAAAATATTTAAAATAATTTTAATTAAACCTATATTTTCTATTTTTCGTCCATTGTATTTATTTTGCTAATTCAATTATTAAGGTTCAGTCAACTTCTGTTTATTGATATGGCGCATATCAATTGCTATTTTTTATTTATTACGAGAACAAAGAACTTCTCTGCACATCTTATAACACAAATATTACTTAATTAAAAAACAACATCTATTCAACACATTATTGATAATTAAAAATTATAAAGATAATTATGTATAAAGTTAGGTTCGCTCATGTTAGGCGTATTGTATACAGTATACATACCGTACCTAATGGCAAAAGTTATTATATTTTATAGAATATATTGTAGACTTAGTATCAATTTTTATTCAATCTGAAAAACGGGACTGCAATAAACACAGATAAGCAGGTCTTTCCTTTGAGGCGCTTATATTTTTAGTTTTAATTTATTTAAAATATTGAATGTAATAAAAGTGAAAGGCCCATAACGGGTTTAACTAACTTTTACATTAGTTATTACAAAATTTAAATAATTTTCTTATCCAAAAAATCTAAAAGTAACACAAAAGTTTTAAAATCTAAACTTATTTTTACTTAAGACTTTAAAAATAAACTCGCAAAACCGGTTAATTAATTAGTAACAAGTTCAGTCTTTATTATAGAAAAAAATAAATGATAAGACTCATCACGTAGAAAAAAAATAAATACTTTTGCTATCATTTTGTCGAATTGTTCAAAAACTTTTTTTCTTCATATTCTTTTGTCTTATTTTTTTTTATCTTAAATAAAACACAAACAAAGTTTTATTATGTTTTTTTATTGTTGTTGTTTTATAAATTGTATACACTTCTTAGCTAATCATTGCCAATCCAATACGACACTATAAAAAATTGTTTCTTTAAGAATCTTCTCGCCTTATTCATTTAATTCCATTAAGAAAACATTTCAAAATATTATGATTTAAAAAATGAAAAACAACTCAAATGAAAAAGGTAAGTTGTGAGAATCAAAAAATTATTCATTATTAGATTTTTTTTCTGTTTTTCTTGATTTTTATAAAGAAAAAAAAATGTATTCAGTAAATGTGATTTATTATTTTATGATTGAAGTTGGACTACTATTGGAGATACCAAAAATTATATCTACCATATAAAAATTTTATGATGTGTGTTAATGAATTTAGTATAATGATTATTATTATTATTATTATTGTAATTGTGATAAAAGAAAAATTTCTTGTTTATTATTTGTTCCACACGCGACATTTTATACAAAACCTTGTCGAATTTATTTAAGATAAAAATTAAAATATTTTTTCGTTTTCTGTTTCATTTAAATATTATCAAACGCTGTGAAATTACGCATTTCCACTTTTTTGCCTCCCCAATTTCCTTCTTTATCTAAAATTAATTACAAAAAAAAAAAAATCAAGTGAATATTAAATATACCATCAATTATTTTTGATCCTACATTAGGGAAAGACTGAATAAATATTTTGGAATGAAGAATGCCTTAAGAACTAAGAGAGAACAAAATAATAATTTATAATCTTTTTCTTTTTCCATCTATAGTAATCCAGTGACGTTTGCTACACTAATTTTATTATATTTATGTAATTTACTAAACATCTCGTTACATTGATTTAATATAAAAGAATCCTTTTGGAATAAAAATGTCTAGAAGCTAGATTCCAATTCACGATTAGATTTCATACCGTCGTACTTTATGCTATTTTCTATTCGCTCGTGAAAATGATACAGTATATGTTCAAAAGTTATAACATTAATTTACAATAAGGAAGGTAAAGTTCGGCCCTTGTGAACACAGGCGTTTAATAAATAACCATAAACCAAATAAATCAATTTTTGAATATACGTTTAAAATTAATTTAAGTAATTAAATTCAAAACAATAAGATTTTTATGGTTTTCTTAAAAAATGATTTCGTCTCCACTAGTATGATTATTTTATGTTTATTGAAATAATTATAATTCAAAGCAATCTTTCAATAGTAAAAAATCTATCTTTGTCCAAATATTTTCGAGAACAAATAATACCATAAATGAATATATTTTTTAGGTCAGTGTGTTTATCATAAAAATTACATTTTAGTGCATTTATTATTCATTGCATTATTTGAAATTAAATCAAGATCGTTATTTATTTTTATTATCGTACCTACAAAAAAAATATTCAAAAATGTCGTTTCAAACTAATATATGTGATCCCTCAATATTCTACTGTTTATATATTGTATACAATAAAAAATTAATCTCTATCATCTTGAATAAACAAAAAAAATGTTTAAACTTAATTACCCATAATTTTAATTATCGCACTTCGTTTGTGTAATTATACAATAAACAATAATGCAAATAAAAATAAAACCAAAATAATCAACAGCTTTTTCTATAAACCTACATCATTTAGGTGGGTTTATTTTTTTTTATTAATAATTCAAAACTGACATTTTATTAATATTTTTTTTCTGTTCATATAAAAAGCACAAGAATCCGTCTACTCATCTATTTTGACCCTCAAAACTTCGCGAGCGAGTTTTTACTTTTTTATTTGTTTATGTTTGTTCATACTGTAACACTCTATTGGAGTTGAGTAGCAAAAGCCTATTTTTTTTTCATACTTTCATAGTTCCATAGTAAGCAAACGATGGTGGACGGATTTTTTTTAACAACACAACAACTGCTCAACACCAACAACAACAAAAACAAGAAATATACAAACAAACTTCACAGAAAAAAAGCAATTTCCAGCTTCATTGAAAAACCAAACTCCAAATAAATTTTATACGGTCGTTTGGTTTCAGTCTGTGATTGTTGAACGTCGTGTGAACATCTTTAGTTTTGTGTTTCTTCAGTAAGTGCTTCAATATTATAAAAAAAAAAAGAATTCTGTTTATGACGTGTAATAATCTAAATAAAATAAAACTGACGTCTGTGTTAAATCTAAATTATTTTTATTGTTTTCATTTATTTTCTCTTTTTGTTATTTCCCTCAAATCAACGAAATTTGTGATATCAAAATGATAAGAATTTTATTTAGAAGTTAAAGTTATAAAAATCATTTAATACCTAATTAAAAACGACGATATTTTAACACAATACAAATTAAATATGATAGCTTTGTTAAATAAATAAATAAAAGAATGAATATTTAGCATTAGAGAATATCGATTATAGATTAGATTAAATAAATTTAATCAATGATTTTATAAATTTATACAAAATTTCTTTATAAATTTTTTTTTCTTCTGTTTATAAAAATCGGGTTTTTTCTGTTTTCACAATATGAAGTAAAAGGTTAAATTATTATTAATTTTGTTTTTCGAGACTTTTTGCTTTTTTTTTTTTGATGTATTTTTTACTTTATTAATTTTATCGTTTTTATTGCGAATTTTATTTAATGTTTAAAAAGTTGTATTTCTTTGATTGTGTATTTACCTTTTTTTGTAATAACAAATATGAATGTTTAAGCGGGATACATGTTACTTTTTTTCTTTCTTTTTTTTACACAACAAAACCAAACTTTAATAAAAACTTGTTTTTATTTATAAAGTTTTAAGTTTTAAAAATCTGAGATTCCCCAATTCTGCAACAACAAAGCAATAAATAACAATATTGAAAACAACAATCAATCATTAAAGATCTCAATTACGTCATAATTCATTAATAACAAATATTCTGCCATGATTTTTTAATTTTTTTTTGTACTTATGGTTTTCAATTCGTTTTCGTGTCAATTTGAACACGATCCTAAATTTCACTTAAAATTCCTAAAACAAAATTCTTATAAAATATTCCATTTAAACATTATTTTCTTATAAATTCAACAGGTATATAGAGAGACAACACACACTTTAATTCAACTTCACACAAAAAATATAATATTCTGTTATATGTTTTTAACGAAAACAGACATCAGTAATTGTTTTTTGAAATTACAAACTTCCATTATACAAAAAAAAATGAATTAAATTAAAAGCATAAAAAGTTCAATAAAACAAAAAAAAAACAAGTGAACGATAAAAATTGTAATAAAATAAAAGAAAAAATGTGTTTTATTGTGTAAATGATTGAAACGAAACAAAATAAAATATATTTATATTTTTGTGACGTAAAAAATATTTAATTGTGAAATTTAAAAATCTGTGATAAATTTAAAGTGTGAGAAAAGAATATTTTTGTTGTGAAAATGAAAGAAAATAATTATAAAGTATCCAATGAGATTAAGCATCAAGGTCGACGAAATTATGGAATGGAAACGGATCCAAAGGAAGAAGATAGGTTTGTTGAAATTGTTTTTGGTATTGGAAAATCAACTTGACTTTAAATTTCACACTGATTCAAAATGATGAAATCATTAGATTTGATTGTGCTCGTTGTTTGTTGAATATGCAAATACATATTTTATTATTCTATAATTTGTGCATATTTTTGTAAAGACATATAAATAAATTTATCTTGGTTTCTTAAGTACTTTCACATAAATTTTTTGTATTCAAAAATATATTAAAAATATACGTTATTTATACCGGCTATTAAAGATTACTAAACTTCTAAATAGAACTAATAGTAAGTCGTCCAACATGTTTTTATAAAAAGAAAAAAATACGTTTTAAATATACTTCGATAAATCTCTATTAAATTTTTGGATAGATTGACTTATTAGAAAGGTTAAGATTAAACTGATTAACACAATTTAATAAAATTTCTGCGTATTGATAAGATAATTGATAAATCAAAATGATAAATAATTTTTGTTGGGTTAATTTGAATAATTGAAGGTTTTATATACACGTAATAATTCTTTTCCTGTAGTACGTAATTAGGAGCAAGCGATGATTTTTATTTGTTCAGTATAAATTAGCAAACTAGGTTTCATAATACAAATCACCAGCAATATGATATTACTGAATAGCTTATAGTTGTTTTTACATTGTGATCAGAATCGATCTTTGGTCCGCTGCGTAGAAAGTCGCGTAGTCACTGTGACGTTTTGTCGACATAGATTAAAATTAAAAATGTTATCAGTTAAAAAAAATTTCAGTTCAGGAAAATATTTACTCAATTCATTGATCTAAACAAAAATTTATACAAATTGATTGAATTACGATGGTTTTTTTTATTGTTTGTCTTATATTAAAGATAAACTTCTAATCAAATCAATCGCAATCGTATTATGTATATAATAAAAAAATCATGATTATCGTAATTTATTAACATTAAATTATAATCGGATTATTTAATTTGTTCAAATCAATTTTTAAATTACCCACGAAGAGTAAAATGTTTTACCGGAAATATGATAAAATTATGAAAATATATTTTTTTTCTTATTGAAAAATTAATATTCGATCAATCACAGGAAAAACAAAGAAGATTTAACCGCAAGGTTTTTTGTTCCATTTTTTTTTATCTACAATTTTATGTATTTTTTGTGTCATGTCGAATCTGGAACGGGAACTACTTTATTTAATTAACATTAAATCAAATTCGTGTCTGTTGTTTGTGTGTTATTATTTGTTTCATAAATATCAAAAAAATCTGATATAATAATTAAGACTTTTTCACATAACAACGCGCTCAATAAATGAATTTTTTTTAATAATATTATTTGATTTAAATGTAATTTAATATATTCTTTAAATGTAACGTTCCATATTATTATTATATTATTATATTTTTTTCAGAAGTCCTCTGACAACAATTTTTTTAAAACATGCGTGTATCGTCATCGTTATAAATTTAACTTAAGAGATACAGGATAGTACCTAGATAGTGCCTAGATAGTACCTAGATAGTACAACATATAATGAAAATCGTATGTTTTTTTTAATGCTGAAATGAGTAATAAGAAATATGTAACAATTAAAATTTTATTTATATTCTTATTAATATTTCTAGGAACAGTTAAAAATTGACACTGAAATAATATTTACTTAATTTGTTTACATTCTTTATTTTTGTTGGAACTTACAGTATAGACTTTTTCTAAATTGTAAAACAAAATAATATACTGTGTGGACCGATTCTATAATTATGAAGTTTTGTGAATAATTAGAATGTTTTATATAAAAATGAATAAGTTTGTAAGAAAGTTTAAGATTTGTTTTCCGTATTTTTGATTATGCACAATATTTCTGATAATACTAACAATCATTCCTTTAACAATAAAAAATCATTTATTTAATGAGTACATAAATTTAACGTCTAATGTCTAATTATTTTTTAAAAATTTTCCATTAGTAGGAATAAAAATTATTATTTACAAAAATGAAAAAAAAACGAACTTAAAATCTTCAGAGTAAAAATGTTGAAAATGCCATTATAAAATTTAACTCAAACATATTTCTGACAACTTAATTTAGCGTGTGGCCTTTTGTTAAAAAAAAAAAAAAAAACAAATAATAAACAAATCGTCTATACGAGTACTGCTGATTAGATTTAATTAAGCAATTTACTTAATTGTAATCATAGTCAATGATTAAACAAAAAAACAACAACATTAAATTAAATTAATAATCCGTCATGGAGAGATGATGGCATTATTTTGCTTCCCAAGTTAAAGAGGAAATGACCTTGACCTCTAGAGACACATAAAATAATTGAACAATATATAAGTACATTTACTTAATTGATTCGTGTCTGTTCTACTCCACTTAATTGTCGCCTTTCTATAAATGGCGCATTTAACTTTCATTATCTAAGAGAGGAAGACAAGTAGTGTCGGTTGAAACTTGTCTGATAAGTTTTAATGATAATTTAATGAATGGTTGATTTACTTAACTTCTGGATTCTATATTATTGACTTATACAAGATTTAATTATTTTTAAATATACAAAGAATGCAAAATATTATGATTAAACGTATTCGAATATGTTATGAAATATAAAAGTTCTATAAATAAGATTAAAACCCAATTATCTTTGAATATAATTTGTGCAGATAACATGTCTAATTTAACTACGTATATTCGGATCAACACTCGAATTGAATCACAATTGCTTGAATACATTAAAACTTGTTTAAGTGAACTCTATGATGAATTGAATTAAGGTAGTACCGCATTGAATCCAAAAAATTTGACTAAATATTTGCATTGACCATTCTTCATATGATTTACACGAAGAAAAAAGCGATAGAATGTTGTGGACCACATATATTATATTGCAATAATTGTCCCAATATTATTTGGTGTTTCTAACAAATACTGTTAGAAATTTTCAAATTAGTGTCACTTGAAATTTTACAATTTTATGCATAAATTCATTATTTTAGTTAAATTTTTTTTTATTATTAATGAACATCTTTATTATTTTAAATAATGTCATAATTTATTATTATAAAATTCTATTGTCCTGTTTCACAAAGCTATTAAGGGACTCCGTTTACACTCAATTGGATTTTTCAATTGTCTTAATTAATTAATTAATTAATTAATTTAAAGCCATCACAAATATAGGAAATAAAAATATATTCTTTTAGTATTGATTTTTTCTCGCCTTAAACACTTGTAATAATTTTAATTGGAATTTAAGTTATTCAGTTTGTTTTTTTTTTTAAATATCGATAAAAAAAATATACTTAACAATAATTTCTGAAAAATGAGAGTGTATTAAATTAGAAAGTTGCTGTCCTTGATTTCATTTGGTTCTATATAACTGAAAAATGGTATATAATAAATTATAGGAATTTATTTTTTATTATATTTTTTTGGATACCTTTGTGATATATATTAGCATAAGCCAGTATTTTGTTACAATAAGAAATTTATGTAAGTTGATCATCTTCACAATTGTAAGTTAAGGTCCTTCACAAAAACTTATTATTGGTTTAATTTAACATTACACTATTTTTCTGAAACCCACGCAGATTTTTAATTATAATTATATCAACATTTTTCATTAGTTGTTTGTTGGTACTATTATTTATATTATGGCATCAACTCAGTTCATTGTCTACTGTTCCGGGAATAAAATATGCGGTATGTCATTGATTTAATTTTATAAAGAACTTATTGATTTGTTAGAGAAAATAGTATAAATTTTAGATCAAGCAAATATTTATTCTTATTGAATGTTTCAGTTTTATGATTCATATTTTAAGAGCATTTCTTATTATAACGCACTCTACTATGCGTTATAATAAGAAATGCGCAGTAAAGTATATTATTAAGATTTAGATTTGACGTACGTAGATTAAATTAAACCTTAAACAAATTAAGGTATCTTTTTTATGTTTGTTAATGCATTTTATGAGTAGACTAAATTTAGGCAAAAAATTGTTGAAAAAAATAACGGGGGAAAAAATTAAAAATAGAAAATATGTTAAAACTCGCGTAAACAATTATTCAATTTTTATTTACAGTAATTAAAGTTTTTATTATTTCCTAAATAATTCTATATAATATAATACTATTCTATATAATTCTATAAAGTAGAATTGCTGACATCTCTATTTCTTTAAATTATTTATAAAAAAGGAAAATTAGAAACACCTATGTATATCTATATAGTAGGTATTCATTGTCACCTTTGTACAGTTAGCCCAATTATATTTCTAACTTTTTGCAGAAAAGAAAAAAGAAACTGAAAAGTTTCGTCCTCTTAATTTACTAGAATGTAATAACATAATTCAGTATAATATTTCACGACAGGATTCTATATTTAATATAAGGATTATAAAATCATTACAATATGATAGTGATATTCATTTTGTGTATGTTTAATAAAGTATTAGGTATTCAAACAAAAATAGAAAATCTCATTTTGCATGTAACTGAATATTCAATTCATCATTAAATATATTTAATTAAGGATAAAGTTAGAAATGTTTTTACATATTTGATAATAACCACAAAGTATCAAGATCCATTAACAGAATCACATATTAAATAAAGACAACTTTTAATACTTTTAAATCTATCTAAATAAAATTGAAAATTACTCTTCAATTAAAGGACTGTAAAAATAAATGAACCAGTGGTGGACACTTTTACATGGAAAATTTGGCAGAAACGAAGGTATGTTGTTGTAATAATGGCATTCTTTGGTTTCTTCAATGTATATGCTTTACGTGTTAATCTAAGTATTGCAATTGTGGCAATGACTACACCGAAATCATTTGATATGGGCAATGGAACAATTATTGAGGTATGCATTATTTAAGAATAAACATTTTCATTTTATATAATATAATTTTTAATATTTCACAGAAACCTGAATTTGATTGGGACTCTAAGGAGCAAGGCTTAGTACTCAGCTCGTTTTTCTATGGTTACATTTTGACACAATTTCTTGGTGGCTATGTATCATCGAAAATTGGCGGACATTATGTAAGTTTATAATTTATATTATGTTTGTTGTTTGTTCATATATTACGTTTAAAAAAGCCGCATGAAAATTAATAAGTTAAAAACTAAATATAAAAGCAAAATGTGTAACCGGAATTTAGGCGTTACAGTGTTTGAACTGCCTATTTGTAGGATTAATAATAAGATGTTATTGAACTAGTACTAGTACGATAAACTATTATTCAGTATTGAATTTCAGTCAAGTGTTTTCTGCAGAACAATCTAACTATACACTGAACTTTTTTTTCAGTTGAATTTCACATTATAGAATCTGATAATAAAATTTTGAATCAACTAAATACATAAACGCACTTTAATATTTCTTTAAGTACCTATTGCTTCTTTTGAAATTTTTTTCAACTATTATCATTAAAAATATAAATAGGGAGAGATTCAATCTGTTAACCTAACATAATTACATCCCGCTTATAATAAATGAATATTGAATAATACATTCACAGACAGACAATATAAGGCTCAATCAAAAAAAATATTTCAAATACTTAACGACTTACCAATTATAGGTATTTGGTGTTGGAATTGGAGCTACGGCTGTTTTTACATTATTAACACCCTTAGCAGCAAGTACAAGTGTCTACTGGCTACTAGCCGTTCGAGTTATTGAAGGAATATTTGAGGGTGTGACATTTCCTTGCATTCATGCAGTCTGGAGTCGATGGGCTCCACCGTATGAAAGATCACGAATGGCAACAATCGCTTTTGCAGGAAACTATGCCGGTACAGTTGTATCAATGCCAGTTTGTGGACTTCTTGCTGCTTCTTGGGGCTGGGAAAGCATTTTCTATGTATTCGGTATGTTTACAAATAAATAATAATAAATAAATAAATAATAATAATAAATAAAAGAGTTAAGATTAAAAGACTTTTCAAAATAAAATTAAGGTCACTGCTTATTGCCAACAATGTGTATTTTGACAGAATATTGTTGTAAATTGTTGGCACTATAATTCATTGCATAAACAAAATAATGTTACACGAGTCAATATCTCAATAAAATTGATTGATGATTTTTTGTTCCTTTCCTAATTTTTATATTTTTTTCTTTTATTCACAAACCTATAGGAACTATTGGTTGTATTTGGTTTGTATTCTGGATGTTCATAGTAAAAGAAAGTCCAGAAAAGGATCCTCACATAAGTAAAGAAGAACTTGAGTATATCACAAATAGTTTGGGAGGTGGTGGACAAAGACAAATAAAACATCCATGGAAAGCGATTTTCACATCAACTGCAGTTTGGGCAATTGTAGCATCACATTTTTCAGAAAATTGGGGATTTTATACATTGTTAACACAATTACCAAAATTCTTAACAGGTAATAAGCTGATATTATATGATTTCTTATTACAAAATATATTCAAGGTTCTTTAAACATGAATATGCGACTTAAGAAAAAGGAAAGAGTATATAAATATTATTTTACTAAAAATAAGTAATTTATTTTAAGTGTTGACGGTTAGCACATTTTCATTTGTTTTGTTTTTGTTCATAAATTCATCAAAAAAACTGTCAACTGAAAATTTTCTTCTTTTTTTTTATATTAAAAGAGACACTTAAGTGAAATGAAAGAGATACAAAATAATTTGCAAAACTAAAAAAATTCACATTAAAAAAAAAGTATTCGTTCGGAATTTATTTTTTTTATAGATAAAAATGATCATTAATAATTTATATTTTTAAGTTTCACTTAAATATCTAAGTTATTTTTTGCATATTCTTTTAGTACTCAAGGTAAAGTTAAAAAATAAAAGCGTATAGGTAAGTATAGAAATTATAAATATAGACTTTGAACTTGATATGTTTTTGGTTCACCAAATTCTACTTATTTCTCACATCAGAATTATGACGCTTTTGTAACATGTAACGTGATTTTTTAAAAATTTATTCTTTGGGTTCTTTAGATCATTTTTGTTTTTAATGCGAACTAGATCATAAGCTAGATTCTAATATAAAGCAACAAATATTTTAGTAGATTCTAGTTGATCTTTCTAGTTTTAAATAGCCAAATTATTTAAACCTTTACAAAAAATTAGTGGCCTAATTAAATTTAAATGTTATAATTCATAAAATAAAACAAAAATTTTTATGAATTTTTAGGAATTTTATTATTTATCTCAATTTCTATCTTATCTTATTTTCATCAGAATAAGCAATTTTTCACGCAAACTTGATAAAATCAAATTATAACATCAAAAAGTTCATAAATAATTCAGTTGTTTAGTTATGTTGTTACAATAAAACAATAAAAATAGGAAAGAAATATTCTATTCTACGAATAATTCATAAATCATCCATACAAATTTTTTTTATTTAATCTTTTTCAGACAAATGGTTATAAAGTTAAATCAAGAAAATGCCAATTAGAAAAGTGCGAAATAAATCTCTCGTTATAAATGACACAAAACAAATTTGTCTGATGAAATAAATAAAAATAAACATTAAAAATTCTTTATGAATGAACTGAACTTAAACGAAAATATGTGTTTATAATCTTTGCAATGTTCATTTTCTTACAAATTTTATTTAATCAAAAAAAAATTATTTTTTGGTTTGTTTGTTTATTCAAAAGAAACGTAACAAATAACAATATTTTCTTCTAATTAAAATTAAATTATAGAATTTTTGTTTAATTTATTTATAAATTTTGTGTGTTTGTTTAAAGGAATTTTTTTCTTTTGAGGAATGTAACGCTATAAAAATGAACACATGTTGCATCATGTCCCGCGTAGAAATATATATGTATGTAAATGTAAATAATGCTGTCGTAATTTTCTAAAAAAATGTATATATACTCTGTTTGTTTTAGATTAAAATAAATTAATCGATAAAATACTTTTTTAATGAAATCTGATAAATTTATTATCGAAAATCAAATAAAACTGAAATTAATTTATCTGTTATTTTCTTTTTAGATACGCTTAATTTTGATTTGAGTAAAACCGGATTTGTGTCTGCGATACCCTATTTAACTATGGGAATCCTTTTAGGAATTTCTGGATATTTAGCTGATTGGTCACAAATTAAAGGATATTTAACGACTACTCAAGTACGAAGATATTTTAATTGCAGTGCTTTTTTGGCACAAACTGTTTTCATGGTAAAATTAATATAAATCATTAATAATTAATTCTATAATAATTATTTAAATAATTATTCAGATTACAGCAGCATATGTAATGGATAAAACTTGGAGTGTTGTTTCAATTACAATTGCTGTTGGATTAGGAGCTTTCGCATGGTCTGGTTTTAGTGTAAATCATTTAGATATTGCACCACAACATGCTAGTATTTTGATGGGAATATCAAATACATTTGCGACAATTCCTGGAAT
This sequence comes from Pedicia rivosa, assembly GCA_963082725.1. NCBI lineage: Eukaryota > Metazoa > Arthropoda > Insecta > Diptera > Pediciidae > Pedicia > Pedicia rivosa. Next base: position 27,672,118 of record OY720155.1, read on the forward strand.
TGTCAGTCCAATTTTGTCAGGATATATTGTCCAGACTAAGGTTAGTTGTTATAAAAATTAATATTGCAATGAATTCTCTCTGAATTTTATTATAATTTCTAGAGTGAATCTGAATGGAAAATAGTATTCTATATTGCAGCTGGAATATATTTAATTGGATGTGTAATTTATTGGTTTTGGGCATCAGGTGAAATTCAACCTTGGGCTGTGATTCATAATGAACCAAAACATGAAACTATAGAGAATGGGAATTCTGTAACTAGTAAAAGTGGCTACTCAAATGAAGCCATTGAAATGAAGGACGAATAAATATTAAGTGTAATGATAAGATGAATGTTAGAATTGAAACGCTTGACACATTCCGTTGTTTGATCAAAATATTAAAAAATTTATATAATATTTTGAAAAAATATGTTTGAGATTTTAATAAATGTTATTATAAATGTAAAACCCCAAATATATTTATTTGAACGTGAGATTGAAGTTTACATTGTCTCAATTTATCTCCTAAATTCTAAACTATTTTTTGTCTCATAAGGTGGCATATTATGCTATACAATAGTGCACATGATTTCATAGTAGTAATTATTTGTAGTCATGAAGTTGTTTCAACTTATTCTACTAATTTGAATAAATTGTAAAATTTTCGCGTAGTAAAGAATTAAAAAACACGACTCTTACTTAAGTACTCAAGTAAATACAAATAAAATACAATTGTGAGGTAATTTTAAATTGAAAATTATAATTTTTTTACTGCTTAAATTTTGAATTAAATTTTATAACATTAATATTCTTCTTCGTCTTTTTTCACTTTTTTAAAATAGACAAAATTATTTAAATAATTATTGTTACTAAAATTTTTTTTATGTTTAATTAACTGTTTAACTGTTTTTTGTTAAAACAAAATTTAGAACAACTTCTTTCTTACTTTGACTATTCCCTATTTTTGAAAAAAGAGAAAGCTTAACAGAATATTCCATCTATGGAAACATAGTGAAATTATTTATTTTCCTATCTCCAGTTATACTGTTATATTGTCGCTGTACTATTCAGATTAAACTCTATGCTTATTGAATGAAGGGGATTTGAAATTTTTTTAAATCTGCTTTAAATAAACAAAATAATATTCGTTATTCTAACTTAAATTTCTCATTCTAATTTTATTTACACAATTTTTAACAGTTTATTTTTTATTTTTGAATATGGAGAACAGTAATGGAAACTTTAAAAGTAAAAAAATCTAAAAATTATTTTTAAATTGGGTACATTGGGCTCATGTTTCAGAGACTGCAATATATCAAACACAATTAACAAAAAAAAAGAGCAGAACAATTTTAATTACTCCCATCTTGCTGTGCTCTGTGGCATATTTAAAAGGATTCTGATTTTTTTTTTGATATTTGGAGCCAAGTATTTTGTGGAAATCCGACGAAGAAAAATAAAAAAAATTCTCAGTTTTCACTTTTTTTATTCTGTTTTATATTTTATTGAGTTCAAAGACATATGTTTACTTAATTATGTTTATGTTTATTCAAAATTTGATGAAACACTAAGAAATAAATAAAACAACAACATATACCAATAAACAAAATATTTAACCGAAAAAAAAACTGTCTGTAAGCTTGTGATTTAGTCGCATGAAGATGTCGACGAAAATTTTTTTAATTTGTTTTTGTTGTTGTTGTTGTTGTTGTTGTTCTTGTTGTTTTATTTTTTTTTTTCTCATATCTGTTTTTATTTATTAATTTCTTTGTCTGATGAAAGTCAGATGATCTGAATTTATTTGTGTGCAGAGTGAAGGATGATGATTTGTTGTGATTTTAATGTTTTTGAATTTCGATGAACAAGTTAAACTTAAAAAAATATTTTTTAGTTTATTTTTAAACATTCTTTTATTAACAATGAAAATGCATTTTGTATCCGTCGAACAGTCTTAAGTTTTTTTTTTGTTAGGACGAATAGAAGCAGGGTGATTCAACATTTGATGAATATATTTTGTGACTAAGTAAATATATTATATTTGGCAATTTGGCAACAAAACAAGTACAACAATATGGTTGGTTTTACTCTGATCAGATTAAAAAAAATTTCAGTATGAGTAATTAACACAACAACAAATAAATTTATTAAAATATAGAAGTCAGTCAACTATGAATTTTTGGAATTAATATCATTGATGGTTTGTAATTATATTTGTTATAAGTCAAATGAAGAATATAAATCGCTTTTAATGTAGCGAAATTAATAAATGATTAAATCATTCATTGTTTGTATATTTTCTGAAAATTTAATTCTGCTAAGCAATAATTTGTCTTACATATTTTATTATTTTAGTATTTCTGGTCATGATTTTGAAGTTTTGGTTACGTTTGCAATAACCTGAAATAAGGAAGATAAATTTAATTTTTGTTAACTGCTTATTTTATCTCATAATATTTTGAAGATTGATATGAATAATTGATACTACCTTTATTATTGTATTTAAACATTTCATTGTTTACTTTTTATAAGAGTTTTAAGTTTATATTTTTCTGATAGACGTTATTTAATTCTCGTGCAGATTGTTTATTAAAGAAAAATTATTGAAATAAATGTTAAAAAGTTTCAGCATGCCAATATGAACTGGTTTTTTTTGTGAAATTAAATTAAATGTTTTTTTTAAAGATAAATAAAAGTTCACTTAATCTTTAAGATTAAAATTCTTTTAAAATTCCTTATGATTACCCTGTTTAAAAAATAATTTTCTTTCTATCTTTGATGAATGAATTATTATTTATTTCTGTTTATATTTTGGATATTGATATTTGTAATCCTTGGGATTTTATATTTTGAAAGAATTTTAACAAAAATACTGCAAAACATGATTGCACTTAAAAAGTGAATTCTTTCAACATTTTGATGAAAAACCATGATAAATTCTAATTTAAGATTCTTAAATTAAATTAAATTAAATTAAAATTTATAATAATTTTGGAAGTTATTATGAATGTAAACTGTGAATAATTAGTATTTTTTAGTTAAGATACGGTTTAATTATTATTTTATTATTTCTTCTTTTACAACAGTTTATTACTTTATTTCAACGCCTTATGTTTTTTCTGGCGTCAGTTTATGAAATATTAATAGTCTGTCCCCATGTATTTTTGTGTTAGTTGCATTTAATATATTCAATTGCAAACAGTTATTATTTTGTTGAAGGTAAATATTATACAAATTCCCATGACCTTTTTTTGATTTTTCTTTTTAATAAATATTAATAATAATCAATTCATATTCAATATTGAATTTAACTTGTCTTAATTTTGGATTAAAGAAACTGGACAAAGTAAAATTAAAATAGACTATTAAATCTCTCGGCGTTTTTAAATTTCTTAAAAAATATTAAATCTTTAAATTTCTTAGAAAAAGAGTTCCAAAATAGAAAAATGCAACGTGGAAGAATGTAAATAAATAATTTCATTTGATTTGAATTCATTTTAATATGAGAGATAAAGGATTTGGAAAAATATTATATATGAATTAAATAACTTAAACTGAATTGAATCTAACTTTACATTTTTCGTTTTTTTATTTATTTGTTTAAATATTTTAAATTAATTAAAAAGAATTTGAATTTATTAAAATAAAATGTAAAATTATTCATAGATCAATCATTACGTAAAAACCACATATTTTTGCAAATAATTAAAAATGTTAATTCATTCATTTCCTCAATTTCTAACATCATCACACATATAAAATTAACTCCTACTCTGAAATGCATTTTTTGGCTTGGCAATAATTTACTTATCTCTCAGTCATAATTTAACGATTTAAAAATAAAATAGTTCTTCTAGACAATTTTGTAAAATTCTTTTGTCAAAAATCAAACAAAATTAGATTTTCTAAAAACATATATTTTCTTTATAGTTGTTTTTTAGAGGAACTTCACCTAAATTCCATAGGAAAATGAGATAATTTTTCCTCATATTCAAAATTCTTTATTTTCTTTATAACTAAAAGTCATTTTAACTTTCTTTTCAAATGCTAATTGGGAGCAATTAGTCTGTCTTTTTATTCTTTTTATTTTGTTTTAGTTTTTAATAATATTGATGTTTATTTAAAATGTTGGGAGACTTTGTGTTTCGTGATGAGTATCAGTTGAAATCATTGTTCAGTTGAAGGTCATGGGTTAAATTACTGATTGGTAAATAATTTGAATACAATTGAAAAAAAAATTATATTAGTTCCGCGTTCCAATTTATGTAACAATGATCACAAGTGAAATTCTTCTTCAAACGAAATTCACCAGACTTTTGATTTCATAACATTTTTTTGACAGCTCTATTTGTTTCCGATTCAATATTATTCAAGACAATTAGATGATTTAACAGAAAAGATGAAAGTAAGGAAAAATAAATTCTTTAGACAAAAATACCAACGAAACGGTTTAAACATCATAAATTTTAGTAGCTAAAATTGTTGAAAAGGTAAAACCATTTCTGTCAGACGTTAAAAACATTGTCTCGAACTCTTTAAAATAATTATTGATATTTTTGAAATATTTGTTTCGTTAGTGAAACCTACAGGAATGAAGTGAAATTAAAACTAAAATTAAAAATAAATAATTAATTTACTCAATCTGTAGAAAAAAAGTTCAAGAAAAAAGGGAATAATGGGATGACACAACTTTCCATAAATAATACAGGTGCTCGAATTATAACATACAGAACTCAAGATGTAAGTTGTATGTTAATTTATAAGATATATTACATTCATAAGAAAAATAAAAACCTAAAGTGCATGTTTGCAACATTGTTTAAAAGACTGTTATGAAAATAGATATTTAGATGAAATACTTACGTGTCATTATAAAGTGGAAATTATTTAATATTTTGTAAATATTATTTAAATTATATTATTTACACACAATAAAATCTGAAACTAATAAAAATATAACGACTGCATCTTTAAACTACTAATTATATAAATTTCATGTAACTAAAATATGTTTTTATAGATTTAATACAAATAATTCTATGGATGGATAGAGTTATCTGTTGTAATATTAATACAATATCTGGGTCATAGTCATAGTGTTGGACTTTGAAGGAAATGTTGTAATCAACACAAAATTAAATTATAATTGGTGTCAGATGAAAATATAAAATAATAGAACTGGAGTAAGAAATTTTTTAAAAAAAATGTCTAATTAAAAAGTAGATTTATATTGCTAGAAAATTTATGATAAAAAAATTAATGAAAAATTTGTGACAATTAATATTTATGTTGAGGAATTGGGTAATCACTTTTAATCTTGGATTTTGATATAATTTCTGAATGCATTACTCATCACCAAAAGTTTGTTTTGAACAACTTTAACAATTTAATAATTAGCAAACAGGAGGAAAAAGGATGACAGGTTTAAACTACTTAATAATAATAGATGCCGTGTCTTAAATGACTCTGGCAGTTGATAAATAAGCCCAATTATAAATAAATTAATTGTTTATTGAAATACAAATAACAGAAGAATTTAAAAATGTTTAGTCTCACACTTGAAAGACCATTGATTGGCAATAAAAAATCTAATTAAATAAAATTTAATATTTAATTTCTCTTAAAACTCATAAAATTTCTTTTATTGCTGTCGAATACAATAAAAAATTGATGATTGCATTTAATCGTAATTAATTAACCATATCACCATTGTTTTACTTATTTTAAGAAATACAATTAAACATTTCCCTTTGCGTATATATTGTCAAGCAATTCTGAATGTTTTTACAAAATAAGTAACAAGGTGAAAATAACCGAGATAAAGATGAAATAAGAAAAAAATATGTTTTGATTTTTAGTAAATTTCATAGCGCCAGAAATACAAAAACAAATCAACAAAGTTGCCACAAACTCAAAGAAATCACACTCATTTTGAAAGAAACTAAAAAAAAAAAAAGAAAATACAAAAAATTAAAAGATATTTCTCTCTGACATAACTGATCATCTGTTTATCAAGAAGCTGATTAATAATAGTCTTAACATTTAAAAAAATATTGGACAATAACAAATGTGAAGAAGAAGTAGAAAAGTTTAGAAATTTTCTTATTTTGATGATGATTATGATGACGGTTATATTGATGCTAATAATTAAAATTCTGATGATGATGATAACGGTGATGATGATCAAAATCGTAAAATATAAACAAAAACGAAATGAAAATAGAAAAATATAATGTCGTGTTGTTTATCTTTTCTATAATATGATTACATTTTCTTTGTGACTCTCATTAAGTGCAAACCATAAATTCTTGTGATTAAAATGTTTTTTATTCGATTGTTTATACTTTTCTTTTCTATTCAGATAAAAATGAAAAAATTTTCACATTATTTTTATAAAAAAAAAATAATAATACGCGATAGACGTGCAGAACTAAAAAACAGCAGAAGAAAAAGAAAAAGAAAAAGAAGAACAAAATAAATATAGTAAAAATGTCAGAATTATTATTCAATGATAAGCAGGTGAGTCTCAAATGACTCAAACGGCGAACTTTTCTTTCTTCTATTTGGCGAAAGATAAATAAAAAACTACGCAGAATATATTTTTTGCTTGCGTTTTTTTTTTAAATGCAAATTATTTCTTTCTCTTAGTTTTTTTTTGTTTTTGAAAGTTTGTTTTTGTTTTTGTTTTCATTTTGCTTTTTTCTTCTTCGTCTTTGTTTCTATTTTTTTTTGTTTTTCTCTAACTAAACATCAACAGGAATATAAAAATACAAAAAAAGCATTTGTGAATTGCTTCTATTGATACCAGAATTATTTTCTTAAACATTTACATTCATATAATTTGAAAAAAAATGTTAGAGGAAAAAGTGGAAGAAATGAGACAGAACATAATTAATATTGTCGAACCTCTAAACATTTATATGTTTAAAATATTCTGACTTATTGACAAAAAATGACCAATAATTTCCATAAACGTTAAACATAAATAAACAACAATAAAGAATGAAAAAACTATGAAAATTTGGGTTATATAATTCAAGGAAAGACCTCGTTCTGTTATCTAAAAACAAAAAAAAATTATAAGAAAAATAATAAATCTAATCAAAGAAATAGAAATGAAAAAAAAAATAATAAAAAAGAAAACAGAAAAATTGTTTAAAAGTTTTCATTTTTGGAAAATCAGGTCATAGATTTATAGAAAAAAGTTTAATGAATTTAGAAGCAAAACGTAGAAAATATAAAATAAAATAAAAAATGTAATAAATTTTAATAGGAAAATATTTTAGTAGAAATTGTCAAATTGACTTACATTTTTGTTTTATTTTAATTTCAAAATATTTAGTTTTTACTTATTTCGCATTAAGTTAAAGAATGAACAAACTATTGCGGAAGTTGTCTTAAAATTGAAAGATGTGCTTTTTGTCTTTAAGATTATTTTATTTAGAAATAAAAGATAATATAATATGTTTAAATATTTCATAAAATACTTTGAAACATAATGCATTCGTTTTTGATAACAGACTTTTTATCCATACGACCAAACTAAATAAGTCGTGAAAAAATAAGTGTATTATCAGATTGGGATTTAAAACAAATCATTTATTCCATGAAAAATTAGATCAAAGTTGGAATGTTAAGAGAGAGAGAAGAAAAAAAAGTAGTAAAATAAATAATCGCTGATAATTTTAAATGAATTACATAAAACTTAATAATATAAATAGTTTTGAGATCAAGATCATTTTGCTTTTTAGCAAATAAGAAGAAATATAAATGAGAGAAAAAAAATGATAATAAATTAAAAAATCGTTAAACCAACCACGCGATTTATTCAGCAGGCGTGCTAAAAAAGAAGAAGTGAAGAAAAAAATTATAAAGAAGTAAATTTTTTAATTTTTAATCATTCATGTGTTTTGATGATGACAACGCCAGGATTTAATACAAGACAACTGCAATCTATTTGTGTGAGTTTTACATAGATTTCTTGGAAACAACTGAAACAAATGTTCAAAAATAAAAATATAAATAAATAAATAAAAATTTGACCAAAGGATTAAATAATAATTGAATATGTGAAAAATATAATAAATAAAAGAGAATAGAAATAAAAGTGCATTATTTAACTTGACAATTCTATTAATAATTTATACACTTTGAAAATATATTTTATATTTTTCTTTTAATACTCACATCGTGTAGTAATGCGACTGATTCACCCACAACAACAAGATATTTCTATTTTCAACATTTTTTTCTTCTTCATCTTTAAATAATAAGAAATAAAGAAATGAATATTTTGATCATTTTTTACTTACTGTTAATGTTTCTTGTTGTTTATAGTTGTGTTTTTCTACAATTAAGTCAATGACACTTGTCCTCTGAGAAGGTCTAAATTATAATTAAACAGAAATATCTAATGATAATCGAAATAAAAGATATTTTTTATTTAAAAACAAAGTAAATAAATAAATAAAAGCAAATAGTAACAGAAAGAAACAATTAGATATACATAATCTATGACGTATGTATTATATTTCAAGAGCAACTAAACGTCACTGTCTATGTTGAAGAGTTTGGCGTCTCCACCCATAGAGTAAAATCGTAACATATTTAAAATTTATTTACGTCATAATTTGTATTTTCTGGTAAACATTTGAATAAATTTTTTGTTATTTTAATTGTTTGTACCAAAGTGAGTTTGGTAAATTGTAATGCATATTTTTCTTGATTAAATGGACTTGTAGGGATATTTGTCTTCTAAATAACAGAATAACTATTTTCTTGTCGAAATAGAATTTAACAATTAATTATTGAAGACAAGGACACAATTTTAATTATATCAATTCTTTTAAAATTATTAGTAATAAAGTTATGGCATTCACATATTTTTACAAGCCATAATACAGACAGAAATTGTGTATGTAAAATACAAAAACAAATCAAATTTTTTATGTTTAAAAATTAATTTTACTCAATAAAATTTTGTTTGACTTTATAACATGGCAGAATTATTGTGTTTATTGTTACATTTTAGAATCACGTTCATATTGTGAGGCTTGGCAATAGATCAAAAATAATTTAATGGACTATATAATAAATGTAGATTTATTCGTGTGTGATTAATTGCTAAATTTTCTTGTTGTTCTTGTTATTTCTTTAAATATTTAAAATTCCATTTTTGTTTGCTTGTTTGTATGTTTGTTTATTTTTTTATTTATTTGTTTATTTGTTATTTTGCAGATAAAAATGGTGAAAACGTATATTTTTTTAAAAATTTCTAATAGTTTACCTGAACCGCAATAAATAAATTTTATCTTTTGCATATAGAAATTTCTTAAATTTTCACTTCGTACGAAATTATTATTTATCAATTTCAATTCAGATACTAAAAATGAATAATCTAAGGCAAAGACTAATAATTGAAAGAACTAACATTTTCACTAAAATAAAGTAAGTCGGTTTTAGATTAATGTAATCAATTATAAGTTTCAAAATCGGAATTAAATGTCATCAAATAATTAGGTATTTTCATTTTGGTCAAATTTTTAAAAAATATGACTGAAAGTTATTTAAGCTATTTTTTTCATTTTCATTTTTGTTTCTTTTTTTTGTGACTTGTAAATTTTTCAAAATATTAAAATTTAAAGGAAAACAAAAAATTGTTTTTTTTTTCTCTCACTTCATTTCTATTTTAACATTTATTTGTTTCTTTCTTAAATTGCTTATTCTGTATAATTATTATTACGACTTGAAAATAATCTCAAGTGCGAAAAATTTTGAAGCATATAATAACAGAAATTACGTAACATAACAAAGAATAAAAAAAAGAAGAAAAATAATTTTTGAGTAGTCACTTTAATAAAAAACATTGTTTCATTTAAGGAGCCAAACAAAATATATGCATATATTTTCACTCTTTTATATATTTTAAGATAGTTGAACATTCCACGTTGAGAATGATACAGTGTCCAATTTACAAGGATAAATTTAAAAGATTAAGAATGAATTTGAAAATGTTTCATCTAATTCAAACAAACGTAATTTCAATGAAACAATTAATTTACTATTATTCCTTCAACTGACACTTTCATTTACATAAACAATTAAATTAAATGATCAAAGTTTATGTGAATTTCAACGAATTTCGACGCATAGCCGAACAACAAAAGGTAGCGGAGACTAATTAAGATTCTTTAGAAATTAAGTTACGCTTAAAAAAAGTGTAGTCAGGTGATCTTTTCAAAGTTTCGCATCTTAAAATTCAATAAAACTTTAATATTGCTATTAACTAAATATAATAATTCTAATGCACAGAATAATTATATCGTTCAGACTGTGATTGTGTTAAATCAGATGTTTCGTTATTATATTTACATGGAATTTTATTCGGTTCATAAGTTCAAGATAATTATTAAATATATTTTCAATGAAACAATACAGATTCAGTTGCGAAAATTTGATTTATTCCATAATTCATTGCAATGAAATAATTCTTTTGAAAAAAAGAATCCGTGCCGCTACTGATTTCTATAGACAACAAAGTAATTAAATAATGTCTTAAAATCTTGTTTTGATCAACACAAAACTAAAAACAAAATAAAATAAAAGAAACAAAATATAAATAAATAAATATACAAAAGATCTAAGACTATAAAGACATGATACTTGAGTACGTTACACATGTTCCATTGTTCTTAAGATCTTGACAATGGACCAATGCAAAATTACATTAATTTGTAAACTAAAACTTATTTCAAGGTTAAAATAATTTTTTTTTACAAAAATTAAATTAAATCAACAGCACAGAAAAAAAAACACAGAAATAAAACATTCATGCGGTGCGGTCTTTAAATTTACTCAATATACTTCGTTGTTCTTTTAAATTCTAAATTTAATTTAAGTTTTCGTTTAATGATATAACTATTTTTGGTAGATTTCAATACTGAAGTTAACTCTATTACAATTCGGTCCTGATAAGTAACCTTCCAATTCCAATACTGCACAAAAAATTTAATTTTGATGAATTTGGGTTGGGCATAATTTATTGAATACTCTTGTTGAAAATCATTTGAATATTTACAAATTCAAAAATTATGCGTCATCTCAGCTACATACTTTAGTCACTAAATGGAGTCTCCCAAAACCAAAAATAATATATAAATAACATTCTTGAGTGTAATTTTCATAATATTTTCAATTTAGTCAAAACAACCAATTCTATAAAGCTATAAATGCATTTTATTCAAACAATAATAATTTTTTGTTTTATTTTTAAAGTGAAGCCTTCCTCATTTTCCTCGTTTAAATATTTTATTCTATTATTACTATTCATTTTTACCTTTGAATAGAGTAGAAAATATTTTATTATGCATCCAATAATTAAACTGTCAACAATAAAATGAAAAGAGCAGAAAAAAAGCAACAGCATAAGAACGAAAACACCACAATTCATTAATTATAAAAAAAAATTTGTAGAAAACAAAAAAAAAAAGACGGAATATTAAAAAAAAAATATTTACGTATCGTGACAAAAAGTCGTGTTTAATAAACATTAACATTTGGCGCCTCCACTCACTTTCATTTTCATATTGACCAATAAAAAGAAAATAAATAATAAAAATATTTTGAATTTTCTATAATGGAAATATTCCAAGATTGATTCATAAAAATCATAAGAAATGAAATTTTTATTTTATTTTCCTATTCATATTTTTTGTCATAATTTTTCTTTGCCAAAAATGTAACAACGAATAAAATGAAAAGAGATAAAAACAAAAAAGAAAAATGAAAAAAAAAACAGAATAAAATAAAAAGAGAAAAAAATTTCCTTTTAGTTCTGTTTAAGAAGTTGAATGGAATGTTTGGTGAGAACGGATGTTTGTTTGCATATTTTCACTAAATTAAAACTTTAAAAATAAATTTTCATTTCTATTTCTAAATTCCTGTATTAATGATAGACAAGCCAGACAAAGAAAGATGCTTAACGATAATTGTGTTTACATTTTTCTAAGTCTCCTCTTTTAAACATTGTCAGATAAAAAAGAAAAAAAAATTGGTTTGATTGATTTTTTTGTAATTTTTTATGGTAGGAATAATCATCATTTTTATTAGATCTTTAAAATTCCTTCAATATATTTATTTTGTATTCTGTATGATCAATAAATTAATTAATGTAACACTACGAGATTTTATTAGGTGCGATGGAGAAAATACTAAATTATATTTTTATAAACACAATAAATACATCATGAGTAAGAATTTTACATTTAAATGCGCAAGTTCAAATCCAATCCACTGCGTCAATTTATTAAATATTAATTAATGCAACGGATAATTTAAAAATTCATTTTATTACAAGAACAATTATAGAACACGAATCAGATGGGGGAAAACTTAATAATAATAATTAATTCATTAATAAACTAGTTAATTAATTTTAGCAAAAATAATTATTAGATTAACAGCCAATAATAATAATTAATCTTTTCTTTTTCTTTTTGGTTATGAAATAACAAATCGTAATAAACTTTAAAAAATCACAACAATGAATTCAGAGCTGAACAACTGATTAGCATACATATATGAATGTATGTGTATGTGTGTATGTGTTGTTCTAAAATAACTAAATTAAATACATTTCAAATGAAAAGAAAAAACTGTATAGGTATATTTTTATATGAGTAACTTGCGGTTGTAACTAATTTCGTCTAACTCTGGTCCAAGAATAATAATATAATTTGAAGCGTCTCGTTAACAAATCAGTTTGGAATGTGACGCTTGCGCCAAACGACGCCAAAGACACGTATGAAGAGTGAAAAGAGTAAAATTCACTCTTCATACGTGTATGTGTGTGTTATGTTTGAATTTTTTTTTTGTTTGGTCGAAATGTTCAGGTGGATATATGGAATTTGTGGGTGGCGTAGAGGAAAGGGGGTATAGTGATTTAAATTTTATTTTTTTTGGTCATTAAGACCGTTTAAACTGTGAGGTGACCTCCAACCAACTATAGTCTTTTTTTGTTTTTTGTTTTTTGATTTTTGTTTTCTGTTTTTTTGCACTCCTTCCCAATCCATTTCTATTTTGTTTTTCCTTTTTTTTCTCGTATAAACAAATAAATAAGATTTTCAATAACAAAAATACCTTGACCATCTCTTTTTTTTCCATCTTATTATGGCCACCCTCCCCCACCGTCTTTACCTATAAACAACAATTTCTTATTCATCCTCCGCCCAGAAAATGTAAAATAAACAAAAAATGAAAATGAAAAATGAAAACAGATCACGTGATTAAAAGAAATTCCTGAATCAACTCAAAATAAATAAATAAAAGCAGAAGAAAAAATGACTCAGTTGTTTTAAATATTTTCTATAATCAAGAAAGACCAACCAATAGAGAATATTTTCAGTTCAGTCAAGTAAAAGACATTGAACGTGTTGGTTGTGTATCGCTGTTATAAAACTGTTAAATTGAATAAAACTAAATATTTAAATAAATGTTTTTAAACAAAAAAAATAAACTGCGAATATTAAATGAAAAAAAGTGAAATAAATTAAAAAGAAAAGAAATTTATAATTTAAAATTTTTGGTGGGTGAAAAATTTTTGGGGTGGACCAAAATTAAAAGTTTATCAAAGGAAAGAAAAAAATACTAGCATAAGGGGAATTATTTTAGAATAAAATAATCTCTTTAAAAATTAAATAAAAACAATAAAAAAGAAACAATGAAAGTGTTAGCTGATGGGCAAGGGTTAGTTCAATGTACTGCTGGTGACGTTGAACAACCAAAAACAAATGAAATTCAACAGATGTTAAGTACACATGAGGACAATAGAATTGATGGGTAGGTCATTTCTATAACAAATTTTATTGATTTTTATTTATTTGCTTCGTTTGTAAAGCGAAAAGAAAATAGAGTTGGAATTTTTTTCATTTTCATTATTTAATTTTCAGTATTTCTCATTTTTTCTTCTTTCAAGTTTTTCATTTTCTAAGAATAAAATTAAATGACCAAGGTCAATTTGTGCGCGACTATTGGTCAGAAGTAGATTTGATGTAAAAAATATTAAAAGAAAACAAAAACAAAAAAAATATATAAACGAAAAAATGACAAAAAAGAAAAAAAATGATAATTTTTTTTTTACAAAAGAAAAATTCAAATTAAAGAAAATAAAAGAAAATAAAAAAAAACAGAAAAATTCTAAATAATTAGTTTTCACTGAAAATATCTTGGCCAATGTTCAAATACATAATTTTTATGACAAAAAAAAAGTTGAAACTATCACCTCTTTCTACCTCATTCCAATAACTAAATAAATTAAATCAAACAAATAAATAAACAAAAAAAAAACATTTGATGATATGCGCAAGTTTTATTTTCTGCATTTTCATCATTATGCGATTGTTTTTTTTATTAAATTTCCATTTTTTAGAAAAATAAAATATTCAATCTGAAATATATGGAAAATAAATAGAAACATAATGAAAAATAATCGAAGTTCAATAAATAATGTAACTGTGATTAATTATGAATCATTATTAATTTGGAAACGAAACGAATGGAATAGAAAATTATAAATAATATATGCGTTAAAGAAGAATGTTTGAATAAATGTGATTCAGACTTTTCGTATAGACTAAATCATCGATTTTTGATAATCAAACATCTGTAAATATTGATTAAGTAATAATAATATTTGAACAGTTTTTGTAGTTAACGACACCAATTCTTCTGTTTTCGTTAAAATTATTTTTAAATCAATTTTTTCCACCCTCATCTTATAAGAAAAATGTATACTACAAAATGCACCCATGTACAAATGTGACAAATAAATAAAAATATTATGAGTCATGTGCTTTTAACAAAATATTCATTCAATAAAAAAAATATTGAATTCTAAGCCAACAACTGAGAAATTTGACATTATCCTCGGTGCGGTCTTACCCGTAAATATACAATTTTTTTTTACGACCATCCCACAAATTAATACAAATAAATAAATTGTAAATATAACATTTTTGTTGAATTTTCACATTAGATTAAAAAATATTAAAGGAAATTTTTGTTGTTGAAACTTTCACTTCAATTTAAATGAAAATTTATGAAGCGTTGAATTATTTACAGAAAAATTATTGTAAATTTATCATTGTAATTATTTTCAGTAATTAATTAATCAACAATATTTTATTTTCTAACATCGTCTTTAATATCTTAGAGTTATTTGAGTAAGTTTCTGTTTTGTAAAATATGATTTCGTGTTGATAACACATTAAGTATGTTATCTATACGAAATCACGTTTAACTTCCATTAATATTAGGGGTGTGAGCTCACATACCAGCTGTTTCAAATAAATCGATTGAATTTCTTTATAAAAATATATTCTTTATCTGGAACAAATAAAAAAAAACACAAAATAAATACAAAAATTCGATATGGTTTGAGTTTATACGGACTTAAAATTTGTTTTGGAATTTAAATAAAATGAATTAATTAATATAAACAGGATGAACAAATGTTATATTTTCGAAAGTTTTCTAAGAAATCATTTGTTTGAAATAAAGTTTGTATAATTATTTTTAAGGAAAACCACCTTTAAGTTCAACATCCTTAAAGAAAAATTTAACAAACATGAAACAATTTTTTTTTTGTTTAGATCTCTCGGAAAAGAAAAAAATTATATTTTAACTAAACAAAAAAAGAATTCAACTTTTTACATCAAAAAAAAAAATGATTAAAAACTGCTGGAACATATTTTACGAATCAAATATTTTTATTTTATAATTTTCACTTAGATTTTTAATTTCTAATGAAAGGAAATTTTAGTTAATTAGTATTGGTAGTATTAGTAGTAGTAGTATTAGTAGTAGTATTAGTAGTAGTATTTTAGTTAAAATGAAAAGTTTATGGAGTCAAATAATTACGCTTTGTAGTTAATTTCAGTAATTAATTTTGTAGAAGTAGAAGTAGACAAAAATTTACTAATTAATGTGAATGAATAAACTGAATACTTTAAGAGAATCCATTTAAATAAAATACTTATAATTAAATATGAAATATTGAATTATTTGTGCTACGACTTTTTCCAATTACTAATAATAAAAAATTGAAGAAAATAATTTCTTATTTCGTTTGATCACATAAAGTATTAGCTTAAATGTTACTGTAATTTTTCACAAATAATAATATTTATTTAAACTTAACCGCAGCGAAAAGGTAAAAGTTATTCTTTAAAGATTTTATCTACGATCATTAAATTTGTAATTTGTAATAAATTCTTTCAATCAAATTTCACAATTGAAATCAAAAGAAAAACAGTCTTTTCATACACGCATAAGAAAACAAATTCTTAATATTATTATTTAAGACGTTTGTATAAACATTATTTTAAAACGGCAGAAAGTAATAATACAAAAACAGAAATTTTTTTTTGATGTTCCAATTTGAAATGTTTAAAATGTATAATAGGAAACATTATTTAGGTCATTTGCATCGCCATATAATAATTTATAGACCAAAAGACACTTACAGATGTGAAAACATTCCTCAAACTTTTCAGTATGCTTATATTTATATATATAAAATATTTTAGCGCATTTTAACTTTTTGTTTTCTTTTGATTTTACTGTCTTTCTTTCATTCTATCTTTTTGACTTTGAGTTTTGTTTAAATTTTGTCAAGATGAACGGATTTCAGACAATTTATTTTATTTGAAAGAATGCAATTAATTTCTACAAAGTATAGAAATTATACAAATAAACTCTAAATTATTCACCTTTGTACAGTTTTATTTATAATTTTCTGTTCTTTATGCAATTTTTGACAAAATAATTAAATCGAAAGAATTTTTTTTTTGTTAAAATTTTTTTGTATAAAAATTGTCACAAATAAATTTTAAGATGATTGTTTTTGGCAAATAATATAAAAACATAAAAATAATCATAATTATACAATAAATTAACGACAAATTATCGATCGTTTTGTTATTTCCTATAATTTCTGCAAAATTTAGAAATTTTATGTCTTAAATTTTAAAGGACGGGCGCTTAACGCTAATTGAACGCCATCACATTTAATAAATAAAAAAAAAAGAAAACTGAAACAAGGAAAGAGCTTAGTACGATTCTTTTTATTTCTTCTTCTTATTTCTGTGCGTGTAACCAAAATAGTCGAAGGAATTTTTTAAGTCTGAAAATATTTTAACAACAAGAATGTCCGGTATAAATAGATCTCTCTTTCTTTTTCACACGTCATCTGTTTATCTCTTTTAGTTTGTTTTTTTTTTTTGCTTTGTTTACAATAAAATAATTAAAAGTAAACTATTATATGATTTGGATATGAAGGCAGAAAGAGTGAGCAAGTGAAAGAAAAAAATTAAATTAATGACGTCAAATTTGTGGGGGCGATAAAAACGTAATCGATTTTTTATGTTTGTTTGTGTTTTTCTTGTCTTCAAAAAATTCATATAAATTCGACGTCGTTGACTTTTCTTAAAAGAAAAACAAAAAATAAAAAAAATGGGAACCGGCCGATGATCTTCGAATATTAATCAACAAAAACGAAAAGAAAAACAGATGAAGAAAAATGTTCTCTGACAATTTATATCGGAATCTTTAAGCGATGAAAAATTAATTATTTGGGACGGATGAATTATGACGTAATTTTTTGTTATTTTCGACGTCGAACTTGAATTTTCATTTTATCTCTTTTTTTTTGATAAACAAAAAGATATAAACAAGAAATTGGGATTACGTGATTTAAGGTAGATGAGGAGGTGGGTTCAAGGAAAAACAAAAATATGGTGGAAGATGAATGAATTATTTTTTTTCTTTTTTTTTTTGTTGCTTTACATTTTTTTATGTTTGCCGAGTGATAATTGATTTATTCTCATCTCAAAATACTTCGTACAAGAAATTTTTTTTTTATATTTTTTCCTTTATGACTGTTTTATTGACGTCATCAAAGTGAAAATAGAAATTCATAATATTTTTGTGTTTCTTTACAAAACTACAAACACAGCAAAAAAATAATAATCATAACTTTGTTTTCATTTTTATTTAACAAAAATTTTTTTTCCTTTTTTATTTTTAGAATTAATGAAATTTCCGTACTGCTGCCATGCCTTTATCTGTGTGGAGCAAGTTCGGCACGTCCGGAAAATTTGGAAAATTTACGTGTATCATTTGTTATAAATTGTGCTCCTGAACTTCCAGATACACCATTACCAGATTCAAATCCACTTTATCTTAGAGTTCCAGTAATGGATCATCCTAGTGTGGATCTACGTTCATATTTTGATGAAGTTGCTGATCTTATTGAAGAGGTAAAGTATTTTATAACTTTACAATTAAACTAAACAAAAAAACCAATTGAAATTTTTCTCCGATTTTACAGGTTAGATTATCTGATGGTAAAACTTTAGTCCATTGTGTTGCTGGTGTTAGTCGATCTGCATCATTATGCTTAGTTTATCTTATAAAATATATGGGAATGACATTACGTGAAGCATTTTTTCATGTAAAATCTATAAGACCACAAATACGTCCGAATATGGGATTTTTTCGACAATTAATTGCATATGAAGAGAGTATCCGTGGTGAATCATCAATTAAATGGATCTTCTATGAATCATTACAACAAGAAATACCCGATGTATACGAATCCGAATATAAAAATACTGAATTATTTTATCAAAAATATCGCCGGAATATTAAACGACGATGAATAAAATATGATATTATTTTTTGTTTTTCAAATACATTCACATAAAAATTAGAAAAAAGAAAAGAAAAAAAGAAGAAGAAGAAGAAGAAGAAGAAAGAAAAATTGTAATATTTACGCTTAAGTATTTAGATTATTTTAAATTAAAATGAACTTTATTAATTTTAACTACAAAAAAAAGGCAAAAAGAAAATTGAAAAAAAAAAGAAAATGTGAAAAAAAATAGTAATAATTCTATGAAAAATGAGATGAGTAAAAAAAAGAAAATGAATGAGTTTTCAATAAATGTTAAAGTAGAGTGGATGTTATGTTAATTATTTAATAATAGTGAATGAAAATCGTTTCCTAACGATCAAATTTTATATTATCATTTCTTTTTCTTTTTGTTGTTGTTTTTATTTTGTTTTTGATGTTTTTTATTTTTTTTTTTCCAAAATGGGACCAAAATTGTGATGTATTATTTTGTTTCTTTCTATGTGTTTGTAATTAAATCTAATTAATTTTTAAATACAAGACTAAAAATAAAACAATTTTTTGACATAATTAAAATTTTGTTTCTAATTTAATAAAAAATAAAATGGATAACTTTCTTAAAGCAGGAATTTATGGTATTAATTTCCTCTACTTGGATGGCATATCATTTTTTTTCTTCCAATTTATTTTTTGTTTTAATGAAATTAAATAAAACAAACAATTATTTCATCTTAAATTTCCTTTAATGTTAATATTTTATATGTAAGATGGTTTCAATTTTTTTTTTTTTAACGGCTGATTAAAGTTATTACTAATTCCAGTCAATATACATAATTGTCTATTTTTTAAAACCTTAGAAAACAAAATTTCTATATCGATTTGATTGTATGTACTTTTTATTTGTTTGATGACGCTTGCCTCCTAATTCATATCAGGATCCAATATTGCTATGAAAATTATGTGGATGGACTAATTTAAGCAAGTAACAATTTGTGAGATTGCCACTACAATTTAAAACAAAAATATAATAAATTCATTAAAGTTGTTGCAATTCCAGGTCATAATCTCTAACAGATTGTGCAATGTTTCCACATTATGATTGATTGCAGATAAGGGAAAAAATTATACATTGATTAAATTTTAAAATTTGGTTCAATAAAATATTGAAATAAATATATGTATTGTGTAAGTTTCAATAAATAATATAATTTTTATTTTGGTTTTGACATTGTTTGTTATTTCATAATAATAAATACTTACATACGAAGTTTATTGCGACATATTCTAAAAGATTAATAATCAAACTCACCTTCCTTCTTGGCAACAGAAATAGATTTTTGTTGAAATTCCAAAGGCAAACAAATAAAAGAGTTATTTTTGATACAAATTGAATAGGAATTTCTAATGTTTTCATTATATTTTTTAATACAAAACATAATATTATTTAGCATAATACAAAATCCTATCATCTATATAACTTATGTGTTTGTCTTATTGAACAACAACAACCAATACTAAATTACGAAAATTTGAGAACATTTTATTAACAAATTCGATAAAAATCAAAATAGTTATTTACATAACTTTTCTATTTGAATTTGAACCTTGCTTTTATTATAAACTATTTAAATTTTAAACTACTTCAATGTTAAAGAACATTCTTCATTATTGATGACGTACCTAACTGATGACGTCAAAAGAGTGTGGTGCCATCTAACATATTTTTTATTTCCCTAACAAGAAGTCTAAAAAGACATTGAACTGAAGTACTTTTCTTCTTATTAGTCACACAAAGAATAAAAAAGATGGCGCTTTATGTTAAACGGTGCAATATATGTATTTAAAATTATTCTTTTTTTTTTTTGTTAACGTTAAATGATTAGAATTTTAATTTATTAAATTCAACATTATTCACAATTACATTCATTAGGTATTTCGGGACAATTAATTCTAAGCCAAGAAAGGAAACAACAATCGAAATTGTTTAAGTGGTGATTTATATTTTCTTGTAACTAAATTTTAACTGAAATGATAAACATTCATAATAATATGTTTAATTTTTTTTATCATTTATTATTCTTATACATTTCTCAAAGAAACAGAATATTCAAAAATAGTTATTCGTTATATCTGTAATTTTTGAATCCAACATAAATATAAGTCAATTAACTAAACAATATTATATAACATTCAGGTTGACCTTAACCCCTTTCAAATTTTCTTATAACAATGTTTTATCATAAAATATTATTTTCATCCTTCTATTGAAACAACAACAACATAACTATATTAAAAATATAAAATGAAATTGAATAGGTATAATAAAACGACTGATTGACTTTTTTATTCCGGTAAATTTTTAAATCCAATTTTGATTATTTTTCAACATTATTATAACACTGAATAGTTTATTACGTGCCCGTTTTCTGACCAAACCAAAACCCTTTTCAAGGTCTTAAGCAGTCAGGCCAGTTTACATTTGTTTTTTTTATCTTTCGTTTTTTATTATTTATTTCTTATATTTTGGTATTTTTTCATCCATCTTTCGTCTTACTCGATTAGTTTTTTTTCCCTTTTCATTTTTTCCTTCTTATTAATTACATTATTTCTATATGAAGAAAAGTAAGTCTATCAAAAAGTATAGCTTTGTATAGAGAACGCCTTGTAATTTTCTGATAGATACGTGCAAGCTGATGTATCACGTTATTTTGGAATATGACGTCAGAATGTTTACCGACACATATTTTGAAAAAAAAAACTTAATGTTTTGATGAAGAAATGAATTAAGATAAAAAACATTAGAGCCGTATTTAGATTGGGTTCTCCTATCGTGACGGATTGTAAAATCGGGCAAAGCTCCAACTCAGTATTGTGGCAAATTTGACAAATATAACAACCGAAAGTCTGTCCATTTATTCTTAATTAAAAACAAACATAATCTCTTTCAACTTATATATTCTATTTTAAAACTCGAAAGTGAAATTAACAAGAAAACCTACCACAAAAAATGTCTTCATCATTTGTGTTTTATATAAAAAAAACTCAAAGATCGTCAACAACAACTTCAAGTTGTAATCAAAATAATAATTTCGTTTTGATTAAACCCCTGGATGTTATCCATATACTTATGATTTTTTCACCTATAGATATTTTGTTTTGTTGGTTGCCTTTTAAGAAAAAAGTAGGTCACGTTTATATAAAAAAAAAATACTGTAGAGAAAATTAGAGAAGAAAAGGAGATTCAGGTTCACCGTACGCTATCCTAAAAAAGAAAAAGATAAACAAGAAGAGAAAAAAAAAACGAAAATTTCTTCTATAAAATTGTTTTATTTTAGATTTTGTATTAGAAATGTAAAGAATAAAAAATATAGTATAAGGCTTTACACAATTTAATGATGTTTATACATTGTTGGTGTTTGGTAAAGAGAACTGAAAATGAAATAATTTTGAAGACTATTTGTTTATATGACAGAAGGTGTATTGTATCTGTATGTTATTATGGCAAAGAGACTGTATATAGAATATAGTCAAAAATAATAGTAAAAATAATATTCTAAAGTTTACAACTAAAAACCAGTCAGACAAATGTAAAAAAAAAAAGAAAGAATTTTATTAGAGTAGAGTGTGGAGGTTGTTTCTTATATAATTTACAGTTTTTTTGAGCAGAAGGTTGAAGATTGAAGAAAGAGGAGAACGAAAGACAAAAACAGAAAAAAAAACCAGATCCAGACCCAGATGTAATCTATAGAATTGTACTTTTTTTTTATTTTTGTTTATAAACAAAACACCAAATGAAGAAAAAGTTGTTTGATTTAAATTAAACTCTTCTTATATTATTGTGTTTTTTTTAACCCACGTTATTATTTTACTTCATTTTTTGTTATTATGAAATTGTGTGTGAAAGTATTATCAAAAAAGTATATGAGGGAGTGTTGCACATATGTACATATATTACATAAAATACAAATGAAGACTACATTTATGCAAAAATAAAATAATTTCACTTATATATAAAAGTTAAAAGATAAAAAATCAGACATGCAAATATTAATATTTAATAAAAACTGAAAATGTAGAATTTTTTTTTCCTAATATTCTTCACTTCAAATTTAACATTCATTAAATTTCTGACAGTTTCTATATTTTACTACAGAATGTATCCGAAATTTAAGATTCTTTTTTTTTTCAATTTGATGTTATTCTCAGGATACAAAGAGAGACAAAGAGAAAGAGTTAAAGATTATTTGGTTATAAAACAACAACAATCAATATATATTAAAGAAAAGAATTAAAGAGACAAAAGTTCTATCTAGAAAGACAAGAATAGAAATGGAATTATTCTTTTTGTTTAAAAATAAATTTAATAAGCAAGAAGAAAAAGAAGGGAAAAATATTTTCTTTAATGATTTTAATTTATAATTAGTGTAATTAACTGTAAAGAAACAGTGAAAATATATTTATAAATATATAAATATAAATGCTTGAGTAGTATAGGATAATGCAATTTCTCTATTTATAATTCACTAGGTTACTGGTGCAAGTACTTATAGACTTCTACTTCTATACTTCTCTTTCGATTATTATAATGACGAATTATGTGAAGAAGTAATGTTAATAATCGTTAATTAAAGAACTGTTTAAGTTCCTTATGACCCTAAAGACTTTACTTTATAAATATATCTTGTTTAACCGTGTACGTGAATATATAATATTCGATTAACCGGGAATCTCAGCGTGTGTAGTTTAATATTTTTATTTTAAATAGATGAAAGAAAAACGTTCACTTATGTCAAAAACAGGCAACATCACCACAGGATATGTTTTTAAAAATTCTAAATAATTTTTGTCTTTAATTTTACTGAAGTAAAAATGCTTATCAGTTAATTGAAAATATTCTTACGTTTTGGAAAGAACAAAATTTAATCTTCACAACGTTCACCGTTCAAATATATTATGGAGAAGAAAAAAAAAAAAAATTAAAGTTCATTTCAGAAAGTTCTTGATGTTCTGTTATCCCAAACGACTTGACACATTAATAACGTTGCGTTTTGCTGCGTCTAGATTTTTCTATTCAACATCTTTTACCTATTAAAACAAAATTATGTTTGCTTTTTTTCTTTTCTTTTCTTTCTTTCTTTTTTTTTTTTTACGTAACCGGATTTTACTGTTTTTTATTTTATTCCGCTCAGCTTTTAGTTTTTGTTTTTGCTTTTAGTCTTGTATCTTGTAATGTTATGTGTCCTATATATTGTGTTTGTTGTATTTTTTCTTCTTCGTTCTGTAATTGCGTGACTCAGAGATTAGAATGGTTTTCGTTGGGATTATTATGTTATTGCCGTAAACTTTTGTGCTGGATTTTAAAGATAAATAAAAATAAAAAAAAAAACAAAACGAAACAACACAAAGTGAGGTGTTTTCTGTGCGAATTCTTCATAGTATTCACAAAACGGTTATTGACGCGTTTGTTTTTTTAAACGATTTTGTCGCGCGTTTCTTTTTCTTATATGTAATCACATTTTTTTGTTGTTGTTTGATTATAAAATTGAATGAGATTTAAGAATGCTGTTATCTAAGAGAGACATTTTGATTAGAATCTTTTTGTAGATGAGATTTTTCATTCTAAGTTTAAAACAGTAAAGCGAAAATTGTCCCCATGTTTGTTTGTGATTAGGTTAGATTTGTACGGAAACGCGTTAGCTTCAACTTTACAACTGTTTTACAGAAAGAATGAAACTTTTTAATTGGTGGATTAGAAAGGGCCGCTTGAATCGTACGGTTATAGTATAGAAATTCTTCCTTGTTTTTTTCTTTTTAGAAATTAAAGCTTATTGGTGTGTTAGATCAGAATGGATGTAAATTATTTTTGTAAATATTAGATTCAATATTTTATGGCTCAGCAGTTTTTATATCAAGGTCTAGAATTTATGTACATATTTCTGTAAATTGTTCAATTAAATGTTTTATGCATACCAAAATCTCTTATATTGTTTTTGTCTTATTATCTTTTTGTTTTTCTTTAGATGTAAAATTAGAATGTCTGTTATAATAATATATATATATATATATATATATAAAATGTTTATATATATATATAATAAAAAAAGATATATATAAAAAAAAAAGATTCAATATACATTCTACAAAGAAACAAATATAATTTAAAACTAATTTTCTTTATTATTTCCCATGCTTAAGAACCATCTTTAGAGTATATGCTGTAATACACATAATACACATATTCAGAATTAAGCTTTTAAATAATAGAAAAGTACGGAACTTTTTTTTGAATTACCATTGCTGTTGTTGTCTTTTTTTTATTTTTTTTTTGTCTTTAATATAGTTTTAATGTAATAAACACTTCTTGCAAACATAAATAAAATAAATGCATACACAAAATTGAATTTAAATAAGAAGTGTTAGTTTTTCATTTATTCTTTGGAATATAAATTTTTTCCATTTTTCTAATAAAAGTAAAATTAGAAGAAATCTGGAATCGATTATTAAAAATTGTATTTATCCCGGTTCTCACAACAATTTCAAGTTCATATCTTTCCGCGTTATATTTTTACATGGTTTTTTTTTGTACTTAACTAAGCATCACTTAATTGTTTAACAAAAAACCGGTACTGTAATAACAGAAAAAATTATACTTTGTTTCGCAAAATAATCAAAAAATTGAATTTTTCTTTTAATACTACAATTTAACATTGTAAATTGTTTAACTTAACATATGAGAACTATATACTGGTGTATAGGCAATGAGATTTTTTATCTAAAATATGATAACGGTAAATATTTGCTTATGTGATTATGCCCATAGAAAAATTATTACTTTAAATAATAATATGTAGGTATTTTATGAATAATAGGAATATATCACTACTTAAGTATACATAAAAAAAAATAAGTGCCTGTAGATGGTGGCAAACGATTCTTGTTGTTTTCATATTTAATATTTTTGTACCATAATTTTATTTTAATAATAAATTATATTGTTTTTATGATTGGTCTTTGTTTAAGTTACATTCACCAAAGGTGTAAAGCCAAACTTATTTGGGTTTCTTCTGAATGGAAAGATACAATAGGAATATGAAAATAATAAACAAATGAGAGAATTATTTACCAGGCATTTAATTCTTTGTGATAATTAATTACAAAATTTGTTGAACTACAATAAATCTAAGGGCCATATAATTGTGGGTTCTAAACCACATGCATTTTAATTCGATTCGGCTTTTAGGAAAACATGCAGATTTCCTAAGAATGATAGATGTTTTTTCATTGCAATATGAGAATAATTCTAATTCTTATTAAACTTTTTTGAAACAATTAAATTTAACTCTCAATCTTCTCATGTACCTACATAAATATAATTTCTTTTAATTTCATTGAAACATTGATAATTGCAATTAATTTATATCTAACTAGCATAAGTGAGAAACAACAAAACTATTTTCTCTTTTCTTTTTTTTTTCTTTTCTTTGAAGATCATTATAAAAATTCTATGTAAAAAAAATTGTTATTATTTGTTGTTATTTATCTAGACGGTATAATCGCGGAATGATGAATTTTTAAAGTAAATTGCACGATATTTAAGTGAGGTTCCATAAAAAATGAAGAAAAATAAGAGAAAAAAAAATAGAAACAACTGAAACCAATGTTCTTCAATTACCTTAGAAAATGCATCTTATATAAAAGTGCAATGACCGTATTAGTAAGTTATTATTGCGCGTTAATTGAGTTACTTTTCTTCTTCTTCTTATTTTTCACTTTGAAATTAACCCATTTTTTTGTATTTTGAAAACATGAAGATATCTTTTTCAAACATAAGCGAAAAACAATTAGAAAAAACTAATTTAACTTTGTTACATAAAATATTATTAATCAAATTTTTTTTAACATAACCCATGGCGCCTCCACACTATGTATGAAATAAAATGTTAAGGAACAGAACAAAAATATGTCAAAAATTGTATTATTATTATTTTTGACAGAAAAAAGAAGATGAAGAAGAGTATTTTGTTTGATAATCGACAATTAATGATGTCATTTAAATTTAATGAATAGAAAAATCTTAAAACTTAATCATCAGAAAATCATAAAGATTATTAGTTGACAGTTGTATATAATTCTAAACAATATATGTATATTTGCAAATTATAAAATACAATCACACAATCATAGAATGTGTAAATCTTTTTTTTATTCGGTTTTTCATCTTGCTTGGGTTAAAGTAAAAGCTTATAACAGTCTTTGTTGTCGTCTTTGTTTATATATTGAATTTTTGTTTTATAAACAAGAGAGGATTTATTTAGACTAGACTTAAATATATATAAACATCATAATATATAAACAAAGGAACATAAAATCAGAACTTCATAAAACAACACCCATATTTGTCTTGTTTTACATTGAAGCTCGAAAGACAACAAGGACAATGACTTCAATTCCTATATTATATTGATAATTGTATACGATAATTTCATAACGATATAAATCAATAGATGGAAACAAAACTATTTTGACATAATTTCATTCGATAAAATAATTAATTTAAAGCTGAAATATTTAGTAAACTTTTTCTTCTTATTTCTTATTTTTAATCAAAAATTAACCGATTTAGTTTTTCATTAAAGCTAACTAACTCCCATATTAGTCAACACTACCAATTCTTCGATATTATTCAAATTAACATTACCAATTGAGCATCAATTAAGGATCAGGAATGAATCCATTTATGTTTAATCTTGAAAGTCATTAAGTTTTCAACAGACATAGAATAAAAACCAGATAACGAATACAATTATACTACTTCAAATAGAAAAGATTAAATGCATTTTATTTATTTATGAAAGCTTCTATATTTAACACTTCTTGGAATAAACTTCTGTATAAATAAATACAAAATGTGTAAGTCCATTTTTAAAATAAACTCTTTATTACTTGAATTGTATTTGTTTTGCTTTTTTTTAATTTATTTTTTATATAAATTATTTCTTAGAATTTTGTGTGTGCCAGTAGACTGATGAATTTGTGTTATAAAGTAAAGAGAGAAATTATGTATTGTAGGCGAGTAACAATTTTCATTTATTTTATAAAAAAAAAGTAAGTTACAAAAGAGAAAAAAATATGTTTTATTTTTTCTTTCTTGTTTATCTATTTTCTTTTCATTTTCTTTCTCATTTTTTTTTTTAATTTATATTTTTTCTTTCAATATTAGCGATTTACGGAAAAGAAAATAAGATTTTTTTTTATCTTTCTTCTTTAGAGAAAAAAAAATGGTAAATTGTATGATTATTATTATTATTATTGTATCTGACGATATTCTAAAAAATTATACTTTATTAGAATGATTGTGTGATGATGAATTCCATTTTGAGAAAGAGAATATTGTCATATTTTATCCATAAAAGTACAAAGAAAGTGATGATCAAACGATAAGAATCTCATTGATGTCAATATATTATATTATTTTATAATTTTCTTTGTTTGTTGTTGTCTTACTGCAATATTAATACGTTAAGTACATAAAGCCCGTTGATTAAATTGAATGTACGTAAACTTTTTATATAAAATAATAATAATAATAATAATAATAATAATAATAATAATAATAATAATAATAATAATAATAATAATAATAATAATAATAATAATAATAATAATAATAATAATAATAATAATAATAATAATAATAATAATAATAATAATAATAATAATAATAATAATAATAATAATAATAATAATAATAATAATAATAATAATAATAATAATAATAATAATAATAATAATAATAATAATAATAATAATAATAATAATAATAATAATAATAATAATAATAATAATAATAATAATAATAATAATAATAATAATAATAATAATAATAATAATAACTCGTAATCTCAATGAGTATATATAATTAGTTAAAGATGGTTTGATATGATGACTTTACATTTTATATTAAAAATTTATAAAAAACTTCTCTTATTTAGGAGACAACATTTAACTTTGATTAATTGAACCAGTAACACACATTTTATTTATTTAATTTGAATTGATAATAATTAATGAATTAAGATCACATAATAGAAACATGTACGATTGATTGATTATTATAAATTTCAGGTTCAATCAATATTTTGATTTAATTAAATTATATTAAATTTAAAAAAGCGATTATTTGTTTGTAAATTTATTTAAAAAAATTGATAAAGAAATTGAAGTACTGACATAATTATATTAAATTATTGGCTGCATATACTGGTAAAAAAGTAAAAAGTATAAATCCTCCAAAGGCATTGCAACTGAAATTGTGTCGATTTCTGTAGAATATATTTTTAAAATGAATTGATTCCAATAATCATTATTGGGTCAGTAAATTTTACAATCATCCTTTTTTTTATAGAATTGCTGCACACAATATGTTCTATGCAGTTTAAGTGGAAATTACGTTGGATAAACATTTGGTTATATAAATACAATATGATTTACGCTTAACGTAGGTGGATGCATATATAGCCCTAAGCTTACGTGTGCATTTATGGTAATTATGGTGATGAGATAATGATAATGTATTTGATCTTAATCGAATTCTAGTCGATATCTTTCGTATAAGAAGTTCTAAAGAATTAAGATACTTAAAGTATTTTTGAGAAGTCAATCATGTGTACTTATATAGGAAGTAAAAATCATTTAAATCAGATTTTTTATTTAAAATTCTATTGTAGATTTTCGCAATAATTTTAGGTTGTTATTTGAAAAATACAAGCGAGAAAACTATTAAAAAATTATTAACAACTAAAGATTGTTGTGTGTCTTAATTCTAATTTTTATGAAAATTCTGGTTATTCAAACATTGAACATACATTTAATTTTCATTTGATTATAGTAACTGAGTTTGATTAAAAATTTTACAAAAGAAACGAGGGTACTGTTTATGAGGATATTGTTGCCTTTGACAATACAAACATCGTGAAACTGATAGTGTGCAGCTGACATTTTTTTTAATAATTCCATTTCATTTAATGACACTTTGGAAATTTACTCATTGTAATAATTATCCACAAATATTTATAAGGACAAAAGCTATTTATAAATTTAAATATGATTAATGATATATATAAGAGCTTCGATTCAGTTCTCTTCAATTTCAATTTATCAAAACTGTAAAACATGTTTTACAGTTTTACTTATAATAAAAAACAAACAAATATTTTTATTGGAGAAAGGGTTTTTTTTTTTAATTTGCCGTTGTTCTTTTAAGCGATATTAAATATTATGACAGTTCGAAAATTTATTACTTAATGCACCTACACACAAATTTATATTCTCTTTTATTATATTTTCATATAAATACATCTAACTGCTATATAAATACAATTGTCTTCAAATGTTTAGTATTAAACAATATCTTTTTATCCAATCTGAAACTAAAAAAACGGCAAAATTCATAATATTCCATTCTAGCAAAATGAGTTCCTATAGGTTAATCTGTAACGTCTTATTATGCGATATGAATATTATTTAATGGATTCTGTTATTATATTAAGGATTAAACGATCCATTATTGGACATTTTTATTTTGGTTTTCTTTAAAATGTATTTGATGTAAAATTGTACGTGATATAAAATAAAATTGTTGATAAGAAAAATTTCTCATAAAAATATCTAACAATGTGTCAGACCAAGTAATCGAATTAAATTCTAAAATTTTAAGATTTACACAAATTATAAAGACTACAATTGCTTGTTATTGAGAGTGCATTTACCCAAATGCAATTTATTCTAGTTAGGGTAAATTATAAAAATTAATTTGAATCTAGAATTCGGACCGCAATTTTTACAGATTAAATTATTGACTATTTGTGTTTTTGCATATTCGATATTTTCTATTCATTTGCCAAAATATTGGTCAATTCTAAAGAGGCGTCACATAGTAAGTGTATAAAAATTCGAATTTACTGGGCGTCTCCACTCTTAATGTTTCAATTCCTTAAAAGAATTATGTGAAAATATTATACCGCATTTTTTGTTTTTGTTTTAAATTCTTTTTATAATTAGATTCCACCAAGTCTAAAAAAACAGAAGAGGTCAATTATGCTATACCTACATATATTATTTATTATTTAATGTTGGTTTTTTTCTATTTTTATTTCTTCTTCTATCATCCATCATCATCTACAATCGTGAGATAAATAACACGATGTTAAAATTATGAACCAAAAATTTATTTATATATTTCTGCTTGTTCATTTTTTTTTATTCTCAAAAAATTAATTGTTTAAAAGAGCATCTTATTTGCGAGAATCATCATCACCATCATCATCATCATCATCATCATCATCATTGTAGTTGTGTATTAATGTACAGTTTCTTGATGGTCTTTCATAAAAATACTTTTTTTTTTGGATTTGTTTGGTTCAACGACCGATTTCAATTTTTTTTTATTTCTTCGTAGTCTCAACTGTAAAAAATCGAGATTGATTTCATCTTTTTTTTAAAGTAAAATACAATTAAGAAAAAAAGATGGTGAAGAAGAGGAATTTAATAGACAAAAATTTGCATGTTAAATTAACTGTTGGTTTTATTTTCAAGAATAAATAATTTTAAATGAAAAAAAAAGAGAAAAAACAAAAAAGAAAAGAAAAAGAAAAAATTAACAGTTTTTTATTATTGTCTTTTTTTTATATTGGAGTTTAGTTGAGTTCAGGTTTTCGTGTTTTAAATTTTAATTTCATTTTAACTAATTTTATGTCGATTCGTTTTTCATTTCGTATTTTGTTTCTTGTCTATTTAAAGAAAACATAGAAACTAACCAAAAACAGATTTAGAATAATAAAAAGTATTTGCGGATTAAGTAAACTATAAAAGAAAACCTTAAATTAAGGCGATAAAAAATTATTCTTTTGGGAAATTAACAAAAAATTAATTTCTTAATTTCTATAATAATTTTTTTGCCAATATAATTTCAATTTGAATTGTGTAAATTCTATTGACATTTTCTCAAGCCATGAATGGAATTTTAGAATTATAGAATTTTCTTCACAATATATTGATCATTCATACTTCTGGATTAACTGACAAAGTAATAAAGTCATAACTTTACATTTATTATTTATGCTTTATCATACATCCAACAGCTTCTAAATTAAGCCTACAATTCATACAAATAATCAATTTGATGATTTCAAATAATTACAAATATTTGCACTTAAACTTAAAATAATAAAACTCTACGTTATACTATCCCCAAAAATTTCAAGTTCAAGTTTTATATAAATATAAATACCATCCGTGATTTAAATAAAATTGAAGTGAATTTTTTTTTGCTTCATTCTCATCATTCTCTTATAAATATTATTATAAAAGTATTAACTATCACTATGTAATATCAAAATATGTCCGCATTTTGCGTAAAAAGAAAAATATATATTTATATTGCAAAAGGTATTGATGTCAATGTACGAACTTGAACTAGACTGAATGAAAGAATACAAACGTTCACTACAAAAATAAAATACATACGCAAAATTATACACACAGAAAGATAATTTTTTTTTTGTGTGTGTATTTCAATCTTAAAAGAAAGAAAGAAAAATAAAACACAGAAAATGAAAATAAGATGAAGTCGCAGTTAGAGAATATATCTCTTAAGATGGAACGAAAAAAGAAGAAGAATAAGAAAAAAAAACAATAGAGAAGAGAAAGAGAATAGAGACATACATTTATTTGTAATTAAAAGATTTTGTTAGCTGTTGTTTTTTTTCAGATTCAATAATGAAAATATAAAAAGGAAATTTTGAATTTTTAAATTTATGTACCAAAAAAAAACAACAGAAAAATACTGTTTTAAGTTTTGAAAGCACAAGTTTTACAAATTCAGTTTCGATTTTGACGTAATTTCTTTAATTTTTGGGTAAGTTCAATGTAGTGGGTTGAATATTCTTAGAATTTAATTACAATTACAAATAATTTTTGATATTAATATTTATTGTGAAATTTACTACAATCAAAATCAAAATGAAATAATATCGATTATTTATTTTCTATATTTTAATTCACGCAATAATTTAAATATGTATTTAGCTGAGAGTAAAATTTGGTCAACTTTCATATTAGGAAAGTGTATTGGACTCATCATGACGTCATATTATTCATAAAAAATTAAATGAATAAGTTCCGTGATTCAACTTCCTTCCAATTTTTATTTTTCAATAATTATTGAAAATTATTTTAAATTTTAAGAATGAAAATAGTTTTTCAAATAAAACTTTTATTACATGAATTTCACGATAATTGGAAAGAATCTGTTTTTTTTTTTATATTTTGGAATAACAAATAAGTTTTATTTTGATTGAATTTAGAATGAATTGGACAAAAAAAAGAGAGAGAAAGAAAAAAGTGTAATAAAAAATCAGAAAATATACGTCACCTCAAAAATTTGTTAAAAACAAAAAACAAAAACAAAAAGAAAAATTAAAACCAAAAGTTCAAATACCTTGAGTAACATTAGTGAATTAATTTCTTTACCTTCTCTATACACAAAAACCTACATATATTCACACAAAAAAATATAGAATATTTTATGTTTCATGATTTTAAATGTAATAATATGTGTGCGTGTGTGTGCATGTGTGTGTGTGTGGGTATGAGTATATATAAAAGTGTGTGTATAACTTCTATACATGATGAAAGAACCGCAACAAACGCAAACTGAAGCATACAATAATAAAAGAAACACACATTTTCTTCGTTCGCAAAGAAGTGTGCCAATGAACTTGAGCGACCGAGTGAACGAACACCATTAACATTGAGCATAATCAGTGAATCTCATGTGATCGCTGTTTGTATATAAATAATATAATATATAATATCTGTTTGTGAATGTCTGTGTATGTGTGTGTTTGCGTATAATAATTTATTAATATAATATTGTAAAATTTACTTAAATCCGATCTCCAAGAAATTTTCTAAAAAGAACCTGCGGAAATACCTTTAACAAATTTTATACGCAAAAATTCTTAATATTCGTTTTTAGGACAGACACCTGCAAAATACAAATTAAAAATAATAACCATAAATATAATAATTTTTTTCTTTTCAAAGAACAAAAATATGATAATTTCACACAGGAGTTTGAGCTACAAAGAAAGAGGAACAAAATTTCTCTTATTTAAATTATTAATTACAAAGGATAATAAATTGGTTCCTCATTAATTGAATATTAATCTTAATGCTACAACAACAACAACAAAAAGAAAATTGTATTTTAAGAAATCATGAAATCTTACCATTAACATCTGTACAATTAGGAAAATTATTCAGATAATCAATTATTATGGATGTAAATCATTTTAAAGTTGAAGTAAAATAACTTTTAGATTCTCTAATATTACTAAATTTTTGCAAATATTATAGAAAAAAATATCCAGGACAATCGCCTTTTTTCATAGTAAATCTTTGACATTTTTATTTTCAACTATATAAAAAAACTTGGTCGTAAAATTTTGGTTAGCCAATAAAATCATAATCAAAAAATTGTGAAATCTTTTAGGTATTTCTTCATAACATTTATAACACATTCTACAGCCAAATTTCATTTTGATAAGAATGAGATACTTATTGTTGGTATATCCCACAAAAAGTGCAACTTTATTTCATTGGTCCAATGGTTAATTTTAAATAAGAATAATAAGTATTGTCGATAATTTTATTTTATTGATTTATAACGATATTACTTATGCGATTTGTGGTAATTAGTACTGATGCTTTCATTTCTGACACTAATTTTATTGAACGAAATTTTTAAAGGTTTTCAAAATAGAATGAATACTTATAACGAACTCATTACACAGAGCAACAAGTATTGGTTTGAATTTGATTATTACTAAACGCAATTAACTTCTTTAGGTTTTTTTAAGCCGAAATTAACAAAATCATATTCACTAAAAAAATTTAACGGATATAAATTCATTTTTAGCTAAAACAATTTCGGTCGCCAAATTTTTAAATTAATTCAGTTCCTTCAAGACTAACCAGATATTCAAAATTGTCTAAACTTCTAGAAACTTCCACTAACATGAAGAATAATTACAGAAAGACAATAATATCTAAGCCGATTTTATAAAAAGTGTCTGAAACTATGCCCATAAGGGCCTAAATTACAGTTCATATTTTTTAAAGGTGGCCCAATTAAGTAGGTGTTTCAATTAGAGAGATTTAACTTTGTGTAAAATAACTTTTTTTTTCTTTTTCTTTTCCTCTAGTTCAATGGCATAGTAGACTATCTATATGAAGAAGTATGTTACAACTTTATATTAATTTTCTCTTCGCGTAGTCTGACGACAAAAATAATAAATAAAAAAATAAAAAAAAAATAGAAAAAAATTTCATTTTCTTAATAAAAAAAAAAAAAGAAATACAAAAACAAAAAAACAATAATATTATTTTCGGTTTTCGGCTTTAAAAAAAAAAACATAAAATTATATTGAACGTTCGTCGCTTTTTACAATATATTTTGTTTTTTAGCAATTCCTTCTACTTCTTTTGTTTTTTAAATAATTAATTAATTGTTTTTTTTTTTGCTTTTATATGAAATTGAATTTTGTTGCTGTTTTTATCATTTTTCTTCTTTTTTTTTAATTTTAACATTCGCTTCTTGATTCTTAAATAAAAAATAAAAACTAAAATACGATTTTAAAAAAACAAACTCGCGTGTTTGAACTTATGACCTAGCAATTTTTGTTCTTTAATTTTTTTTTTATTGGTCTAATTTTTTAAGCACATGAATAGCAGCGATATATAAAGATTTGACCAACAATAACAACAACGACAACAACAATAAACATTTCCACTATAGTTGTTTGTTTGTTTGTTTGTTTGTTTGTTTGTATGTTTGTTTATTTAGAAGAACATTATATGTGTATGTGTGTATGTGTATGTGTGTGTGTGTGATTTGACCGCTTATAAAAGTTGTATAGATATTCAGTTTTTTTTTCGGACACTTTCAATAGCGAATTAAATTAAATAAATAAAATTTATTTTTTTGTTTGTTTTATAATGAAATCATCATAATATTTTTTTGTTTTATTTTTTTCTTAAAAAGAAATGCTAATTAAAGAAATAAATAAATGAATCTAAATAAACAAAAAAGAAGAAGAATTCTTATTATGGGTGTTCTTATTATTATGGGTATTCTTATTATATGTGTTAAAAATCAAAAATTATTAACTAGAAATTTGTGTAATTTTCTTTCTTAAATATTATTGTATATTATTTTTCTATATGCGTTTCATTAAAACGGTTTAACTAATTTTATTTTATTGTCGAATAGAAAATTAGAAGAATAAGACAAACAAAACTATTTGTCACCTGGTTTAAGGTTATAACAAAAACCTAATTGTCTCATTATAAAAAAAAAACACAAATTTAAAATTACGTTTAAATAAATCGTGCAATTGTTTTGATATAAATTTCATTACCGTTAGACTTTTTTATATTTTATACGGCAAAACTAGAAGAAATACGTCATTAAATAGTGCGTCTAAGAATGCCTATTTTATATGTGTGTGTGTTTTCGAGTAAAAACAAAACAAAAGCATATATACCTACTGTCTAACTATAATATTCCAATTTCAAAATTTACTTTTCTTCCAACGTCTTAAAACCTGTCATACATAGATAGCCATACACACACACACACACACACAATTTTGTACCATAAAAAGTTTCAAGAAAAAAAAAATTATTAATATAATAAAACAACAACAAATCAAAAGTGGGTGAATGTACTGTAAAACTTCTTCTTATAGTCGATGTCGTTTGATGCTCTTGAATATATTTTATTATTATTTTCTTTCTTTCTTTCTTTCTTTCTTTCATTTCAGTTGCATAACTTTCATTCCAAATCAGAGTTCATTTGCCTTTTACAAAGTTTCCAGTTCTTTTATATTTTCGTGTATAAGAGGAACGCTTTTGATTTGAATTTTTGCGAAAGCGTTGTAAACATCGTCAATGACAGAAAGTTATACGTGCGAGTAAAAATGATGGTGAACAAATAGAGACGCACAGTTTACTTAAAACTTATTTGTACAGAATACTGGGCGTCTCCACATAAATTTATTTAAATCTATATCTAGTTACTTTTCCTCTAAACTTATTGCTACACGAATTTATTCAATGTTATATTACAATGATTAAATCAATTCTTCTATGAATTTTAAATCACATTTTCTACATTTGCTGTTAAGCATTTTAATATTTCAAAAATATTTTATAATATTTCAAAAATATTTTATAATTTTTTAAAAATATTAAAAATCTTGCGAAGAAACCCAATTAAAAGAAACATTAAAAATAACGAATTAAGATAATGTGCAATTTCAGATGTTGATACATGCCACATTAAATGAAACTTTAACACTTTCATTAACCAGAATCAAATTTTCAGTTTTCCTTAATTCTCTTTTTAATTTTCATAAATAATACTTTTAATTTGGTTTATATAATTTTTGTTTGGTTCGTGAGTTATTGCTATTACATAATTATTTAATAATTTGTTTCCTTGATTATCATCATTATATAATCCTTGACCTTGAAATTATGTGCTTGAACTTCATTGTCTATTATTTCATTTTAGTGATTATCATCAGCTTAGAAAGTTAAAGCAAAAAACATACAATTGAATAAAGAAAAAACTATTACAGTGATCAATGATTATGATCAATAAATACGATCCATCTCTCTACCTCTTTTTTTAAATGATCAAAATCATCATGATTTCCAGAAGAAAATATCATCAATGAAAAGATGATTTTAAAAATATTTCTAATACAAGATGAAAAGTTAAGAAGATGTTGATAAAGTAGACAAGAAGAAAAAATAACAACAACAAGCAATTCAGCGAGGCCAATGAACTTTTTTTTTCTTTGCGATGGTTTAAAATAATAATAAAAAAAATACAGCAATAATAAAATCTCTTCTATAGAGTATTTTTCTTCTTTTCTTTTATTCTTTCTGTCTCTGTTATCATTCATGAACAAGAAGAAAACAAAAATTGATCAAAACGAAAAAATATTAAAAGCTAATAGAGTTAAAATAAAAGATAGAATGAAAAAATGAAAGAAAGAAAGAAAGAAAGAAAGAAAGAAAGAAAGAAAGAAAGAAAGAAAGAAAGAAAGAAAGAAAGAAAGAAAGAAAGAAAGACTTTGACTTCTTACGTTTTGCGCTCGGTCATTGGCACACATTTCAGTTTCGTAATAGAAAACGCAACAGTACATCGATCTCTACTTAATACAAGAAAACTGGCACATAAATCGAAATCTTCCAGTCAGAGATTTTTTGTTTTCTTCTTTCTTTTTATATAAAAATAAAATAAAAATCGTTGAAAATTTCTTCTTCTTCTTCTTCATCTTTTACTCTTTTCTTTTCTATTTCTCTTATTTTCTTATATTAAATAAAAAAAAATTGTCTTGTATTTGGAAAAAGAAAAAAGTTAAATAAAAAAACAAAATAAGAATAAATAAATAATAAATAATAACAATTTTATGGTTGTTGAATTTTTTATTTCTTGTATTTGTTGTAAGTTTTTAGTCTTGTGATTGAACGATATGAAAAACGTAAATCAATTAAAATTCAATTCAAAAGTATAAAAGATTACTTGCAATTGGAAGTATAAATAATTTACGAGGTAAAAAGCATTACAATTGTAATGGTTAAGCAAATAGATAATCATGTATGATATAAATGTTTGTCTACAGTATTAATTTTATGTATAAATACAATGCGATAGGTGAGTACATACAAATAAAAATAACAATTAATTAATTAATAAATAAAAATTATAAACATTAATAAAATATTCAAAATAATTAATTCAATTGAATTTTTACAAAACAAAAAATGTAAATAAATAAATAGAATAAAAATTATAATTATATTGATATAATTTTTGTGAACTGATTGTATAGGTATATAGAAAGTGGATCAATTTTGTCTATTAACAAAAATGTTTTATTTTTTCTATTTCTATTTTTTCAAGTTGATATCTTTTACAGTATGATTATAATAGGTCGACGAATGACACCCATTTCTTTTTGCTTTTTTTTTTTCTTTTTGAATTTATAAACTTCCGACTTTTATTGTGTGTTTGGTTTTTTTTTGTTGTTATTCCATCTGTCAATTGATTTTTTTTTTTTTGTATTAAGGGCAAAAGTTCATAAGTTGAATATAGAGAAGAAGAAGTTAAAGTAGAAGTGGTGATCAGTTTAATTCATTATATTTCTCTATATAAGAAACAACAAAATGTAATATAATCAATTGAAAAATTCATTGAGTTTTGTTTTTATGACAATTTTATGTGTTTACAGTATTTTACACCGGTTATTTCGAATGTATTTTATATAGGCAGTTTATTGATTTAACATAAAATTGACGGAAATCATTGTAAACCCAAGGTACTGAACTAATTTATCTTTTAAACACGTGTGAATATGATGGTACGGAAGTTAATGGTAATACGCAGAGATGTATTTATATTAAATAGATTTTGGAATTTTCAACGAGCTCACTATTTAAAACTATTCAAATCCGAGCTTTCAAAAATATACCACTTAGTGTAAAATATCTCTTGTTAGTTCGGCTGTTAGCATGGTTGATGAACTTAAAAGTTATGTGGATATCCAGAGTCGACTAAGAATCCACAATAATATACAGAGCCCGCAAAATATTTTTCGAAACACAACAAAATTGATTCAAAATCACTTCACTAATTATTTATTAATTTTACTTGAGATATTACGCGTAGGTACGCAATACCACAGCTCATGTTAAACGTCATATTCAAAGTTAATTTGTTGACATTAGTGTTAACATGAATCTATGTTACGTTGATGAAGTAGGAAATATTTATATTGAATAAAGTAAAGTTTTAATAATATTGAAAATTTTTCGAAAGAATAACAATTCCAATTAATTTGATCATTTATTACAAAGCTTTAACGAGATTTCTCATTCTAAGTTGGCATTCGAAAAACTTCTTATTTCCGTATTCTTTTCTTTATATTAAAAAGTATTTCACAAATTATCATTGAAGAAGTTTATTTAAATTACAATACGAAACATTATTAATATGGATATATTAAAGTAGTAAAGAAAAGAATTATGGTACCTAATTCACACGCATTAATTGAATATAGGGTTTTCTCACTATGGAGCGTTCCAAAAAATTTAAAACGAAGACTGAATACCTTTAAAAAAACCTTTAACACAAATATTAAATTAATTTTATTATAGTGGAAGTGTTGAACCGAAATACATCTCTAGTTTTAGTTAGAAAATATATACAAATATAGTTATAGACAAGCATAAAAATATTTAACGCCATTGATACAAATTGATTCATTGATTCATTTGATTAAAAAAAACTCTATTGTTGTACAATTAACAACTTAAAATTTAATGAAATTAAATACTATTAAATATTTTTGGAAGCATAACTCACTGCAAAAATAATTATGCTAAAAGTTGGTTCGATACTTTACAAAAAGTATTTAAATCATTTTATTCTTACATTGATTCATAAAAATATACATAAATAATTTTAGATCCGATTTTTTCTACCGGAAAATTTTTAAACTTTCTGGAGAATATTTAATACCTTTACCTACTCATTAGTAAGTTAATTTGTTTTAGAGAAGTGAACGTTTAAAACCTTGCACGTAGTCCTCTGTTTGTGTTCATTGTGTATCCTCGTATAGAAGATCAACCATTTAGTTTGAACGGGCCTGAAAGCCTCATTAATAATTTAAGATATTTTTTTTCTATCGTCTTCTTATATTTTTTTCTTTAATAGAAAATAAAATTTCCGTCAAATTGTTTGACCAAAAACAAATAGCTGAATTTTGATGTTTTATTTTTCAACCAAAAATTGTTTTTTAATCTTTAAGAAAAAATACTATAAAAAGCAACTAAAAAATTTCAAATGACAGTAAAGCTTTAATTTTATCAAAAAGAAACAAAAAATAGGAATAAAAAGAAAAAATTCGCATGAATCGAATAATAAGGTAACGAATCAAAAACCAATTTTATGTTGCGTTTGTATTTGTATATTGTTTGCTTTTGTATAAAGACACTATAGTGTAGTCTCATTAATAATTTTTTTTAATTTTTAAAAAAAAACACAAAAAAAAATGCATAAAGCTGCTTTATTTTTCTTCTCTGGTGCATCTTTTATACTCTCATTGAAATAATTTTATAAGTAAGTAAAAGAAAAAACGCCAAAGAAGTGAATACGATGAAGTTATAACGAGAGAAAGACAAAATGAAGAATAGAAAAGAAAGAAAGAAAAGAAAGAAAGAAAGAATATAAGAAGAAAGAAAATAAACAAAAATTTTTTTTGGAAAGCTCTCTTCTAGATGTTCATTATTAAAAGAGATAAATGAGAACATTTCTTGTGGTCGGTCATTGACCGAAAACAGTGAAGCAAATATTCGCGTATTACTTTTCATTCTTGTTCGAGTTTGATGCTGCTGGACTGGACTAGCTAACAGCAACAAAATATAAACATCGATTTGTTTTATTTATAAGAATAATTACAGAAAGAGAGAAGATGAAAGAAAAATGAGAATATTGAATAAATAAGATTTGATTTTGAGTGTGAAATCTTTTTTTATAATAATTTTTTATGATACTGTTTCGTTAGATGATGATGATGATAATGATGACGATAGTAATGATGATATTGATTATGATGATGGCTTCCAAAAATTGAGTTCGTATTTCGTATATAAATTTTTATATTGAAAAAGTGTAAAAATTTATTTTGTTCTATGGGTAAATTATTGTTCTATGAGCAAATTATTCCTTTTGATTGTGACTTTTATAAGGAAATTAAATTTTTTTGTGTTAATATTATTTTACAGGAAGGCATATCGGTAAATCGGTTGGACTTTTATACTCATTAGAGATTATTGACCCGGATATTTTTTTTATGTAATTCTTAATAATTTGCTATTAGTGTTTTTTTTTGTTTTAATGTTTCAACTTTTATGTCAATTTTAAACTATTCTCAACTTATATTATTATAAAACGGTATAAATTAAAAGACAACAACAACAATAATAATAATAAAAACAAGAACAACAAAAATCATAAATTTTACACCCACCCAAACACTCAACATCGTAAATAGGTTATGTCTTATGTGTTCAAATAAAAGAAAAAAGAAGTAGACGAAAAAAAAACTAATTAATATTATTTTCACGCGTTTATCCATTTTATCAGTTCACACGTTTTAATGGTTTGGAAAAAAAATTACGACAATCAAATCGAACTCATTGTCACACTCAAACCTAATTTATTGTCTAAAAATATTTTCTTTTGAAAATGATAAATTAAATTCTTTTGTATATAAAAGGATAAATTCCAAGGTAATATATAATGAAAAGGGATAATCAAGAATTTCTGTTTTATGTTTGCAAGGAGTAATGATTATGATGATGATGATGATAATCATAATATTTTTTTTCTTACTATTAAAGTCTTGAGGTAAAAATATCTAAAGATAATTAGTTTAAAACTATGAAGAGAAAAATAAATGACGCTTTAAAAAATTTTCTTATTCAATTTTAATTTTAATAAAAACAATTTTTTTTTTTAAGATGAAAGAGTAGAATATTTTCCTCTATTTTCTTAAATACTTCACAATCGTATGGCAAGCTTCCATCTTTAATATAATACTTTCATGAGAATTCAATTCAATTCTCTTTTCGTTTTTTCCTTCTTCTTTTTCTTCTTCTTTTTTAAGTTTTATTTTACTTTTTTTTTTCTTCTTTATCGTTGTTCATTATTTTTCTCGTCTTCTACGAAACAAAAAATATAATAAAAAAAAAACTCTATCGATGTTTATTTTTTCTGTGACGCGGTAACTTGCGGTACTTTTCGTTTTCATTGCAACTCAAAGCCGTTTAGCCTAGATTTGCACCTCAGGTCGATGACTTTTTAGTGTATATGATTCTCTTGTTGGTTGGCTCTTGTTGTTGGTGCTGTTACTGTAAGTTGTTGTTGTTATTGTTAAAGTTAGTTTTTTTGATTTTTATGAAACTGTTTTTTATTATGTCGCTGGTGTATTTTATATATAAATTTTTTTTTGTTATATACAGAGTAATGAACTTGACTTTGTTGGTTGCATAAAACAAAAGAAATTTAATTGTCTTTTTTTTCTTTTGGTTATTAAACTTTTTTTTTGTTGGACCTTGTTGGAGATTTTTTATGGGAATTTAATTATAATATCCGCGGGATTTTTTTTGTTTCTATGTTTTTGAAAATTACAAAATGTTTGATTGTTTGTCAAGATTTGGGCTGATTCGTCATGTTACTAATGTCGTATTATGTTATTTAAATCTACAAAAATTTTAAGAACTATAATTGAATATAGAACTTCCTATATTTCTTTAAATACAACTTTAAAGAATCTTACCAATGATGTTTCAATTCATATACATTTTTGTTTCTTAAGTTCTATCCATACAGCTTAAGCTTTAGAAAAATTCAGCCTTAACGTTAGAACATAACATTTTGTATGTAAAACAAATTCCAAATCTAATTTTTATCTAATCATTTTTTAAATATCTTCCAACAAGTTACTCCATATATACAGTACAATTCTAATGAAAAATTCGTGACAAAACTATAAGAGAACCAAAAATCTTATTTGATAAAAGCATACCGTTGCTGTTCAATTCTTCAATTAAATTCTATTTCTCCAACCAAAGACAATTAAAGTTCGTCAAATATTGACTGACAATGTCAATAACCCTGAATTAGATGTAACACAAAAAAAAGTCTTGTCGCAAAGAAAGCATTTCAAATAATTCATCATATAATTCAAATTACAAAATTCACTGTTACATTACAGTTAGGAATTGAATGTGTTTTTTTTTTGTTTTTATTTTTAAACTGTGTGGCTAAAAACTGACAAAATGACTTGAAATAAAGTAAAAAACAAATGTAAAAGAAACAAAAATATATAATGTAGGAGTGGGGGAAAACTCTTTTTTTTTAAGTCTTTAAAGTTTAAATATATTGTATGTTTTTTATATTAAACGAACATTAACGGACAATCATTTGTGTGAAATTCATTTTATCGAAAAAAAAACCTTTTAACATTTTTCGTGGATTGCTTTTACAGGAATTTTTAAGGGAATAATTTTATTTAGACAAGCAAAATAGTTCTAGCAGAAACTGTTGTTATCCAAAATGGAGCCGCGAGTTACAGTAATAGTTACAGGAATAGTTATTTTCTAAAGACAATTACAAATATTATTAACTGAAATGTTTTTTAAATATTTTGTTTCAAGAAACGTTGTTGTTGCCACAATAAATTTTTCTTTAAATTTTTTTTGTTTCATTTTCTCCTCTTCTGATACATTTTTTTTCAGAATCAGACAGATAAGATAGATATTTGTACGCGTTTTGTAATTGCTTTTAAAGAGAAAATAAAAAAAAGTATTATTTCGTTTTGTTGTTTGTTCATAATTTTTTTATTTTTTTGTTTCTCCACCAGTA
Organism: Pedicia rivosa; assembly: GCA_963082725.1. NCBI lineage: Eukaryota > Metazoa > Arthropoda > Insecta > Diptera > Pediciidae > Pedicia > Pedicia rivosa. The sequence continues at coordinate 27,716,346 of OY720155.1, forward strand.
ACGGAAAATTCAAAGATTCACAAATACACAGACACACCAAAAATTATATATAATATCTACCTATAGTGAAAAGATGTGAGAAAAAAAGTTCATTGAACTAAAATAAAAAAATAAAAAATAACAAAGAACACAAAAAATGAGAGATAAAAAATGAAAAAAAGTAACGCAATGTTTAAGATGACTTGTTTGGTATCGTATGGTTGATTCATAAAATATTATGAGATATTTATTATTTTTCAATTTATGATTCATGATATGAGAATTGTGTATAGTAAAGTTTATTTATATATATATATATATATGTCCATCTACCTATACCAACCAACCACTTTTTATTTTCATTTTTCTTATGAAATAAATTTATCATTATTAAATAAATATACTAAAAAGTAAATAATAAATGTTAAAACTGGGTCAAAAGGATTTTAAATGGTTAAAACTTTTTCCATATAGAATGTGCGTAAAGAATAAACGTATTGCTTAGATATTTGCGGAGCACACCCGATTCTTATTAAAATATGGAACCAGGATCAACCTTTAATTAATTATAATAAATAGTAAATCTTCGTATCTTAAATGACTTTAGCAGTTGATACAAGCAAAACACGTTTATAAACCAAAATTTCTAGTCTTAGATATTTGCGAAATACTGAATAATTAGGAAATTTCATATAGAATTATTATAATGTTTTTCCTTTGATTTAGAAAGTTTTTATTGATGCCTTAAGAATTGTACGAAACAAATTGAATATGAAGGGTTCATGTTTCATCAAGTGTTTATTGAAAAAATAACAAAAAATGCAATCAATCCTTCTAAGTTAATATATTATATATTTTTTTATTTAAGGAATTTCATTTAGAAAATAAATCACCTTTTATTTGATTTCATTTTAATTTATTGAAATCAACATTTTTTTTTTGAAGCAATATTATTATTTTTTATTTAAAAAAGAAAGAAAAGAGTTTTTTTTTTATTATTAATTTTTTTTTTCTATAAAAAATCAATAAAATTTAGAACAGAGAAAATCAATTGTAAAAAAATGTAAAAATGTTTAGTAAAAAAAGAAAAAATAAATGATGGCCGATCGCGCAACTAATAAAAATAAGAAAAAGAAAAAATGAAAAAACGAAGAAACGGCAGCACGTTAGAAGAAATCAAACAATACGCTTAAAACTATTTTTTTTCTATTAAATATTTTTTTATAATAAAGAAGTTTTGAGTTGTGTGTGTGTTTTTTTTTCTCTTCTTAATATTGATTTCGGTCTCGAATGGTAGCTGAATGGCTGATTTTTAAGAAAACGAACAAAAATTACCGTTAAATTTTTGTACTTTCGTTGATAACGTTATTTATAAGCAAATAAAAAGATAACTTTTTTTCTGTCTATTCTTTTATCTCATCATCATCAACATTTATCTTCATCATAAACCGATATAAACATTTTTGTTTTTTTTTTCGATCTTTTTATATTTTTCTACAATTTGTCAACTTTTTATTTAATTTTATTGTTGTGGTAAAAATATTGACTCCACTAATTTTATTACATAGTTTTCTCAATATTATTGACTTTCAACTTGAACTTGACTGAAAGATGATGATGTTTTTTTTTTGTTTTTCTTCTTCTTCTAAACATTATTTCGTAGGTAAAACAATTTGTGATCATAACTGTTAATTCTATACAAAATAGTATACCTAATTTAAATCGTTAAACAAATTCTTTCAAAATTTTTTTAATTTTTAAACAAGAAAAGAGAAGAAGTTCAAGACGAAGAGGTAAAAATAATTTGTAATTACATATTTTATTATTTGAAATAAAAAGAAATAATAAAAGAGAAAAAAATGAATTACCGTTTTGGCGCATTTTAAAAAAATAAGAAATATGATTTTTGTGTATCAAAAAAAAAGAAGCAAAACAGAAAAAAAAGATTCGCTGGGAGAGAGGAACAATTTAAGTTTTATATAGGAAAGTGATTGCTTGACCCGTTATGTCATGTCTCTCGCGCGCTGAAAATATAGCTGTATAATTTTTTTATTTTTATTTTATTTTTTTTTAATGTTCGAAGGTTATATGAGTTCAAAAAACTACATTCACCATTAATATATATATTCAAACAAACAAATTTATCATTGTCGCGGTCGTCGTGTGTTGGTCTGGTCTGGTTTGTTTTTCTTGTATCTACATATTTTTTATGTAAAGGATGCTGTGCATCTTTTTTCGACTAAATTGTCCAAACATTTTTTATATAATATTTTTATGAATATCATAAAGATTCATTCTTTATCACAATATTTTTTATTATATATTTTCACTGATAGCATCGATAAGATTTTATGTTAGTATAATTCCACGATTTCACGATTCTGTCTTTATAGTTAGAACAAAGAATCAATAATATTCGGCAAAAATTATTTACTTGACTTTGTTTTTTAAATTTTTTGTAAATTAACGAGTACTAATTAATGTAATTAAATTTCCTACTTTTTATTTTTATGTTAAATTGATTCATCCGAATAATATATTGACAAAATATTATTGGTGAATGTAGAAATTGGTTTTTCTAATTAAATAAATACAAATTACAGACATGAAAAATTCCAGGCTCAAATTTAACAAAACTACGGCAGTGTTGCCATTTTTCAACAATTCGAATTATTATTCCAATAAGAAATTAATACTAAAAGATAGCCTTTTGTAAATTTTCTGCAAACGATATTAAATAACTTCCTTAAATACTGATATAGAATTTAAATAACTGAAGCATTCCTCGTTTTTCATGAATGAATTTTTATTATTGAAAATGATGAATTATAAAATTTTATTTTATTATTCAGTACAGTTTAACAAACACACAATTTTATGTTAGAATATACATATAATTAGAATAATTATCGTGTTAATTTATTTTTTGTAATGTTGACAAAAGAATCAAAATGATTTAAATTTAAATAATGTAAAGTAATGTGTTAAAATAACGGTTTCATAGGTAAACACAATTGTGGAACTTGTAATTTTATATTTATTGTTGTTCGGGTTTGCAGTCCCACGATAAATAAATATTTATTTAAATAGGACGGGTGCGGGTATCGCATAAGTATTCTTTTCAGTCATGTTTTAATAGTTTTTCATTATTGTTCAGAAATAAAATTATTTTATCGATCCAGTGTTTTCTTGTCTTGATAGTTAAATCATATCCTTAGGTAACAGAAAATATAACCAATTTATTTTTTACAAATTAAGATTGAAGCATGATGAATATAAATTTTTTTGACATAATGAAGACATCGGCGAATTGACATTGAAGATATTTCACAAAAAGATATTTTCAAATTTCTAGGATAAGAAATGTAAATGTTATGGTTTGTTTTTTATTGGTCCCAATTACACAATGGGGTCTCAGATACTAATCTCAACAAATTTTAAGTTGTAAAAATTGTAACATAAATATTTTGGTAAGATAATTTATGATTCTAACAATGACAATAACAACAACCAAAAGAAAGTATATAAGAGAGAAAGAAAAAAAAGGAAGAAATGTTTCTAGTTGACAAAATAAAAAGAAGAAAAAACTAGTGTTGTTTTGTGGTTATTTTCCTACCAAATATTATATCATGCTGGGTTTATAGTTTTCTTGTTTCCAGTTAGTAGCGAAAATATAGAAAGGAAGCAAACTATGAAAAATTTTCATAGAAATTTCATTTCATACTCTCGTTTATTATATATATTTTGTGAAGGTTTTAAAGGAAAAACACCAATTTATGGGTAGCAATATATCAAAACTGAATAAATTATTGCTACCAAAAAAAAGAGAAACAAGTGAAAAATAAAATAAGAAAATAAGAGAGGGAAGGATATTTTTCAAAGAAAAGAAATTCAATCCTTGTCATGAAGGACTTTAATATCTCAATATTTATGGGTATTCACAACACAATGTACGTAAAACATGTTGTGTGAATTTCTCTTATCATATTTGTGACAAAAGTCCAGGGGGTAATAAACAAATTGTTTTAAAAAATTCATATAAATATAATTATGACAGTAAATTTATTGAAATGAAAATTACAACGATAAGCTATATTCATAATATGATGATACATTTTATATCGTATATTATAGGAACAAGATGTTGAAATGTTATAGAATCGATGTTATAAAAAATGGAACTTGACGTGCCTAAAGCATAATAATGACGACAACTTTATTTATGAAATATTTCTAAATGGTATAGGTATATAATACATCCCATTAAAATATATCTCTTTAAAAGAAGAAAATATATAAATATAATATATGTCTGTGCAATAAAGATTGTTAAACTAGAAGAGTAATGTTGTCGACGTATACCTACCAACTTAAACTTATGCTTGAGTGATTTATCGTGTTCAAATGCGGAACTATCATTATAAGATGTGTTTTGTTGAATAAATCTGCTTCCTGGCTTAACTCTGGAATAATATAGAAAAAAAAATATAATTAAGTTAGCAATTTATAGTATTTATTCTTTTTTCATTTCAATTAACTGAATATTTATAAATTATTTTAAAAATGTTCAATCTTTTTGGGTGAAAAATCTATTTGATTAAATTAGTTTTACGGATTTTACAGAGATAAAGTTAAATTGTGGTATGGGTTAATTAAACTCATACGCAAACGTTTAGAACCATTACGAGTATATGATAATAATTGCTTTGGCATCATGTTATAAAATGACGGATAATATTTTGTTTTATAGAAAATAAACATTTTTTCTATAATTTTTTTGTCCACGATTTAAACATCATCGATCTTATAATCACAATGTCAGGGTCAATAGGTTTTCAGCTTTATCAATTATATATGACGTAGAAATAAACGATATGAAATAAATAAATATTGCAATTGTAAATAATTATTTGTTTCAACCGTGCAAAACGAAAGCAATTTACCAATAAAAATAATGTAGAATTAGAAAAAATATTTAACTTCAAATATTGTTTCTGTTCAAAAGAAAATATTTCCTTGGTAGTTTTTTTTATTCATTTCATTTTAAAATCATCACGATAGAGCGCGAGTCGAATTAAGAAAATTAAGAAACGAAAAATGAAATAAAGAAATGAAAGAAAAGAAAAAAACGTGGCACAATAAATCCTGATGGACTATAACAGATAGACAACTTGTGTGTCTTCCCTTTACTTATAAAATATAAATAAAATAGGAGAATAAAACCCGTTTTTTTAAAAAAGAATTAAAAATTAAAGAATCTCAACAATAATAATATCTATACTTGGCCCTCATCTTTTAATGCTATAGATAAAATAATTTTGAATAGGTCGTTTACCTTCAAAAGTGGACAAAGAAAAGAAAGGATTGTCCGGTAAAGGGAACAGGGAAGTCACATTTTATATTAGAATATTTTATAAGAAGAGAACCATCAAGTTTTATACAATATTCTTCTTATTTTAAAACATATTTCTTTAGATGACGCTACAAAATTTTTATTGTATATGCTTCTTCTTCGTCTCCTTCTTCACCGAAATTTAATGGTTTTTTTACATACCTTAACCTTACTAAGTTTAAAGTTAATCTGAATTTTAAAGAATAGTCAATTTGGCCCTATTGTAAAAATATTTATTTAAAGTTTCTAAAAAAAAGTGTGCATCTTATTAATCAAAAAAAAAAACAATGAATTCAATTTTTGATTTCTAAAAGTTTATAAATTATTAAAAAATTAAATGAGCTCAATGGTTTATTAATATTTCCTTAAATCTCTAAAAAAAATCTTAATTTTTATTAACTTTAGTTTCCAGTATTGTAATTGCATATTGTGAATACAAATTTAATTATTTATTTAATTTTAATTGGAAATAATTATTTGATTCTGTGCAAGAAAAAAAATAAACTATTGGAATTGTAATTTTAGGTACAATAATTTTGGCATTGTCAATAAAAGTTTAAAAAAAATGGAGAGAATTAATTAATTGATTAAGATTAGGAAAGATTAGGGAAGAATAATACTTAATGCCCATTAAATCTGTATCTCATATTGATAAATTTCTAAAATAATATTAGATGCAACATTTAATTATTAATTAATATAGTAATCATATTGTTAGACACCAAATTTTTTTTTATAAAAATGCAATTTGAATAAACACATAAATTGCTAATTATTGAATTAAGAAAATAGAAAAATAAGTTCAAGTGTTTGTAATGACAAAATTATTTTATTTTATTTTAAATTAAAAAAGCCAGAAACAATCCCTGTTATTCATGGTAAGCAAGCATGGTAAGCAAGCATGCAGAAATTCAGGAGTACATCACTTGAATCACAATGTAATTTTTTGAAGAACGTTATTATTGAAATTTATCTTAAAAATATTTTTGTATTGCATTGAAATTACAACTTGACTTTCGGTTCAAGATCAGTTCAATAGAATTGACAGGATAGTGAAATTTTTTAATATTATTTTATTGAAGTCTTCCCTCAATCTAATAACAACAAAGGTACATTCATTATAAAATTTTTTAATTTCAATTGAATTTTAAGAAAATCTTTAAATGAAACAGAAAAGAATTTCATCGTTGTCGACATGGCCAGTATGAATAAGATGAGGAAGAGGAAGAAGAAAAAAAGGTTATAAAAAAGAATAAAAAAAAAAACAAAACGATAAAAGGTATAAACTCTCGATATATATTTACCTTCACATCAATATATTTACCTGGGAATATAGAATATAAAAATATACAAAATATGTTTATATGTATATTTGTATATATGTATAAGAAGAAGAATACCGTTAGCCGCCGTAGTTGAGTAAGGTTTTGGACAAGATTTTTTTAATACCCTCAAAAAGTATTGAATTAAATTGAATGGACACAGTTGAAAAGGTATTTTTATACTTTTTGGTTTGTATCGTCGTCGTCGAAATGAAATAATGCATGTACAATCAAAAAGACAGGTATATTATATTTAGTGAAGGGCGACGCAGACCGATTAAATCGAATAACAGTGGATTTCGTTTCTTCATTCTATATCTTTCCTTTTCACTATTTCTTTCCTTATCACACTCAATGTTTTGTTTGCCATGTTTGAATTTGGGTAAAATTTTTATGATATTATTGTTCTAAAAAGAGATTTATTCTTGATGATTTCTAAAGTTCTGAGTAATATAGATTATAAAAATGCAAATCACACAATTAAAAATCACTTTACCTTTAATTTTTAAATCACACAAATACAAACACTTTTTTTAGTTTAGAAAACGAAACTAATTTTGAGGATGGAATATTTAATTTTGAAAACGAAAATTGAAATCTTTTATGCTTTAATATCTTTTTATTCAAAATTCACTAATACGGAAGGTACTTATAGTTCCTAGTTGGTTAGTTCGTCAATTATGTTATAAATCGACTCATTTCTGATTTATTTGGTTGATTTCTTCTTCGAAATATAATTGAAAAATTGTAATTATACTATAGGTGTAATAATTGAGACTTTCTTTCATTTGTGATATACGCTTTATGCTGCCTAAAATAAGTTTTATGTATGTTGTTCAAGGACAAAAATATTCATCGCACAGTATCATAATTAAAAAATGGACAGTTAAGTATAAAACCATTTTATATTCAATAAAAATAATTCATTTTCATATTTATTGAGATTTATGTTTAAGTATTTCAGCATCCCAAACTTAATTCAATAGTACAGGTTACAAACAATGGAATTATGTTTTTAACATTTTTAAAATTCACATTATGCAATTTGAGTCTCATCCGTATAGTATAAGAAGTGACAGTACAATCAAATCCCGTTCTTAAAAATTCACATATGGGACCAGAAAACCTGATCCAATATTGAAGATGTTCAGGAAATATATACTTTTCTTTACATTATCTTTTTTTTAAGTTTGAAAAAAATAGTGAATAAAAAGCGAAATATATTTTTTCATTCCTTTCTTTATACTTTTCCTTTTGTATCGATCGATTGAGACAAGAAAAAAAGATACAATTTGAAATTCACATAAAAAATATGAAGAAATAAGGAAGAAATAAAATGTACCGTTTAAAATATTCCTTTTTATTTTGATCAGATACATAGAGACAAGAAATACCCGCTTACATTTTTATAATGCAATTATAGCTATTGAAGTGAAAATAAAATCCTGCAACTGTAAAATAAAATAGTTATGCCCTATTCGAAATCGTTACTAGACTTGATATTTAATAATTCAAAACTGATGGGTGATTAAGTAAATTTACTACATCCTGTATTTGTAAAATACAACCCAATTAGATCAAAACAAAACAAAAAATTGTTTTCATTAATATTTTCTTAAATTGTTTATTAAAAATTACACATTTCTATAATTTAGTATAGAATGAAATGTGTGTTCCTTTTGTGGAAGCTTTGAATTGACCCTTAATGTAAGTGTATCTATTTGAGATTCATATATTTTACCATAACACATAATAAATATTAAAGATTCAAGGGTAAACTATATTTTATGATCCTTTAAGGAACTTCATCATATAATATAGAAATTTGTAATATGAGATTGTATAAATATACATTGATTGAGATGTGATGAAATAAAAAATTTAGGTCATTTACAGTTATAATAATAATAATCATAATAATATTCTCATATTTTTCTCGGGATATTGAGTGTTTTATTGTTATATTTGGAATATTATGCAAAAGGATGAAAGAAATGAATAATAAAAGAAAAGAAAAACGAAAAGAAAGGGATCGATCCTTGAAACGGTAAAAATATATTTATTCTGTCCTTTTGGAGTAGGCGAGATTTTTAATACCTGCAATTTTTATTTTTCTTTTTATTTAGAAAAAAAAAATTGAAATTCAATCATATTTTCGTCAATATAACAAATTATCCGTATAGGATCAATCATTTCATTCAAATGTATACATATGCTTTCACTGTTGTAAATTATTTTTATTATTATAATGTTAAACTGACAGGAGTGAAACAAAGATTTGTACAAAAGTTTAAGAAATTTTTTTTATTATATTATTATATTCGAACATGTGGTATGCTTTAGGCTAACAATTGTTAGAATTTAGTTCAGAAACAAATATTATCTATTATTGTACAATATAAATTATTATTGTTATAACCGAATTGATAGGAATCATAAAACATAATATCTAAAACTTATTATTAAACGAACTTTATATTATGTACATATACATAAAATATTATTTGATGGACAGACAGAATCAAATAATGAGATCAATAATATAATTGGGTACAGTTCTGACATTTAAAAAATAATTTGCTTTTATTTAGATCAATTTATGCGTGTGCTTTTTTAATTTATATTATTTTTTTGGTTGTGTCGCTACTTTAATAATTTTGTGTGAAATCGTGAAATATTACGCCTTTTTATTTGAATATTTATAAATTCATAATTTTTTATTAATATTCATTTTTTTTAATGAATTTTTAATAAATTGATTAATAAATTAATGTATTTAAATGCAGATTATTATAACACTAAAAATCTAAAATGTATTAATTTGTTTTTCTTATGCTTTTACTGATTTGTTTTAATTGCTTTTAATGATTTTCATTTATCCAAACTTATATATAATTGAGGACAACAGCGTCATAACTCATCACATAATAATAATCATAATAATGATCCGTACAAAAGTATAAGTTTTCAATTCACTTAAAACTATAAAAATGTAAGAAAATTATCCTTAAATACAAATCTAGCCAGTTCATTTTTCGGTTTTGAAATGTTTCAAAAATTCTATAATCTATGATCATTATTTTTCGTGTGATTTTTTTAGTTGAAATTCAGTTTAAAAAAAAAGGAGGATAATAATAAATAATAATCGTCATTTCATTTGGATTAATGAAATATAACTTCCGTTGATAGAAATGTCCAGTTATAAAATGTGTTACATCGTCCAGATGTCATCCACTGACAAGACAAGAATAAAATTGAATCCTTTTCTCTAAATTACACAGGAAAATCAAAATCATCGGATTTTTTGTTGTTGTTGTAACGAAAAACTAACTGTAAATGAGTGTTAAAAGGGTTTTAGGGTATTTTTATTTTCCTGTTGCCCTTTTCGGTATTCTTTTTTACTTTTCTCTGTTGTTTTGTTGTGTCGACACAAACACAGCAAACCATCCTTTTTCCATTTCCTAAACTCTTTTATGAGAGTTTTTTTTTAATTTCATTTTTTTTAGTTGTTTGTCGGAGATGAACGGATCGAAAAATGTACCGTAATCCTTTTTTTATGATTTGTTCTTTTTTTTTTGCTGACTTGTTCTTCTATTACGCTGACTGATGTATATGTATATACCTCTCAGGTAATTCGACTATGATGAATGGGTTAATTTTTTGTTCGTTAGATAATCAAATAAGGATGCGCAATATAAACAATTAAATGTCCGCCTTCGCATTCACTCTGGTACAAATATTTATAAAGAAGCACATCTGTCTGTTCTAAGAAAATTGAAAAAATGGAGAATTTAATGAGGATCAATAAAAAAAACTAAATGAATTGAAATCAAGGGTTAAGATTGAAGGATTATAATTAACTGAATTGATTTGACAGTTGCTTCATAATAACATATATAATTTTTTATTATTTTGCTGGAATTAATTTTAAACAGGAAATCATCCGACGCGCTTTGGATAGAATGAAGTAATATCTACTATAAGCGATTCGATCACGTTTACTTGAATATTATTGTAGTCTGATAAATAATATGATTCCAAGAGAATTGACATAACCATTAGTGATTTTATAATTTTTTTAAACAAATTACCTTCATAATTGGAAAATTGTTAATGAAAATATGGAAATAAAGAATAGAAAGAAATTTCTAATTAATATTTAATATGATTATGAAAATAGAATTCTTTACATTAACAGGAAAAATTTGACTCCATTGTATGTCTCTTTATATTTGCATAAGTTTTTCTTTTTTCCGTGTATTAAATAATTGGGACTTACTGTCATTAATTTTATGATGAATAAAAACATGACATCTCGTTACAAAAATTTACATAACAAAAGTTGTTCATATAATTTTTTGAGTGGGTTTTCTTGTGTTAGTCTTATTTATTTTTTGATGATTTAGATTGCTCTTCTTTGGACACTTCATGAGAAGAAAAAAAAGTATATGTTTGTGTTTATTATTAATTAATTCAATCTCACCTTTATTATATGACCTTTATTATTCATTTCTTTATATTATTTTCATTTCATCCATGATTTTATTAATTATTATTTCAAGAAACTACCAAAAATTTTAATACAAAGCACGGTATTTAAACACCCATCATGATATAGCGGATTTATAAGTTGTGCGTAATTTAAGTGCTTTGGCAGTTTATTAAGAAGTTAAAAATAAATAATACATCTGTACTGATTCTACTTTAAACTATAAATGATCGATCGCATAACTTGTGCAATAATTGTTGTTGAGAGAAAGTGATTACTACAATCCAATTATTATTAAATTATTCATTGTTAAAGAAATAAGAAAGGATTTTAAGAAAGACAATAATTTTTATTACAATCTCGTCAATAACAAGCAAGCAAATAACAAATAGCAAGCAAATAACAAGTAAGCAAATGCTCAACCGAACTCTAGTTTAAATTACAAAATTGCGCAATTCTCATTCGCCGTTAAAATATTGACGACTTGTTACGTATGATATAAGAACGTCTTAATGAACAAGGAATAATTAAAATAATCATTATTAATTATTTACGAATTACGAATTACGATTTATAAACAATTTCATCATATTAGATTCCTGTACCTGTATTAATCAATGAATGTATTTATAAATTTTGCCCCGTCACCATTGATTTGCAATCGAATTAGTTGCATATTATAAAGTGTATTTATTTTTTTCGTGTCATGCTTTACTGTTTCGCTAACACGCTTGATCAATACATAATAATTTGATAAGCACTCTTTATCGTAAAAAAGTGGCACCATATTAAAATATAATTTTTAGTTTATCTTAACTTTATCTTAACTCAAATATTAATAAAAATCGAATTCAGAAATATTTTTAGTATTTTAAAATCTTGAAAAATATTGAAAAATCACAATACAAAACACAATTTTCTTGACACTAATGTCAAATGACAAATTAGAATTTATCCATTCTGTTCAATCTTGATCTTGATCTTGTTAATATTATAATAACATTTCAATCTGTTTGTCAACCGTAATAATAACATCTAAATATATTAGATACAATCAATTGATGATGAACAATTCATTTTTAGCTATGTGTACAAATTCATTGACATCAGAAAATTTAACCGACAAAATAACTTAAGTTAAATATTTATTTTTTTTATATTATTTCATATTCTTTTCAAGTTGAAGTCTAAATAATTCGATGAGAGTTTGAGTTTATTATATACAAAGTTACAGTTATAAGTTTCGCTACCACTTTTGGTTTTTGGCACAGGTCATTGTACTCGTATTATACCAAAAGTTTCTGTGAGTTTTTTTTTCTTCTTCTTTTATTTCTTATATTTCTTTTAATTCTCGCACTCGCGCTCTCAGTCTCTCGCTCACTTTATGTATTACTCTTTTTCTTTACTAAATCGTCTATCTCTGTTTCTCACTTTTAAAATCAAATTTAAAATTATAGTTTGTTTTTTAAAAATATAAAATCAAAAACAAAATATATACTTTAAAGTTCAAACTACTTGTATAAGAGACGGTCACAAACACAGTCTTAAAATACACACACACACAAACACACAAAAAGCGTTAATATATGCGCGCGGGAATTATGAAAATAAATTATATTTATAGACGCAATCAGGAATAAAATCGTTCTTTCTAGTTTTGTGTGTGAAAATTATCTAAATAGAATAAATCTTATATTGCAAATAAATAAAAAAAAACAAACGGTGAAGGTAGATTTTTGTCTAACCTTCTCATCTTAAAATTATGATTAATGGTTTTAGAAGGTGTAAAAGCAGTACTAATTTCAGGTAACCTTGACTTTGAGACCAAATATAAAAGAAAGACAATAATTTTTGTTGACTAAAGAACCCCTTTTTGTCCGTAATAAAGAAAGACAAACTGCCAAATCACAATGACAAAATTTTTGCAAACCCAACCTTGACTTTTAATGTAAACTTTTTTTTTTTTATTTTCATCCTTGCTATAAAAATTGTGTTTTTGTAAAAATTGAGGGAAACAAATGACGTTAAAATTACGTACAAATAATTTTCGAAGAATTTATTTTTGTATATCGCAAATTTTATGAATTAGAAATGAATTGTGCTCATCTTTTTATCTACACTCAAACAAAATATATTTTTCTCTTTTGAATTTAATCAAAAAATGATTGAAAATATGAATTGGATTTTTGAATTTTTCATTTATTTTCACAATTTATTCGTACTTATTTTTCTGAGAAATTTGAATCCTTTTAAAAAAAATTCAAAGTTTCACAAAAAAAAGAAAGGAAAAGAAAAGAAAAGAAGAAGTGAAAATAAGTAGAAAGAAAAAAAAACGGTACCTAATGTTGCAAGAGTAAATAAAAAAAAAGAATCCTTTAAAAAACGAGAAATGTCTATCAAGACAAAAAGGAAATACATAGAGCGGGTACACCATCATTTCGTATATTTTTCATATTCCAAATTATCATAAAACTAAAATTTTAGTAGAACTGACTTTGTTTATTGTTGTTCTTCAATTGTCAAACAAAAGGTAATGTACAAGTCATTCCTCAAAAATTTAAACACAAACAATTGATAGCGGTAGACCATTTTATGGTGAAAGCAGTGAATATAGGTTTTTTTCTATTTTCTTATATTATTTCTAAAACAAGTTAAAAACTGAGAATCATAAAAGATCAAATCCCAAAGGAGAAAAAAGAAAGGACACTTTTTCTTTGATTTATCATTGTTTAATGTAAAAGAATTTTTGTACCATTATTCTGGTTACTTGGAATAAAGGCAAAACCAAGCTAAAAATATGCAATAAAAATGATCTTGAAGAAAACCATTTTGTGGTAGTTTTTTTTTCTAATTTTATATTTTCCGTTGAGTGATAACCAACATAAACTTATAATTATTTTAAATCTTAGAGTCCAAAAAACTTTGGTTTACTATCGCTAATAAAAAAAATAGTGTCATTTATGATTATTGGAAAAGTTGTAAGGAGGTATTATAAAATTATTATGATTATTTCATTAAATGGAAATTACGGTCAAATGAGAATTAATAAAAAAAAACAAAACTTAGATTATTGCAATAAATTTTATGTTTTTCTTACAAATTAATGTAAGTAGTTATTTTTTTCTCTAGAAATAATTTTATTCAAATTAATACAGAGAATTATATTAAGTATTTCTTGTTTGAACTTTTGTAGGTAAATCGTAAAATGGTATAAGAAATTTAGGAATAAATAAAAAACAAAGGGTAAATAATGGTATTTACAATAAAAAATATAGTAAATTCAATACAATTGTGAAATTTGGAAGTATGTAATACAATATGTAAAATCATATGATAAAGTAATGAATTGAAAAGAAATCTAAGAATTCAAACTACAAATATTTCTATTCCATTACAGTAGTAATATCGTCACTCCTTGGAAAATATATCTAAGTAAAATTAATTTGATTTTTTGATTTACCCAAGTGACGTTGAGATGATCCAAATTCTTAATGCTATATGTTTAAAATTATTAGTAAAATCATCAACTATATTACTGACATGAAAAGAAAATTCATTCAATATGTACGTTTATATACATATTTTCTTACTTGAACCAAATTTTATTTCAATATAAATTTAAAATAAAAAAAAATCACAACATTGAATTTAATTTCATTCTTATTGTTGCATTACTATCTTTTAAAAATCAGTTCTTGAAATTGTTTTGTAAAATATTATTTTGCATTGTTTTAAGTAAATAAATTATTATTAAATAAAATCAGAATATGAACAATTTGACCTTACATTAAACATATTGCACTAATTTTATTATTATTGTATTGTATATCTTCAGTATTATGAAATTATTTCACATGTACATAATATCAGTACATAGTACCTATATTAACGATGTATGACCTCGTAAATTTAACATCAAATAAAAACAACAATTTATTTTAAATATTTAAATAAATTATTATTTCGTTTAAAGAAGAACAAGTGACTTCACTTAAAAGATACTAAAAAATATGATAATTCTTCCATGAAAATATTTATCCTTAATTCGTTTTTTAATTAAAATAAATTATATATATGAATACGCAGCCAATCTATATTTGCAAATTGATGATATTTATTTGTAATCAATTAGTTAGTTTTGAAGATTGCTTTAATGCTCTCAATCAAATCAAATGTTTCAAAAAATTTAACTCAAAATATTAGCAGTGTGGCACTCGTAAGTTAAAATAAAGTCTCTACATTAACTAGTTGTATATAAATGAAATGACATGAATTTAGGGTTTATATAACTTGACATTGCTTATACTTAAATCGCAGTTTGGGCAATTGTCTTATCATGATTATATTGATGATAATTATAATATTGTCTGTATATTTTAATGGAAAGTTTTTGGTTTTAATTTAATTTGAAATATTGACATAATGTTACTATGCAGGATTGTCTGATCATGATAGAAAGATATCGTTGTACTGGATCTTACTATTTAAAATGAAATTGATATTAAGTCCAAATACGGTGTAATCAATCAACTAGGAGAAAACAATAGGGATAATTTATAGACTCAAAATCATGTAACAGTTTCAATTATACGTGCGTATTTATCCATATATTTTCTGTTGTTTTATTTCTTTAAAAATTCTAAACATTCACCGATCCTTTTGATAAATAGTGTATCTTTTGAATGCATTAGGCGCGCGCCGATTTGAATGAATAATAATTTTTTTATTTTTTCTATTTAAGAGGTCAAAATTTTATAAATTCTTAGCCAATATAAAATATAAATTTCAATTGTTTCACCATAGTTCATTCACATTGATTGATTATTTACCAAAAAAAAATAAAATAAAATAAAATTAAAATAAAATTCACAAAATTAAAACACTAATAATAAAAACACCGCGTACAAAATAAAACATATATATACAACTGAACTAACTTAATATTCGCCTTCTAAATACTTAAACTTAAAACTAAAATAATACAGAAACAACTAAATACTAAGTTAGAAAATAATTAAAATTTAAACAAAATTGAATGAACTTTTAAACAAAATCTAGAAATTATAATTACCAAATTAACGTGAGTAAAGTTCGTTAAACGTGTGAATGAATCACGTGAATTACATATATATGCAAAAATTTGTTGTTTTACGTTTTTTTTTACTATTCAAATACGTTAGAGACTTTTTATTGAATATAAGGGCGTTATAATTTTATATACTTTTTTTATAAAATTAATTTTTTTGCTATCAGTAAGTTTATAATATGCATGTAGTGAGTGGTCCACAGAATGTATACGATTTTAGCATGGGGACAGATTACGGCTACTGAAAAAATAACTAGAACCATATAACAAGTATATCATTGTTTTCAATTCATTGAAGAAATGTGGAAGTACAATATGATTATAGGAAAAAAAATCATCATAATGGAAGTTTTGTCTCTGTGGTAGGAATAACCATTATGGAGTCTATATCATCAATAAACAATTGCATACATTTTTCGTGTCATACCAATTATAATTATAATTGTTACACACACTTAAAAAACACAACAAAAACATAAGGAATGTTACGCAGAACAAAAAAAACCTATTAGATTGTAACAGTAATTTCATAGGTAACTTAACGCCACGTTTGAATATCAATAATTTAAAGTGTTAAAAAAAATGAACTTAATTTTTTTTTTCTATTCAACTTCTTCTTATTCAGATTCCTCATCATTGGTGAGCAATAATTTTTGGTTATTCTGTTCATGTATGATTTTATATTTGTTGTTAATAGATTAAAAGCGATTTCTGTATTAATATAGAATATTTACAGAATTTTATAATATTAAGTTTATTACGCGGTGTTAAATTGCTTGCGGCATTATGAAATTATATTATAATTTTATTCGCTTGAGGTGAAATAAATTTCCAATTCCTAAAATATATATTCAAAAGATTTATTAGAAAAATTACAAAAAAAGGACATGAATCTGAATCGGATTGAGAAATAATTATACTGAATTTTTGAAAATTATTAAAAAAAACTTAATTTTGTGAAATTTTGAATTTGGTTTGAACTTTTGTACTAGATTTCTAGAAGTTTAGAAATGTTTACAGAACAATAAGAACAAATATTACTTTTTATATTTGGACTTTTCGTTGGTTTCTTTTAGTTTGACTCACATTATATCATTAAGTTTCAGTGTGGTATGATTTCAACTTTTAATATAAATATTCTCAGTTCGAATACTTGCTAATGAAACATTCTATAATTAATTTATGATAATTATTCTGTGTCTTTTCTAAGGATGATTTAATGCAATAATTAAAAATGGTCAAATGCAAGAAATAATAAATATTAACAATTGATCCAATTTTGCTTATTTATTCAATTCCATTAGACAATATAATTTATTTGGTCAAATTTAATTTAAGAAAAATACAAAAAATTAATCCAATATCACAGTAAACTTCAAGTTTATTTAAAATCACGTGAAAAATAAATTCACGTGAAAGTTGATTGATTTGAATATTAACCCTGAATTTCATGATTATATGTATTTGTTTTCTTTAAATTTTGTTTTCAAATTAATTATTTGATAAAGAATAATTAATATTTTATATGAAAAACCCTATATCATCCGTCAGTGATTGAATTAGTGTGAAATAATTTTCATCGGTCATCGGCCTAACATACATTCACAATCACAAAAATGTTGCATATATGAACAAAAAGAAAAAAAAATTTCCTCATCATCAAGGTTAATACTAAACCAATTGGTTATTACAAATATATAAAAATTTATAATCATGGCCGCGAACTTGATTTTTGAAATTTAATAGAAGTTTTTTGTCTTCTTTTAAATGGAACCAAGTAATAATATTTTTATTAAGGAGTTATTTTAAATTTGCTGCGTTTTTTTTGCATAAGAAATTTCTTTGATCCTTTAAAAAAAGGCATGATTACAGATTCTTAATACAATTCGATCGAAGTCTCTATAATAAGCTGACGATTTTTGTTTTTTGTATTTGTATTTGTTGTAATATTTTATTTCAAATCTGCCACAATACAACTATCTTTTTCCTTCTTTCACCAATTTTATTTTTATATAAATTTTTTTTACACAAATATGTGTTGGCTGATTCTTGCATGAAGTGAACATCAAATGAGCTGAGGTTATTTCAGGCTAATGAACTAGTTACCTAGTGCCAGAGCCACTGTCGATTGCAAAGTCGATGATGATGTTGATGATGATGATGATGATGATGTTGATGATGATGATGTTGTTTGTTTATGGTGTATAAAAAATATAAAATAATATGAATGTAATGCATTAGTTTCTTATATTAAATGTGCGTATTTATGTGATTGTATGTATATTTTCATATGTGTGTATTATATGTTATAAAATGTGTGTGTGTGTGAAAAAAAATTCATTGGAAGTTTGTTATAAAAATTTCTTCGGTTTTTGAAATAAAAATGAGAACAAATTGTTTGTTGCTTTTTTCTTTTTTCTTTTTTTTTTCTTCTTTCTTTTTTTTTTTTTTTGTTTCTTTATTTTTCTAATCAATTTTCTTTTTTTCTTATGTTTTTTTTTCATTTTGTTCCAAAAAAAAACTTTACTTTATTATAGATTTAGTTACGTGTATTTAAATATCCTCAACTCCTTCATTGGGATATTAAATTAGCATACATACTTAAAGGATATCAGTCATCATTCGCACTTTTATAAAAATAAAAACATTTAATGAATCAATGAACTCAAATATTCAAAGAAAGTTTTAAAGAATAATTGAAATGACTTACGTTTTTCTCAAAAATTATCATTGATTTGACACACTCCTTATCCTCAGAAGTTAAATAAAATGACTAAAACATTGTTCACACATAAAAATAACAAGTATCAATAAAATGAAAATAAATACTTGTTATTTACAATTTATAAATATTATATAAATGATTTTTGGTTGTAATTCCCGCATCTGAATAATCGCATGTAATATTTAAGTGTCTCTGAACTCGCAGCGTAAGCATTCAAAAAAACATTTGTTTTTAACTAAATAAAACAGAAAATTATATGAATGTTTTTTGTGATTATAAAATTCACAAGAAAAGAAAGGAAGTACAAGAGTCATATTATTGGTATTATTATTTGAGTCATCATCATCATAAATTTCAGTAAAAACACTATGATGAGATTGTTATTTCTTTTCTTAGAATTAGGTTCTCATCTCGAAGGAATCAATTATAATTGACTAGATAAAAAATAATCGCTACCACAGTTTGATAAGTTATGTAAAAATATAAACTTAAATTTTATTCAGGATTGAAAAGGATTTGTTCCTTAAAGTTAAATAATTCTGTGTTTTTAAATAAAACCAAGAAACAAAAGACCTAAGCGACGAACCTGAAATTTGAGAAAAATACTTCCTATATGCAAAAAAGGATTCAATCATTTGCGCTTCTACTTTTTTTATAAATCTGCATTTTTTAAAGTAAATTATTAAATTTTTAGATAAAAGTATTTTCAATTTTGTTGGCATATCAAACGGTAAAATTTAGCAAATTCTTCTAAAAAAGTTCAATAAACTTTTAATTTTTTTTTGTATTTTTGAATTCACTAGTTTCTGTTTTTAGTTCACTGCCATGTTACTGCATTTGTATTTGTAATTTTATTTGTAAGTATTTTATATTAACGGTTGAATTGTGTTAATGTTTTGTATACCTATACGAATAGATATTTCTCTACTTTTTTCTCTTTATTTCTTCTAATTTTCTCATATTCGAATGAATACAAAAATTGCATTTGATTTTTGTTTCCAAAATATAAAAATTGAAATTTAATGTATGAAAATTTAAAAATATATGCAGCAACAACAACAACCAAAATATTATACTGATTTATCAAAATGACGTTTACAAATTAAAAAAACGAAAAACAAAAAATTATACAAATAAATTTATATATTTCTGATTTAAGAAACGTACACACACACGCACACGTACACCATTACAAATAAACCATTGCCATTGAAAAAAACATATAAAGATTAAATATTTTATATTGTATGAGTGTATTTTATAACCTCAAAAATATTTGTTATAGTGAAAAAAAAAACAGAAAAAACAGCGCAGTGAGTTCAAAGAACTTTGGTTTAAATAAAATAAACTAAACATCATAAATACAAAGATAACTGACTCTTTTGCAAATGTGTTTAGAAGGTGAATAGAAAAATGTTTCTATATGTATATTTGTGTATATATACACACACAAAACACACAATACATAACACATCTTCTAAAGCCATTATAAGCAGCGATATAGAGGCAAACACAAGAATTTTTTTTTAATTTAATTTATTTTTTTTTCTCGTCTTGTCAATTTTGATTTTGTTTTTCAATTTCAATTTTTTTTTTCTATTTCTATTTTTAGAGAAGAAGAATTCTTTTTTTAGTTTTGTTTTAGAATATATCAAAAAAAAAATCCAATAAAGTCTCAATGACGTGCGATCTATTCAATTCAAGTAAGATTTTGAAATTTGAATAGCCCAATCTAAGGATTCAGAATTTAAATTAATTAGTACAATAAATAATATCATCATTTATTGAAGAATATTAAAACCACATTGATTTTTAAATATTATTATATGAACCTCAATTATTTTCATAGCATCATTTCTATTAAGGAAGGAATCCGCGTAAATTATGAAATATTATTAGTTACAAGAAATATGAACGGCTAATAATCATAAGCATTCTACGGAATTATATTAAATTATTTTCAGTTATTCAGTTCTGAAAATTTTGAACTGTTATATTTTTGTTGTTTCCCTTTCTATTTACTCTGTTTCAGAATTTACATATAGAAATAAATTTGTGTGAATTGCAGTGAGTTCTTAAAAAAAAATTGAACTACAATATATACATACAATTAGAATTTATCGATCAAATAACAAGTGCAAATGTTATTATCTTTAATTTAACTACGATCAATTTTTTGCCTAAAAATTAATTGTTTCCCTACTTTTTGTTCTCTTTCGACCACTATTATAAGATTAAAGTTTATCAACATAACTCGCTGTTGCGTAATTTAAAATTTTACTACCCTAAAAGAACATTCAACAAATAGTGCATATTTACAATTGTTAAAATAAAGAGATGAGTTTATAATATTGTGTCCATCTCAATTGATTATGTTGAATGTTAACATTACGTACACATTGAATCAATCTTATTTTGTATATATTGTTATTGTTAAGTATGATCAAATAATTAGCAAACCTCTTCAAGTATAATTTTCTATATTATTATTGAGTGCATTTTTACACAAATGCAAAAAAAACAACGAATCCTCTCTAATAATCTCTCTCGTCTTATTAATATTTTATTTTATTTGTAGCCGGAGATGTACCTGCTATTTTTTGATTTTATTAGAGAATATTAAGGTGTAAGTAAGCACACAAATAATATAAGAAAATAAAGACGAAGAAGAATACAAAAAGATTTCAACAAAAAAATTTCTAAGCGGTTCAGTCAGAGAAGAGAAATAATAAATGAAAAATATAATCTGCCTCTTTAACTTCTCTACTCTGAAGAGAGCACCAAATTTTGGCTCTCGCGCTCTTTTGATATTCTGTTTTAATCTTATATTTTTGTGTTGATAATGTTTGATGATGATGATTTTGATGATCATGATGGTGTCGCTGAACTTCGAGTTTAGAGCTACAATGAAAACTTGATGCAAAAAAAAATGTATTTCTCTGATAGAAAAAGAAGTACAGAAAGACATTTCCTGCATAAAAAATAGAATGTAATCCTTAATGGATTATCTTAGCAAGAAAAGTATAAAAACAACGCTAAAATTTGATAAACAACACTCTCTAGATGATTCTACGTCATCATTGATAATAACCTATAAAAAATATAAAAATAAAATTAAAAATGAAACAAAAATCGAAAATATTTTGTCCTTCCTCTTTGAACCGACTAAACGATATTTTTTTATTGTAAAGAGAGATGTTCCCGTTATATATTTATTTATTTTTTTACCCCCACCAAAATTCAATCACGGGTCTTCGATGGTCTGAATACACATTCAAACACCAGTGTCACATACCAACACATATTTACACTTACACACTAAATCTTTCCACATACACATAGAAGTGTAAGAAGAGTATTATTATTATTTAAAAAAAAACACAACAACAAGTTCAAAGAAGAGAGAAAAAAAAGAAAAATATTATTGTAATATATTTGTAGTGGGGGAACACCTTGACCGTCGTTGTTGTATTACCAAAGCACAAGCAATCCAAATCCAAAGTGTCTTCCGCGATTCAGTTTTTAAAAAGACAACATAAGACGTAGACGTTATTTTGTAATAATTTTTGTTTTTGTTTTTTTCTTATGTATTTTATAGATAATGTAACAAATACACAGAGTTTAAGGACCTTTAAAACAAAAAGAAAAAACGTTTTTATTTTTTTTTTTTTCTGTTACATAATTTATTTAATTTTTTGTTCCTGTTGTTTTTTTTCGTTGTTTATTTTTTTCACGTTGAAGTTAACATTGATTTTTTTTCGTGTTAATTCGCCGCAATTTTTTTTTCTAATAAAATTAATTAATTATTTTATTTGTGAGTGAGAATTTTTTGTTGTGTTTTATTTATTTGAAATTATTTTTTAAGTTTTTTTTTTTTTGGTTTTTTTTTACAAAAGTGAAATTTTAAAATAAAAATTTATTATTTTTATTTTTTTTTGTTTGGGTTTTGTGACAAAAAGAAAAATAAGAAATAATAGAAAAATTGTGTCATCAATCCTCTCTACATTCTACCTTAATTTCATTTGGATATTGGATTAAAGCCGGACAAGGTGGATAATTTAATACTTTTTCTTGTTTATCTAAAAAAAAAAACACAAGTGAAACAACAACAACAATTACAATAATTTTTAAAGTATAAACAAATGCAGTAAAAAAAAATTAAAAACATATAATTGTTGTTTGTGCGTTAAAAATTAATGAACTCTCAATTGATTTTTTTTTGAGTTTTATGAAAGATTTTTAAAACAGATAAAACTGACAAAATAAATAAATAAAAAAAAACACACATACCTTGTGGTTACTTGGATTTATTACCACGGATTATAACTAAAAAGTGTCAACCAAGAACTGAATAATTATTGTTTAAATTTATAAGTAATAGTGCTAATTGCTTTAGTTTAATAGAAGCAAATAGAAAAATAGAAGAAGAAAAAAGTTCTAGTTTATTTTTATTTAAATAAAAAACACGCACACACACACACACATAAAAAAACAACAATAATAAATAAAACAAAAAAAAGTGCCCAGCATGAAAGTACCAAAATAAAGTTTATTTGGATTAAAATCAATTGTCAACCCAGAATTACGTAAGTAAAATAATTTTATCAATTTATTTCGAACATATTGGGGAGGTCATCACATTTATTTTCATTCATCTCTTTGGAATTTTATTCCATAAAATTATAGGCAGAAAAACAAAATTATTTAATTCACAATAAAATCAAAGAAAATTAATTTATTTTTTTATGAAAAAATGGAAATTTTTTTTTTTATAAAATTCAATAAAAATAATAAAATGAACGCGGAAGTTCACCGTACTGTATATCGTTTATAATACACAAATACAGAAAACATTTGAACACACATTCGTATATGTATAGGCATTTATATAACTTTAAAAAAAAAATACATACAATCGGCGTGATAAACCATAGAACTTTTTTTGTTATAGACAACGTTTTTTAACTTTGTTAGTAAGTTAAAAAATCAGTTAAATTTAAGTATTTTGCTTGATTTTAATTTAATTATTTTGGGTTTAAAAAAACATACATAAGGGATTTAGTATTTTTGTATTTTGTACCTTTCTTCTTAATTAGATAAATATTATTGTTGAAATCATGCAATAGTTAAAATCGTTTCACTTTATACCGTTTTGCAATAACAATAAAAATATTTATTATTATTTAGAATTAGAATTTTAAAGAAAAAAATGTTTCATTTCAATTGTTTTTTTTTTTGTAAAACGAAGAAAAATAAAAATATTGTTCCGATATATTTTTGTAGTTTTTTCAGTTTTTTTACACTTGTGCCGCATATTTGCATACGTCTATGTACATTTTTTTTTACATTTCCATAATCTAAAATTTTATTACTAATGATTATACGGCATGTAATATATTTTTTTTGTTTTGGATTTTGAACTTTAAACTATCTGTGTAATTTACCTATGAGATTAAATTGAATACGTAACGAATAAGTAACGAAAATAGAAAAAAAATGAGTTGTCGCGTAATCGTAATAATTTTGAATTAAAGTTTAGAAGGAGAAAAAATGTAAACAAAAACAGAAATTGTTGTTGTTGTTGTTTTTTTTATTTAACATTTTATCGTTGTCACTCGTAACTTTTGTCATTTAAATCTTTCGTAATTTGTTTTTGTTTTTTTTTCTCTGTTTTGTATTACAAATCATCTGTTATTTGTTATTCTCATTTTTTGGGGTTTTAACTTTAAGTATTCAATAAATATTGTTATTATTGAATCTATAAAAAAAAGAAGTTGAACGTCATTCTTCACTATTTTTTTTAGTTCTTTTTATTAAATAATCATTTTAGAAAATGAAAACGAATAACGTAATTAGCGTCTTCCTTAATTTGTCATAATTATTTTTGTTATAAATAAAATGATGTCACAAAAGTGACATGTTGGAAAATATTTTTTTTTCGCGATTATCAAAATGTTGTTCGTTTTCTTTCCATTTAAATATTTACAAAATTTATATTAAGATTTGTTTGTTTGTATTTGTATGTTGTTGTTGCATAGAAAAACACGACTTTAACAGACGACAATTGTTTTATTATATAGAAATAATAAAAGATAGAGAGAGAGAGAGAGGGGGGGGAAAATATACAAAAAACATGCACAAATATTCGTGATTGATAGAAGGTTAATTATTCAATTTTTAGAAAAAAAAAGTATGTATGAGGATTATGGATGAGTCAGAGATGCATGAGCTTCTATGAGACTTTTACAGATGTTAAACTTAACAGAAGAATAATAATCAATAATATATTAGTCACTTATTGAAATTAGAATTTACGTTAAAATCATAGAATTTTAAATGAGATAATTTTAATTTAATTCATAAATAAGACTGTTTTGCTATTCAATACTAATAAAACATGTTTTAGAATAATAAAATATGCATTGATTAATGATGGTTTTATAAAGAAACTACCAAATAACATTAGACAAATTAAATTATATTTATTAATTGAATCTATTACATAGACTTTGTACATTCCACTGTAATTTCATGCAACATTGATTGATAAATATTTTTCTATGAACCTCATATTATGTTCTTTTTTTTTAAGTTTTTTCTATAATTATAATTATTTTCCATTGTTGTGTTTTGTTTTTTTTTTTGTTATGTTGACCACAAATACATATATAAATGGTTAATATAAATGAAAGATAGATATTTTATTCAGTTAGGTAAGTACTTAACTTACATAATACCATAAAAAAATGTATACTTTTATTATTTATTAAAAAATGAAAAAAATATCTATTATTACATAAAGCGCAGAAAACAAAACAAAACTAAAATAAATAAATAAACAAACAAACAAAAAAAAAATGTTAATATTACGGAGAGAAAGAGAAAAAATTAAAAACAAAAATAAAAATAAAGAAAACAAAACAAAACAATTCAATAAAAAACATATAAAAAACAAAAAAACCTTGACAGTGACTTTAAATGACTTGTTGACTTTGGCATTGATGAGAAAGATAATACGATGGAAGCGCGAAAAAGAGTACATATATTCCATTATACTTATACAATAACGTATACATAATGTCCACTCTCTCTCTATTTCTCTCTCTCTCTCTCTATCTGTTTCTTGTCCTCTCCCTCTTTTTCTCCTTTACCTGTGTATTTTAATTTATAATTTATTATTGACTGTATTATATTTTATGAGAAGTTTTTCTTTAAAAAATATTAAACAATATTTGCATTTAACAAAAGAGGAAGAAAAAAAAATATACAAGAAGACAATTCAGTCTCATAATTAGATTATTTATGTCGGTTTTCATGCATAATAAATAAAAGAGCCTGTTGATTTTAGTTTTAGAAAATATTTAATTTTTGTCGTTGTTCTGTAATAAAGTTATTTTTGTCGAATGTAGTTAAATCATCAATCTTTACAGTTTTACCTGGCATTGGATTTAAAATAAAATTTAAATATTTTTCACTTCCTATAAATTATCCATTTTAGTATGTAAAATTTAACGTTGAAATGGATCACCTTATTGAGACGGAGTCACAAAACTTTTGCTGTAAATAAAGATATAATTTTTCGTTCAGTACAAGATAATGTTTCTTTGTAAAAATAAAAAAGTGCAATCAATTGAAAGCCATTATGACAGAGATTTAAATAAAAATGTTCACTTTATTACTGAACATAATCAAATAAATAACTGATCATCATGTTTCCACGCCTAATAATAATTATAATAATTTGTTCAGGATGACTTCACAATATTTATTTATTTTTAAATTCACAAAAAATTCATAATAATAATATTTTTTGGAATAAGGAGGAGGAGGAGGATGATGATGATGACAACAAGATAAAAAAAATGTTTATTATTGGAATTTATTATAAAATTAGTCGCAGATATATTTTTCCTTTTTTTTTGGTTTTTATTCATTTTTGCTTATTTTTAGGTGCAAAAAACGTATTTTTATGTTAAATTATTATCATTTTATAACCCACTCGAGTCAATGACATTCTTATGAATGTTATCCAAAAATATCTACAAATAAATAAAATATCAAGTCTGGAAATTGTTTTTTTTTTGTTTGTTTTTTCTTATTTTGATTTTGTTATTCCTCCGCGCGCGCTTTTTCTTGTTTCTTCATAAAATTGTATAAAAAAACAAAAACTTGTCATTTGTTTTTTTTTCATATTCATTTTCAACATTTCAATATTGTATTGTCCAATTTATTTGTTCATCTTATTTATAAATAATGAAATATGATTTTATAAGCTCGCAGAAAATATGACTTAATCTCATACTGAAATATTTATAATTATCGATACAACCATATTAAATATGATTTAAGTGTAAAGAAATTAATTTAGTGATTTTCACGATAGAAAGAGAAAGAAAATAATGAAATTCAATAAGTTAGCACGATTAGATAAATAGATGAGAAATAAGGCGAGATAAAGTATCTTAAAATTCTATAGTCAAGGTTAATTTATATTTCTCATATTCACATTTGTTTCATGTGATAATATTCAAGTTCTTAAATTAAGAATGTTTCTATATAGTTAGTTTTATATTCACTATCTATTTTGGGAATAATAAAACAAAAACATACAGAATAAATTGATTTTGAAATTTTTTTTATTTAAACACAACGACAACGCGACATATATTTCAGAGACAGAAATGAACGCGTTTTCACGACATTTCAACGCGTTTTAGAGAAAGTGGGGCGTCTGCCTTATAACTACACTTAAATAAAAAATATTGAATGAAAATGAATACAGAAAATAAAAACTTATTAATATTATAAAATTATCAAGCTAATTATTTGTTTTATATCATTAAAAAAGTGTTAGGGTTCCAATGACACTTTTGATTCTTTTTAATTGTCTTGGTTATTTGACTTTGTAAATTTTTTCTTTATTAAAATTTATTTATTTGTGTTCTTGTATAATTAATGATAATTTTTATTTTTTGTAAGTTAAATAAAGTCTGCTCGGATGAACGCAAAATTTTTGTCATAAAAAAAAAACAGAACACAAGACAAAAAAAAGTCGAAAATAAACACCAGTAGCTGCTGACAATGCCATGCTGTGTATGTGTTTATTTGTATTTGTGTTGTTCTGATCGATGGTTTCTCACCTTCTTTCTTCAGTTCATTTTTTTAATGTTAACATTTTTATAGAAGAAGACTTTTAAACTAAATTATAAAATATTCTCTTATAAACCAAAAATGGGAATTTTTTTTTTGTTTTCAACGATCATGAAAACGAAATTTTTCAACACAATCGCGGACATTCAACTCAAGCAAGACAATCAAAAGGCTTTGCTAATTCCATTTTATGTTTTTTTGATATACTTACATTTATCGTGTGTGTGTTTGCGTGTGTTTGTGTGCATACACACAATTTGGCTCGTCTTCGTCTTTCTATATTCTTTTGTTAGGATGGATAACCTGAAGATCTTTTCTTCTTCTTCATTTTGGTATTTTTTTTTGTTTTTTCTTTCATTTGATTTTTGTTTTCTGCTTTTTTGACTGACATCATGATTATGGCCATGTTGATGGACCCACGAATAAAAAAGCGCTAAATTGTTTGTATATTTGTATACATTGAGCGGTCTTAAAGTTCGTTCGTTGGTTCGTTTTTTTTTCAGCTTTATAAATTTTATTTTCAAAATAAAACGCAGAAAAATCTTTAACAGTTCGATGATCTTTTTTATACCTAATAATAAAGCATAATAAAAAGTATAAGATCATCATCGATCGCATCCAGCCGTAGAAAATTTATCTATCTAATATAGATTCTTTTATTTTTTGCTGTTTTTGGGAATTAAATAATTTAACATGAGCACGTAATTAGTATAATAAATTTATTAAATGCAAAAAACAGAAAAATACAAAAAAAAAATGGGAAATAATTAAAGTGATTTTAATAATGACCTTCGACTGACGCGTCATTATTATCGTTTTCATTCTATAATTTTTATTTGCACTTTTTAATGATGTAAGACTATTTTACTTAAAGAACTAATAAAATAATTTACTTAATCCATAAACTTGGAAGGTCAAATCAGACGATGGCATCGACTAAATATCAATATTGATATTATGACTCTTACTGTTTTTATTATTATTTACAAATACAGAAAAGTAAAAATCACTTAAAAAGTAATTATTTATGGTTAAACTTATATACGAATCAATAGAGATAATCCTTTCACTCGCATTTAATTATATTTTGGTGACGTAGAATCACAAAAAAATTAAAATTACAATAATTTATTTGGAAAAATTGAAAAAATTACGCCAACAAATAAAAGCAACCAATTTTAATGAGAAACATAAACCTTAATAGTGACAACCTTAATCAACATAAAATAATTGAAATTTTGAATCAGCTTGAATAAAATCAAAACAAAAATCAATGAATGAATGTTTTGGTGAAAAAATAATACAAAAATGTTATAAACCGATTAAAAAATTAAATTTTATAATGTTAGGTTCCTCTTGTTAATTTTTACGAGAAAGTAAGTTCCACTGAACTACCCCCGTATGTATAATTGAATAAATAATATAAACACAAAATATAAAATAAAAAAAAATCCATTGCGCGCAAAAAAAACAGGAATAAAATATTCGCGTATTTAGTTTATATGTGTGTGTGAGTGTTTTCTTTTTTTCTTTCTTTATTTCTTTCTTTCTTAGACGTTAATATATACGTAAATTACAAAAAAAAAAGAATTTAAATTTTTATCAGAGTTTAAAAATCTTATTAACTTATTTGATAAAATACAAAAACAAAAACAATTAAATCTCGAAAAATTTAACGACAGAAAGAAAGAAAAAAAAATGTATTCAAGAAAATAGCGACGTCAGGAATAACGACATTTATGATATTCAAACGCAATCTCTTACATATTTGCAGTCATTTTTCTTCAATGATTGCGTCATATATTGTAGTTGTTTTTTATTATTTTAAAAGTATCGATTATTTTGCGCGTATATTTAAGAACTCAACTCAAAGTTCATTTAAAAATTTTTTTTTTGTTTGTTGTAATTCCTTCATTTTACTAGAATACATTTTTTATGACAAAAAAATTTAGGTTTTCAAAAATAACGATAAAAGAGAAAAATAAAATGAAAGAAAGAAAGAAAGAATAAAAAAACTCATCTTTTGGTCAGTTCAGTTCAGTTCGTTTCCTGCAAACAGGTTTAAAAACTTGAGACAAGAAATAACAAACAAAAACAATCATTTTTATTCCTTACATTATTGGTTTCTTCTCTTCTTATCTTTCTACATTTTTTTTCTCCATTTTATACGTTTTTTTTTGTTTTCTTATTTTTTTGGGTTTTTTATGTAATCATAAGAATTAAGAAGAATATGATGATGGAACTTGAAGTATATAGAAGAAGAAGCGATTGTTTGTAATAATTAATTTTATTTTTTTGAACATAAATATTGTTTGTTTTTTTCAAACGTTGAACGATTTCATAACTGGAAACGTTCAGTTCATGTTATTTATGTGTGTGTGTGTGTGTATGTGTGTGTGTGTGTGTGTGTTTATGTATATGTTCAGATTATAAGAGCAAGATGTTAACCGGACATGAAAGGGCAGAAAATTTTAATTTTTGATTTTCTTCTTTTTTTAAATATTTCCAAAAAGTTTTGTTGAATTTAACTTGTTGTTTTGCTGAGAACAAAGTGTAAGAAGAAGGGAGGCATAAAGAACAAAAATATGTAACAAACGAAAACAATTTAAAAATGTTTGGGTTTAGTTTTTGAAATTATTTCAAAGAGAAGAAAAATTAACAAAATGGTCAATCTTTTTCTTATATAATTTTGTTTTGTTTTTCGTTATTTTTATAAAAAAAAAAAGATGGAGTCTTTAAACGTCGTCTTTTATTTTTCATTCTTTTTTTTTACGCTCGGACAATTTTGCATAAGTTTTTTATATAAGAGAGAAAGAGTAAAAAAAAAAAGAAAAGAAAAAAATTGTACATACAAATTTATGTACTTATAAAATGTACACACATTGAAATAAACTTATACACATAATATAATATAAATTGTACATAAATATATGTCTATCCAGAAACAACTTGTATTATTTATATTCCTTATATTATAATATGTTTGGCATAATCGGCGACCTCGAGTTTTCAGTTTCGTTGGTTTATACGAAAGGGTCGTTGACTTTCTTTAACACACCAGAATGTCTTTTTCTTTTTTTTTTCTTTTTTGATTATCAAGTCAAGTTTACAGGGGAAAAAATATTAAGAACAACAACAACAATAATAACAACTACAAAAATAACAATATAATAAAAATTTTGTGTATTGTCAAAGTTAATAAAATATAATATAAAATATAAATATGGAAAATATAAATTCAAAAAAAAAAAAAAAAACAAACATAATTTTTTTTTTCATCAAGACAAGACAGGTCAATTTTATTTTGTGATAATTTCTATTTATGTATATGCGTTGTGCGTGTGTATGTCACCATATAGACAATTTTTATAATATTTTTGAAAGAAGAACAAATACAAAAAAACAATAGAAAATTTGATTGTCTAACATCGTGTGTGGTGCCGTTGACCTGCTCAATTACATGAAATAAATCAAAACAATCATAATCAAAAAAATATTATTTTCTTGTAAATTTATGGGGTTGAAATTGTTGTTGGTATGTTTATTATTTTTTTTTTGTCTCTAGTCGTACTTCAATCAATTTGACTTCACGCATTTTTCTTCATTCTTCATTTGTTGTATTATTTCAAAGTTAAACTTCATTTATTTTTCATTAATGCCAATTGAATATTTGTATAAAACACCTGCACACAGATTATACTAACAAACTAACCGTATTTTAATCTTATATGTAGAGTATAGAGTTTATTAAATATATTTGTTTTGTGTTGTTAAATTGTGAGTTCTTTGTTACAAAAATGCTAACACCAACAAACAGATAATTCGGTTTTGCCAACCAATTTTTTTTCTTCTTCTTATTTATTGTATAAAAATTTTTCTGTGTCATTCAAAAGAAGACAATTTGATTCTAGCCTTTGTTGTTGCTATTTTTGTTGTTAAATTAAATATTTGATGGAAGCGCGATTGATGATGTTAAGCTGTTATTGCTGATCATGATGATGATGATGATGGGTCATAAAAATTTGCACATTAATAAAAAAGTGACTAACCAATTATTATTATTATTGCTGTTTCTTTGTTTTGGGAGGAGAATTTTTTAAAATGTTCGTCATCAATATTTGGAAGAAAAAAATGGTTGAACACTTTTTTATTTCTGTTTCTTTTTATATTCATAAATGACCCATAAGATCAGTTTTTTTCCTTATTCATTTGAAGGATTAGGATGATTGATGTATTATTATTCTTATTTATTTTTCGCATTTACTTCTTTTTTTTTGTCAATGTTTAAAATTTCAAGAAGAAGAAGAAAAAAAAATTAAATTCCTAAAAATCGAACTAATTTGCATATGAATGAAGGAAGAGGTACAGATTCTTTCTTTTGTTAATTTGTATATAAATGTATGCGATGTGATCGATACATCGACATACACAAACAAATTGACATTCTGACCATAATTTTATTTTAAGTTAGTCTTTTATACAGAATATAACAACAACAAATAAGTTTTTAATCCTTTTAGAAATTTTTCAAAAAGGAAAAAATAAAATAGAAATGGCAAAAAGAATTTCTCCATTGAAAAAAGAAGAGAAAAATTTGCGGAGCTGTTCACTTTGCGGGTTTTTCATATTTATTTTTTTTTTTGCATAAATAACAGAGTTTGCATCCTTATTAGAAAAGGATGGATTATGACGACGATGTACAAAAGAAAAAAAAAAAAAAGAAAGGTTCAAGCAATATGCGTATGCTCGTTTGGGTTCGTTTCATTTAAGTCTTGTATAAGTATTTGCACTCAACTTGAATGAATATTTTTTTTTCTAATTTATTTCTTTTCTTCTTTTAACCATCGACAAAAAATACCGTTTTGAAAGAAAACAAAAAAAATATGTATAAAGATAAAAAAATATGTTTTAGTTTTTTTGTTGTTGCTTTTGTTTCATTATTATTTTTTTTAACAAAAAAAACTATAAGAAAAATACAAATATTCGTCTCTTTTTCTCTTTTATACTTTTTCTATGAATTTACATGGAGCATATTTTCGGGGCCAGTTTTGTTCAAATAAAAAAACTTTCACTGGCCCTACAAAAAAATAATTCCAACCAACATCATCAGAAATCAGAAGACAATCTTTTTGAAATTCTTTATTATTTTCGACATTTTTTTGTACAAAATAACCTGTCCTAAGAATGAAGGAAACTACATAAATGTTTTTATTTGTATATGTGTATATGATACATCCAGTCCAGAGTATGTTACGTTACATAATTGAAAATAATAAAATTGTATAAATTCAAGTTCAATATCTTGATTCAATAATAGAAAAAAATAATTTATTCGTATAAAAGAAAAAGCTTAAGCTTAACAAATGAAAGAACAAGGAAAAAGTAAAATAAAAAAAAATAATAAGAAGGAAAATCGAAGAAAATAAAGAAAGAAGCTAATTCCGTGTAATTCTATTTTCATCATCAACAAAATATAAGTCTGGCTGGTTAAACGGAAGTAAAAGAAAAATAATATATATGCATAGATATAGAGAAAGAATTGAATAGAAATTGAGGGAGAGCAAAGAAATGAGAGAGAGAGAGAGAGATAAAGAGAAATGAAAAATTATTAAATTGAAAAAAAATCTATATACTTTTGTCTTTTTCTTTTAAATGGAAACGGAAATTTATATATTGTATCTCATTCAAACTGTTATAAGAAAATAGAGAAAGGTATATGAAAACATTGCAAGTTCGCGAGTTGAACGACCGACCTACTCAAGCGATATTGTATAAAATCGCATAGCATATACACAAACATACAAATGTAAACACAAAAATTTTATTCATCACATATACACACACATTCGCATTCAAATACGCTTTGATGCAAAAATATGCGTGTATTTATTTATAAAGAGAGAAGAGTTACACTGAAAATTAAGGTGAAAATATTGTGTAGAGAAAAGAATTGATAAAATAAAATAAAATAACGGTTAAATAAGAAGAAAAAAAAACGAATAAGAAAAAGTTGTAATAAATAAAACAAAAAAAAAACAACAAAACAAAATGGACGTCAAATCGGATTATGATTATTTTTGAATAAAATAATAACAAAAATTCATTGCGGTCAGTGGCCACAGTGTTTCTAATAACAAAAAATAATCATTTATAAAACAATCTCGCTAAAGAGAAAGAAAGATTGAGAAATAATCGTATATGAAATTACACACAAATCAATTCAATCTGGATTCTAGAACCATAGACAATAATTTCAGCAGCACTACTCCTTTTTAATATTCGTCCTCTTTTTTTATTGTTTTATTTTTTTGTTCCTTTTTTATTATAGTTCTTTTCTTGTTTGCATTTCTATTGTTGCTTTTGTGTTTTTCAGTTGTAATAAAGTTTTAAAATTATTATTACTAGAAAATAGTGATATCAGCAGTGTAATATAATATAGATATTGTCTGAAAGAATCGATCGTTGACGCTGGCGCAAGCGAGAGTATTTTTTAAAACATGGTTTACCGTGGACACTAAGGACAACATTTTATGGACATGAGAATTTTCTTACCCATAAACAAGATCTTTTTTTGTATTGTACGAATTCTAGGAAAAAATTGTATTTCCATAAATTATAATCAGATTTTTTTTTTGATTAATTGGTTGGACCAAAATCAATAAAATTTGGTTCTTGGTTGTGAAAGAATATAATTTTATTAAAAAAAAAATAATTCAAAAGTCCTTTTAATTTTTTCTCCAATGAAATATTTAATATGAAAAGGAAAACTTTATTTATAATGTCCTTTTCCTTTTTCCTTTTTCCTCTCCTTTTTTTTTTTCTTCTTTTTTAATAATGATTGTTATTATTGAAAACGACGTTCGGGTATGCTTGGTTTTCGCTTGTCTGTGGTCATGGTGACGTCTATACGCTATAAGGTTCATGCCCTCAATATATGTATGTATGTATATATGCATAACCATTTCGTTATAATACTCTCTCTCTCTATTACTATATAGTACAACACATTGCTAATATAATAACTAACTTTAGAGTAATACTAAAATATACGATAACACCAAAATACTGACGAAAGAGAGACTAACCCTTTTTTATTTTCATTTTATGTTTTCATTTTTTTCTATTGTTTTTTTTGCCAGTTCTCCCATTCTATCATTTAGGTTTTTTTTTTTCGTTTGCGCTTTTCTTGTTTTTTGATTGTTTTTTTTTTTACCACGCATACGTAAAAGTCCTAGCCCGGGCTGATTTAATGTAAGGCAGGTCACGATTTTCAAAGTGGATAATAAATTTTTCTTTAAACTTTTCATACAAACATTTTTTTTTTCTTTTCATCAAATTTTCTTTACTCCCCACTGTCTTCATCCACTTGTGATGGCATTATGTATATGTTGGTAGTTTTAGTTTCCTTTCGCAATTAGGATTTGCGTGTTTATAGTGAAATTAAATTTTTTTTTTTAATTTTTTAATTATTTATAGGAAGTCTGAACGGGCAAAAAAACGGAAGATTACTTTTCGTTTTTTTATGAAAAATATGTATATATTTCCTGTTATCGATAAAACAGAATAAAAAATAAATAATTACAACAAAAAATCATTCTAGACAGATTAAATTAATATCTTTAATTACTGTTGTTTTGTTATGTTGAATTAACTGAATATAAAATTTAAATGAAATGAAAGATAAATTATTAAATAAAAATGTGACGGAAGGGACAATGAAAAAAAGGGAAAATGAAAAAATAATATTAAAATGAAAAGTTTAATTCTTATCAATCAAATTATTGAGCGAAGAGAAATGAAAGCACAATTGAAAAAGAAAAAAAAAACATAAAACAGGACAAAGCTAAAGGAGACAACAGTAGTAAAAAGTAATTCTTTCTCATCGTTGCATTATAAAATTGTAAATGCACAATATCAGTCAGACCTACACCAATATATTTCTAGTTGTATTTTTTCATAGATGAAGGAAAGACGATGTGCAGTAAGGATGCACAAAAACGAAAAAAAAAATGAAAAAGTTTAAAAAAAAACTAAAAGTTATTTTTGTTAGAAGAAGGGAAGCTTTGTGTGTAGACGCCGGGTATTTTGTGTAAAACTTTCATCTGATAGTTTTTGTTTTCAAAGAAAAGAAAAGAAAAGAAAGGAAATTAGATAAGCAAATAGGAAAAAAAAGAAAGGAGAAGAAAAGTGAAGAGTTTTTCCTTTAAATTAAATGTGTAATTTTCGTGTAATTAAAAAATAAAATTTGATTTATTTTAAAGTGTTTCTGCTCATACATTTTTGAAGAAGAAGAAGAAAAAAAAATTCAAATTTTCATTGAGTGCATTTTTTTTTTCTTTTTTAAATAAAAAAAATTGCACTTTTTACTTTTTTTCACCCATATGATGACACATGCGCATTTATTTCGATCGAAACTGTTTTTTAAAGTTTTCTTATCTTTTTATATGTGTGTGTGTGTTTATGTGCATTTGTGTAGTTGCATATAAAAACTTTACTTAAGTATAGTGGAAGTGTATATAAATTTAAAGTATATATTCAATACAGTAACAATAATAAACACTATAAATGTGTGAATAATTTCTTTGTGTGTGTGTATATACATTGTTCATAAGTGCATTCAAATAGATGCACATATAAACACACACACACACACATAACACACAATACACATAACTAATAATGTAACTATTGTAACTATTATTTAGTTTTATTATCTATGTGTGTATGAAGATTTGTATAATACAACGAGTACAGAGATTTTCTATATTATATGATGCGGCGCAAATGCAATCCAAATCTTTAGTATAAAAACAACGAAAACGAATAAAAAAAGAAAAACACAAAAAACGAATACATTCAGTTTTCTATTTTATTTCTTGTGTGTTTTTTTTTTCGTTTTGCATTTATATATAATATTTTTTTCATTTGTTATTTTTGTTGTTGTTATAAAGTTTCGTGTAAAGCTACGATGGGTTGGTAAATAACGAACGACCAACAGTGGGCCAGAGAAATTCAAAGTGTTGACTTAGGTCAGAAATTTCCTTATTTAAAATCTATCTGAAAAATAAAGGAATATATTTTCATCAATACTAAACAATCTGGTATCTTCAATTTATCTTTTTTGGCCTCTACTTTAAATTTTCTTCGAATTTTCGAAAGGAAAACTAACAACAAAAGAATAACTAAAAAAAAAAAGAAAATAAAAAATAAAAAGTTTTAAGCAAAAAAAGTAAAAAGTAAAAAAAAATTTGGAAAAACGAAGAAGAAGAAAAAAACTGAAATAAATTATAAAAAAAATAATAAACAAACAATTAAAGTTATGCAAGTGACATCGGACATTTTTATGGCAATGTAAATTATTTATTTTAATTACATACTTTATTATTATTTTTTTGTTCTTCTTATTATTCATTTGTTTTTATTGTTAATGATTGTTGTTTTTGTTGTTGCAGCTATTATTTTCTGTTATTGTTATTATTGCTTTTGTCGTTGTTGTTGTTGTTGTTGTAAGTTTAATGATTTTGATTTAATTAAATCAAAAGTAATTACAAGCAGAAAATAGAAAATAAAAAATTTTAAAAGAAAATTATTTAGATGGAAAATTGAAAATTTTATAATTTTAGAAGGAAATAAAAAAGCTTTGAAAAATAATTTTCAAACAGTCAGTTTTACCTAACGACAAAAAAATCTAAAAAAAAAATTCATATGTACCTATATACAACAAAAATACAAATATTTAATCACCTGAATCTTCCGGAAGTGAAATTTGTGGATAATTCTCGCCGAAGCACAAAAAACAAATCTGAAATATTTTTAACTTTATATCTGTCTCTTTTTTTTTTCTTCTTTTTTTATATATTTTGTCGGTATATTTGCATATATTAAACGACCTTGCTGAAGGAAAATTAATAAAAACACAAAAACAAAAATTTAGAAACAAAACAAAAAAAATGAACAGACAGCTTTTGTTGTCATCCCGCGAATCATGTAAATTGTTTAATTAAATTTTATTTAATTTAAATTATTATTTTATCAGTATTTGTATTTAATCTTTCTGTATCTCTCTCTCTCTCTCTTACGTCTCTCTCTCCCTCTTTTATATTGAAAAACTGCGACATAATTTTCCACAATTTACTTCATTTTTTTTTCTTAAAAAACGTGACAAATATTTTGTTGCTCTTCCTCTTCATCTGATTGTTATTTTTTATTTATTTTTTTACATAGTAAAACACAATTGAACATAAGTAGAATGTTTGTGTTGAATATATAAACATTCATAATGCAGTCGTAGAATATTGGCATAAAGTACAATTACGATTACGTATTAAACAACAAAGTACTAATGATATCATTTATTATATAAAATTATCTCTCTCTGTCGATCTTTCTCTCTTTTTCTCTCGCCTCATAGCTCTATCTCTCTCTTGATCTCTCTTTATTTTGAATAATATAAAAACAAAATTCATTATCAAACTACCAACACAAAATCATAAACAATAAAATAAACGCATATTATATGAATAAGTTTCATAGTTTCAGTACATGCAATTTTTGTCATTGCATTTTTCTTTTCTCTGTTTATGTTTGTTCTGTTATTTTTTTTTATTAAAAATGAAAATGTTGCAATACAACAACAAAAGATAAAAAAAATAGGAAAAAAAATAAATGTTTTCCCCGATAAATATACGACGCCATTTAACATTTTTTAATGTTTCTTTGATAAGAAAAGAAAAAAAGAAACACGTGAATTATGAACGTTTAAAAAAATTTAATTAAATAAATGACTTTATGACGAAATAAATTAAACATTATACAATTAAAAGCTCTTTATTATCTTGCAATTCAAAAATTTCAAGGAATATTATATTGCATTGCAGTTTTGGGTGTAAAAGTGAAATGAAAAATATGAAATATTTCAAAACGACAAAAAAAAATGGTGAAAATAAAGAAAAAGTGAAAAATATCTTCTTTTTTTTTTGTTTTAATTAATTTGTGATTTTTACAAAAAAAAGTTTTTTTTTAATTTATTCCTGGAATTTTAATTCAAGTGTTTTAAAGTCTTCTTATATTTATATTTTGGTAAATAAAAAAAAAAATGAAAAAAAAATCTGGAATATCCAGAATATTATTTTAAAATGCGCAATAAAAAATACAAAAACAAAAAAAAGACAAAAACACACAAAC
Source organism: Pedicia rivosa (assembly GCA_963082725.1). Lineage (NCBI taxonomy): Eukaryota > Metazoa > Arthropoda > Insecta > Diptera > Pediciidae > Pedicia > Pedicia rivosa. Next base: position 27,755,673 of record OY720155.1, read on the forward strand.
ACAGAAAATAATTGTATGGAAAAAGAAATAAAATAATATAAAAAAATTGAGTCATCTCCTTTTTGAAATGATCAATAAAAGGTGTTAATTATTGATATATTTCTGTGTGTAATAAGTGTGGGTGGCTCTGTATGTGTGTATGCATTTGTATGCAGTTTTCATTCTTGTGGCGTCGATGGAAAAAATACGAAATTTTAAAATGAAAAGTAAACTTTTTCCTGATAGCATTTGGTCACATTAAAAGTGAAAATATTATAAAAAAAAAATGGCGTCTTCGTAACGCTTCTAATAGAATCACAAAAAAAACCGAATTCAATACGAATTTGTGAAAAAGAAAAACGGAAAATTTTCTATTTATTATTATGAATATTATTATTGTTGTTATTGTTAGTTCTATTAATTCCCTACGCTTATGCATTTGAATGTATTAATAAAAAATGTAATAAAAAAAAATAGTGAAAAAGGGTAACACGTAAAGATTTGTTTTTTTCTTTCTGTTCATATCAGAGATGTTTTTTATGATCGGTAAATTTTCCGACACAATTATCGAGGGTGTAAAATAGAAAAAAAAACTATATCAAGATAGAGACGAACTATATAATATTTTCATTTGTTTTATTTTCTATTTCACCATTCTAAATTTTGATACTAAGAAAAAAAAAGTAACTAAATAATAAGCAACAGAGAAACTTCGTTGTGTTTTTTTAGTAAGTAGTGAATAAGTAACATTGAAAGTTTCATTTTTTCTGCTCCTTTTCTTTAAAATTTTATATTTAAAAAACCAATAAAAATAAGCAACAACAAAAGAAAAAAAAAATCCATAAAGAATGTGATGATGCGGTGGGTAGATTTTTTGTGTTTCTCTTAATTTTTTTTTATTTTTTTTTAGTTGGTAATCCTCCATCACAATATCAGAACTAACTGCCATATTCACCCATATAAACACAATTAAACACTTATACACACACACATCTCAGAATATTACAAGTATAAAGACAGTTTAGTTTGTTTTTTATTTGTCGGTTCTTGTATTTTGGCTGGTGAAAAATAATTAATGAAAGAAGTTTTTATGTACAAATTTTTTTTTATTTTTGATTTCTGTTGTGGCTAAACTTTTTTTTGTTTTGAATCGGGATTTTTTTGTTTGTTGTTTACTTAAGCAACAAAAAAAATAATTATAAAAAGAATTGTAAAAGTGAAAAGAAAATAACAAAAACGTAAGTTTTTTTGTAATTTCAATTTTCAAAATAATAAGTAGAAAAAAAAAGGAAAAACAATTTTTTTCTCTATCTACGTAATAAGTTCTAGCAAAATGCACTTTGGCATTGTCCTGCGCAATATATTTCAAGGTTAGGCCATTTTTGTACAACAACAACAAAAAATAAAATTTGAAACGAAAAAGAAAATAAAAACTAAGAAGAGTAAAAAGAAACAAAATAAAAAATGGCGGCTTTTTAACGTTATGAACATGAAGAAAATTTGCGGTTAATTAACAAATAGAAAATCCACTTTCATTAAAAGTTTAAGGATACGGTCGATAGGTTCAAAAATACAAAGTTCAAATAGAAAAAAAAAAAGTGAAAATAAAAGTGAAAAATTTGAACAAAAAAAAAGTTTTTCTTTTCTTTATTGAAAGAAAATTTGCGTTGACCAATTTAATTGTGGTGACTACAATAATTTATTTTATTATATTGTTCCTTCTGCTTAATGTTTATTACTGTTCTGTTCTTTTTCTTTTCTGTTTTTCTTTTTTCTTTTTGCATATATATTATAAAATATAAATAATAATAATGTTGAAATTATTAATCAGAATATATATTATTATTACGCATTTAATAAATTAACGCGACCTTGACCGTGAATTTTTGCTTGTGATTTTTTTCATTTTTTTTTTTCTTCATTCTTTATTTTTTTTTTAATTCTTTTTTTTTTTTTATTCATCATAAATTGATTTGAATAATATTTTCTTTGATTTTGTATTAAAGAAGAGTTTCATTCTTTACATTTCTTTGCCGATATTTTAAAGATTGAAATCAAATGCGATTGCAAATGTTTGTGTTTCTTTTTTTTTAGAATTTATTACTAAAAAATAATTTCATAATTTTTTTTTATACCTACACACACACACACATATATGTACACACATACATACACGCACTAACTCATATATGCGCTTACACAACAACAATAACAAGAACATCTAAGTTTTTTGTTGACGGTCAAATAATATTCCAAGGACATTTTTCTGGAGAATTTCTTAGAATTTGGAATGGAAGGTATTTGTGCAGGAGGGGAGATGTTTTACGTCACGTTCCGTCTTAATTATTATTATTATTATTATTAATATAATTCATTTTGTCTTCTCTTCTTTCATCTCAAACATAAATTTTAATAGAAAACTCCATATTTTATTATTATTATTATTGTTTAGTGACGTAATTAACGTATAGTTTATTTTTTTTATATATAAATACAAATAAGTAATCAGTCAGTCAGTATTGTATCTATTGCATGCATGTGACTTTAACCTTGCACCTAATTATAGAGATGCACTTGGAAGTACAATATTCATAATATATAAGTGTATTTGTATAAATATACCTACAACGAATCATTTTTATTTCGTTCAATACAACAAACACTTTCTTCTTACATACTCATCTTGATATGCACACATGCATGTATAAATTAACGTCATAATAAAATTGACACGAGCGAAAATTTTTTTTGTAAAAAACAGAGTTTTATAATAAATATAATGAAAATGTTTATGAAAAACAATAGAAATTCTTACAGACAATGTCTATATAACAATAGATGTTAGTCGCATCTTAATCGCCATATCTCATATCAGATAAAAAGTGTAAATTCTTTTGAATTATTTATTTATGTATTAAGATTTAAAATACACTTCCTTTTTCTTAATTTATACTTCATGAATAAATATTTCCTTTTCATTTAAAAATTCTTAAAAATTATAAAATGAAAATATAATTTCTAAATTGAATTTTTTTTTAATTGCGCCAAGAAATTTTCCGATCTCAAATTATATTTGATGTTTATTAATAGAATAATTTATATATTTTAAATTTTTCTCTTATTATTTGTAGCTACGGGCAATAAGAAAATTATACATAATAAAATAAAATCAAGGTTTTCCGTGGTTAACATTATGCCAAAAATTATAAATATTTATACATACGTACACACACACACTCATACACAGATATATATATTTTGGTAAATATATAATAAAAACGCATATTAAACGCACAAATTGAATTCAACAACAAAAAAATAAAAATTAGACGACGCCAATTTCCTAATTAACATATTTTTTTTATATCTCCTAATTTATTTCAAAACAAAATTAGTTATTATCATTATTATTAGTTTTATATTTGTTTAAAACTTGATTTAGTGGATTTTAATCTCGTAATACCATTAGCTCATATTTGTTTTCTAGTAAATTAATTTAGTTTAAGTTTTAAACTATTATTGATGATTTAAAATGTAATAAAAGAGGCTATTTAATATCTTAAATGTTATTTAGTCTTTTTAAATATGTCTTTATTAATATTCTGCCTTATAACAAATTAAAAACACAAATATTGTAACCAAACAACTATTCTATTCAATGGAATGTAGAATTTATTCAGATTTAAATTCTCTTTCACTTTTGCAATAACAGAAATCTCCCATTGATAATATTGTCATCATTTGTGCTTTGGTATAAAAATTTCCTTGAATTTTCCTCATGATTTCATTTTGCAAAATCAACAAATAATTGTTTGCCTTTAAAACATAAATCTCACAATTTTACATAAAACATCCCTTAAGTCAAATGATTTGATATGTAGAATAATTTGAATAATTTAATTTCTCTTGAAGTTATCGAGATAATTAATAGTAACGAATAACAAGAAAATTCTCAAATTATATTCATATGAATTTACATCATCACACATTAAAAATTTAATATCTAAAATTCAAAAATCATTCAAAAGTGATCACCTGTCAGTAGTTCCGAATAATTCAAGTTCGGTATTCATAGACGATTTTAACCATTAATTATTTTGAATTTTTTTAATAATGAACCCAATTATCAGCGTTTACTATAATTTATGAAGGTTTCACTTCATTATCTTTACAATGTCATTTGTATTGAATTTTTCGTTTTGTTTTTTTTTTTTTGCATTATTATTATTATTATTATTAAACCATAAATACAAAATGGAGACAAAACACAATCATCTAATCAATTTTCAAGAACAAAATAATTATACCTAATATTTTTTTTTTACTTTTGTTAATAAAATCGAACTTCATAGAAAATTTTGTTTATTATTTACTTAAGTATTTTAATGGCGGACGCTAAATTTAAATTAATGAAAATAAAATTTTATTCAAGTTCTTAATTGAAGATCATGTAAAATATAAGAGAAATTATAATGAATATAAATGCAAAAATGATGCACATTATTATCGAAATATTTTATTATTCATTATCAATTTTATTAAATTTTATCAAATTTGAAATCTTTTATTAGAAAGATAAAAAAATATGATTTCCAGTATTTTAGTAATATTAAGTACATGTATTATTATTTGCCCTTCAAAAATAATTAAATGCCTGGAATAACCTCAAGGCTGTTTTAAGTTTTCATTTCAAAATTTCATATATGTAGTATATAAAATAATTGAAAGCAACAGTATTATTCTCAATGTGACCCAATGACTGTATCCACATATATGTATATATAGAAAACATGCACGCACACTGTCATATCATACACACATATTATTATAAAAAATAAAATTCTAAAAATGATCTATAAGTATTACCACATACGAGATATTCACAGAAGTAAAAAAAAAATAGCATAAACATAGAGAAAAAATAAATAAAAATCAAATAATGTACATTTTCACACATCCGAATACTATCGCAAATAGACACATACACACATACAGAAATATAGAAGAGGCAAATTAATAAAGTTCATATATGAAATTTTTTGTTTTTTTTTATATTAATAATAAAAAATATAAACAAATAATGATTTGTGAAAAAATAAAAATTTGTACTGACTAAGCAAGTACAAAAGTATTTGAATGATTTGTAGAATTTTCTTATCAGCAGATATTTTGTATTTGAAATATAATTCAAGGTTAATTTCTAGTGTTTTTTTGAGATTACGATTTTCTTTTGTTCCACATTGGAAAAGTTTTTTTTGAACTGGAAAATACTTTGTGCATTTCTGTTTTAATAAAATTATTATCTGTATAAACAATTATTTTGTCTAGACTCAATAAATAATTGAATTTTATTTTTTCTTCTCAATAATAATAAATGATAATTTTTATTGAATAGAATAAAATAAAATCAGGCGTCTCCACATTATTGCTTGCAAAAAAAAAAAAATTTTTTTTTAACAAATTTTTTTTTTATATTTTTCAACTAAAATTTCTTTTGTTTTCCTCGCTTAATTTGTATCTCTGTATTTCCTCATATTGTTTAATTGTATGTAACACATTTTGTTATGTTTTCATAAATAAAATTCTCAAACAATAGTAAATATTAGTGATGATGATGATAGAAGATGCGCAAAAATGCATAGCGCATACACAAATACATTAAAATAACTGGGTCAGTAGATACAAAATTTTGGTTCGATCGATTGCAATGGGCGCACTGCGCTTCAACTTGTATTCTACTTGCATTTGTATTTTTCTTTTCACATATATTTTTTTTATTGTTTTAAATAAATGCATGAACAATTTTTTTTTATTTAAATGGAAGATTTACAATGCAATTCTTACATTTAACACAAATTTTTTCAATTAACACGAATAAAACATGTAATTGAGATTTTTATATTATTTATTAAAATAATTATGTAGGTTCGATAAATGAAATAAAATTCATAAGAGTTTGTATTCCATTTTACTCTCACTTATAAATTATATAATAAACCAATACTTATTCTCTATATATATACTCACGTAATATATGCTCGTATATATATGAACGTCCCTCTACATTTAAATTATAACGTTTCTATGTCTATGCCATTGTCGCTTTTTATCCAATAATGTAACCTCGTAAAAGGCTGAGGACACAACATACTTCTCATCCATATACGTCATTGGTATATGGAATGGAAGCCATTTTCATTTTATTTATTATTTTAAAAATAAAATTATTGATTGTCTAACTGAAAAGAAGAAAGTTTTAGTCCACTTTATTTTATATGAGAAACACAGAGTGTGGGCGTGGTGGGTTTTATGGATCAAGTGGGATGTTAGATGTTAGATGTTAAATCAGTATTATGTAAATGCTTTTTTTGATAATGAAATGGTTGATATTTTTCTTTATATCTCCAATAATTGTTTTCTTTCTTTTTCTTAATTAGGCCATAATGGATGGCAGCACAAATTCAAGGAGCCGCAGCCCAACGCCGGATGCTCAACAAGATTATGATGTTACAAGAATGCATGAGGAGGATTTTGAGAAGTTGGCTGTGTATATTGTTCCAGATGTACCATGTGAACGTGGTGCACCAAATAGGGCAGAAAAAACACTGCCAAGAAGTTTGACATTGAAACCATCATTAATTTTATCAACACCAAATGTACCGGTAAGAAAATTATTCAAAATAATAATAATGAAAACAAGTTGATAGAAATCTAATATTCTTCTTCAATTTATAAAAATTTTAATAGACTGAAGGTGTTTGGAGTACAGGAGTCATACCAAAGGGTACCAGATTTGGCCCTTTTGAAGGTATACCAACACCAAATTATCCAGATGATAAACGATCATGGAGATATTTTTGGAGGGTGAGTAACTATTTAAATTAAATCTCTTAAACTCAAGCTAATTTTATTAATCTTCTTAAAAAAAAACCCATCTTTCTCTAAATCCAAATTAAAAAATAAACAACTAAAACATTTTTTTTTGTGTAAATAGATTTATTATCCTTTTTTTAAACGATAAAAATTATTTATTTAATTAAAATTAAATCCCAGTGGTGAAAATACCAATATTTTACTAATTAAAAACTTAAAATGCTTTTAGACCCTTTCAGTAAGTACCAACCAATTTTTCCTATGCAAAAATAATCAAACAAACATTAATTACTAGGCTAAATTAAATAGATTCTGTTGAGAATTTGTGATAATTATGTTGATTATTTTGAATATGAAATCTTCACTGAAAGGGTTAACTTATAGTTTTATTTTATAATTATTTTTAACGCCGGTGATTGTTTTACTCTAACAAATCTTTCTCTTTTTTTATGTGAACAGGTTCAGGGAACGCGACATGTATCCTATGGAAATATTAAGGTACTTATTAAAAAGGGTTTTTTTTAACGAAATATTAAAAAAAACGAAAAAAAAGCCAAGCTAAAGTGCATGTGTAAATGGAAAACATAAAATTGTTTTGTTGGATTCAATTGAATGAATAAAAAATTAAAATTAAAAACTATTTTCCTCTATTTTCCTATATTCTTTAACATGATTATAAATTAAAGAAAATAAATAAATGAATAAGTAAATTCAACTGTGAGTTGAATTCAACAGACCAATATTTCATAGGTTTCAATCATAAATGATTTAATATTTATTAAATTTATTTTGCGTTTTTCTGGGAAAAAATCAAAATGGCGAATATTAAATCATAACATTAAAATAATTTTTTTGGATTTTTTTCTTCTAAATTGTTTTATATTGATTAAAATTCTAAATAAAAACATTCTAAGTACATTATAATTATAATGCTTTAAATTAAAGGCATGCCCGTCTTAACAATGCCTAATTAAAGTTAATTATCATCATTCGAAAAAAATACGGTGAAATCTTATGCTTGAAAACTCTTCTTCCTCTGTACATATAATATATTTTCTTGCCTGTTTAACTATATTTAATCTACAAATATAGGTATAATTGTATCTTGTTAGTTCAATATATATCTGATTTTACTGTATAAATAATTGAATAATATAAATATAAAAAAGAAATTAATCATATTTAATTAATTAATTCAACAGATTTTCAAAGAGAATGATTATTATTACTTGGATGGATCAGATACTAGTCAAGCAAATTGGATGAGATATGTAGCATCAGCTTATAGTTTATCGGTGATGAATCTGGTAGCGTGCCAACATCAGGAACATATTTATTTTTATACAATCAGAGATATAATGCCAAATGAAGAATTAATGGTTTGGTATTGTCGTGATTTTGCTAAACGATTAGGTTACGATGTTGATCCAGAAAGAGCAACGTATTCAATATGTAAAGAGGAAACAATGAAAAAAGCATATGGTATACCTTCAACACCAGTTCATCCGGAAATTGCATTCAATCACGTAAAATACGTGATGGGATTTCATATTCCACCAACATCACCAAGTGATATACAATCACAAGCTCCACAGCCTACACCACAAATACAACAAATACAACAACAGCAACAACAGCAACAAGAGCAACTCCAACAACAACAACTACAACAACAACAACAACAACAACAACAAGAACAACAACAGCAACAACAACAAATGGTTCAACAACAACATCAACAACAGCAGCAGCAACATCAGCAACAACAACAGCAACAACAACAACAACAACAACAACAACAACAACAACAACAACAACAACAACAACAAGAACAACAACAACAACAACAGCACCGTCCTGTACATCAATCAGTTGTTCATTTACGTGAACCACGTGATGATTGCGCGCCAATTCCTGTTACTGTTGTTGGGGATGTTTCGCCACTTAGGGAATGCATCAAAGAAAAGGATGCTGAATCACCGTTGTCACATACTAAGGAACCACCTTATGAACATCAGTTAACACCAAATGATGGTTCAGTTCGCTCAGATGAAGGTTATCATAGTAATGGGTATCATGATGATGGGTTTACACCACCAGAAGATTCAAGCGACAGTGAGAGTGAAAATAATTATGTTTTAGATTGTTCTAAAAAAACAATTGAACCAAAAGAAACAATTATAACACAAAAAAGTGATATTACAGATAAAAATGAATATCGTAAAGTAAAAATGAAAATGCCTTTAAAATATGAATTTAAAAATAGTAAACATCTAAAGTCTGAGAGTGATAAGGAACAACAATTGATTATTGATAATTCATCACTAAAATCAGAATCACCACCTAGAAGAGCATTAACTCCAGTTACAAGCACTGTTATTGTATTTGATTCACCACCGCATACTATTATTCCTTTAAATCATCATAAACCATATTATAAGGCTGAAACAACACAATTATCATTATCATCATCATCATCAATTGCGTCACCACCACCACCAGCTGCATTTACGCGGTATACACCACCAAGTTCAAGTATTTTAGAGACAATACTAACAGGAAATCGTCTTGATGATCATTCTCGGCGACAACCAAATGCAACCCCACCACCCACATCACCAACAGAAATGGCATATTCTTACAAAAAATCACAAAGGTATGGTAATGCTTGTAGCCCTGACTCAAGTTCAAATTTACAGAGCCCTGGAAATCAACAAATACAACCATCACAGATAATTGTTGCAAGAAATACAACAACAATACAAACTACTGTTTCACCACAACCTCCTACATTAATGTATGCAACCCAGACACAATTACCCTCATTGTCTTCTTATGACAGTCAAAGATCTCCTCCTTACCCATACAGTGTTTATTCATCACCAAATGATAATATTATGTCTCATACACCCAGTTCAACATATTCACCACCTTTAAGCAATGGACATTATGATCGAGTTAGTGGCCATCCATCTGGTTTAATATCTTTACAAAATGGGGGACCAATTTCACTGTCACATCATTTAATGACACCATTAGCACCACTACAGCGATTATCACCACATAGGTCATCACCAACCTGTAGTATGAGTCCTGATGGTTGTAGAAGTGGAAGTCCAATGAGTCCTAATAGTCATGGATCTAGAGGTTATCGAAGCCTTCCTTATCCATTAAAAAAGAAAGACGGTAAAATGCATTACGAATGTAATGTATGTTGTAAAACATTTGGTCAATTATCAAATTTGAAAGTGCATCTGCGAACTCATTCAGGTGAAAGACCATTCAAATGTAATGTTTGTACAAAATCATTTACACAATTAGCCCACCTCCAAAAGCATCATCTCGTTCATACGGGAGAAAAACCCCACCAATGCGATATCTGCAAGAAACGATTTTCATCAACATCTAATCTTAAAACACATTTACGTCTGCATAGTGGTCAAAAACCGTACGCATGCGATTTGTGCCCGCAAAAGTTTACACAATTTGTTCATTTAAAACTGCACAAACGATTACATACAAATGATAGACCTTATGTGTGCCAAGGATGTGATAAGAAGTACATCAGTGCTTCTGGATTAAGAACCCATTGGAAGACAACAAGTTGTAAGCCGAACAATATTGAAGAAGAGTTAGCACTTGCTGCAGCTGCTACTTCTGAGTGTTTAGGTATGTTTTTTATTATTCAATCTGTTTGAACAAAATCTTCATTATTTTCTTTTTGTTTATATAGGACCTAATGATAAAGATCATTCGGAAGCAGATTCAAGAGATGCATACGAAATGCATCATATGCACATTCAACAAACACACCCGCATCTGCGTCACATTGGTAGTTCGCCTCCTGCTTTAATTGGTATACATTCACAGTCACCTCATCAAATGCAGCAACAACAGCAACAACAACAGCAAACACAACCACAACAACAGAAACCACTTCAAAAAGGACCTTCACATCATCATCAAATGCATCAGAGTCACCTTGTACAAAATCCATCACATTACACACACGCACATCCTAATCAGCATACACAAAATGGTGAAAGCCGACCCAGTGTTATTGAATCAAATCAACCACTCATTATTGAGTGTACATAAGAAAATTTAACCACAATTGGTGATTTTTAAGTTTTCCAGCACACACGTGATTCAAAGACTTTTATTTAAACACAAAATACGGTTATCGTTGAACGATTTATTTGTTTGTTGTATGTATGTATGTATGTTTATTTGTTTGTTTGCTTGTTTGTATTTATTTATTTCTTTTTTTTAAAGTTAAAATGTAAAATATTGTTAAGTTTTTAAGAGTTTTATTTTTTACAATTAATTAATACACAACAACAAAATTAGGAAAACAAAAAAAAAAAAAACGGAAAAATAAATTTAAAAAAAAATATGCAAGAGAAAGAAAAAAATGTTGTAAATATAAGAAATTATTTTCTTTCTCTCATCATCATCATCCATCATCCATAATATTTAAGTGATATTTTTGATTAAAAAAAAAGTAAATAAAAAATTGAAAAACTTTTATTTTGATATTATTATTTTTAATGCAAAAGAAAAAATAACAAGAGAAAAAAAAAGAGAAGAGATAAAGAAAGATAAAAAATAAAAGTATTAATTTTTTTTGTTGTTTTTTTATTTTTTTTTTTTTTTGATTTATTTTGTCTTTGAAGAAAATCAACTTACGGAGACAAATTAATAGAAACAAATATGAAGATAGAAGAGAAAAAAGAAACACCCCCCTTCCCCCTATTTGTCCTAGAAACCAAATATAATTAATTATGTGTATACCAAATATCAAATTTTGTTACATTAAAAAGAAAAGAAAAATATTAAAGAACTAACTAATTAGAGTAAAAAAAAGCTAAAAAAAAGGTTAAAAAAAGTGGTGAAAAAAATGTGAAGAAAAAATTAAACTTAAAAATTTTTATAACAAAAAAAAATGAATTGAAGCAAATTGGAAGAAAACAAGAAAAAATTTATCAGATGAAATTTTCAGATGAAAAAAAAAACAATAGATTTAGATGATGTACCTACGATTAAACTATAATATTAAAAATTCAATTAATTTTTAAGCGATAAATGAATAAAAAATAAAATTAAAATTAAAAAATAGAAAATAAAAACAGAAAGAAATATTTAAGAAACGTAAATAATTTATTTTTCATTTAAAAAATTAGTTTTATAAATTTTATAATTAATTTTTTTTTAATTAAAAATAAAAATATTTAATAAAAAAATTAAAAATTAAAAATTATTTAACTATTAAAAATATATAGAGACTTGATTATGACTTGTGTAAATAATTTTTAAGGTTTAACTAATATTAAGGATTTTTGTTTAGAAAATGAATTAGATTTTTCAAAAAAATTCATTCAATTTTATTCTTTTCTTTTTTTTTTCATTTTTTTTTTATTTTTTATGGAAAAGAAGAAGAAAATTATAAAAGTAAATAAATTAAATAAAAAATAAAGAAAAACATATTTTGCTACAAAAAGAAAGAATTTTGTTTAAAAGAAAATTAAAAAATTATTGTGTAAATTTATAAACAAAAAAAAAATGAAAAAGAAACAAAATATAAAAAAAATGGGGAAAAATGGGAAAAAACAAAAAACTAAAAATTAAAAACTAAACTAAAAAAAAATCAACTCTAGCTGAAGATCGGTGCTTTGACCTTGTTTTATTATATTTAAAATGCGGTGAACTCTGTACCCTTACTTATTCATTCATTTCATATGAAATAGAATATTTAAGGTGTATGTTATGACCAATTATTTAAAAGAAATAAAACAGGTACACAATAAAATTAAAGATAAAAATAAACAAAAAAACAAAAAAAAAAATACCTTAATCTTGTATAAAAAAAAAATCTATTTAAAAAAAAAAAAACAAAAAATAAAAAAATACATGAAATTAAATTTAAAAATATAAATTAAAACATGATTTTTAATAAGTAAATAATTAGATATATAATTAAATAAATAAGAATTAAAAACAAAAGAAAAAGTAAATAGAGACAATTACAATTGAAGAGAGAAAATCAAAGAAATGGAAAAGAAAATAAAAATGATTTTGTGTCAGCTTTCGGCTTTTGCACAAATATAAAGAATTTATCATCTGGCAACACTAAGTTTTGTTGTATTTCGGTTTTTTATTTTTTATTTTGTTGTTCATAAATTTCCTTTTTTTTCTTTTTGTTGTTGTTTTCCTGTTAAATCCAATATAAAACAAATTCAAAAATTTATTCTAAGCCTGCGCTAAGAATATTAGGTTTCTCCCCTTTTTTCTTTTATCTTGTTAGAAAAATAAAACACACACACACAAAAATCGGTCGAATAAATATTTATAAATAATTAAAATTAAATAAATAAAATAGAATAAGAAGAAGGATATGAAAAGAAGAAATCGAAACAAACTAATAATAATAATAATAATAATAATAACAACAACAATGATAGCAGGAGCAACAGCATAAAGTTGAAAGAAGTTCACAAAAAATAGAATAACTTTTTTTTAAATAACAAAAACAAAAATAACAACAAATGAAAGAAACAAACAAATCCATTTAAAATTGTTGATCAATAATTGTTGATCAATAATTAATTATGAATTCTGAGTAAAATAATTTTATCATTTTAATTTTCTTCCTCGGAAGTATTTGTGACGGAGTATTTATGGAGTATACATTTGTTTGAAATTTTAACGTAATGTTGTAAATTGATTTTTTTGAACTTGGACAGAATGGAAATGAAGAAAATTTATCTGAGATAATTTTCTTTATTTAAAAAAAAGAATGAAAGAAAAACAATTTTTTTTCAAAATATAATCCCACCGATATTATTATTATTTTTTTTTTTTTCGTTTCTTCGTTTCTTTTTCTTCGTTTCCTTTTTTTTTTAGTTAGTTTTTACTTTTTAGTTTTTAATTTAAATTATTCTTTATTTTTAAATATTAATTAATATATCTCCCGAACAGAGGCTGATCATAAATGAACTAACACATACAATTTAAATAATCAATAAAAACAAAGAAAAAGAAAAAGAAAACAATAAAAAATAAAACCTTTAATTTCTCTCATTTTCTTCAATATTTTCTCTGTTTTGTTATTTTTCCGCTGTTGTTCTTTATTTGTTGTTGTTATTATTGTTGTTTGATTAGTGAAGTAATTGAAATTGGATGAAATAATATTGGTTTGAATGTAAAATTTTAATTTACTAATTTTCACAGTCATCAACTAAAAGAAAATAAATTAATTAAATGCAGGTATGTACTGTGTACAGTTGCACTTTTTTTTTTCTTTAAACAACATTATAACTTTTTTTACATTTTATTTTTGTTTTGTTTTTCTTTTGGTTTTTACTTCTGTTTTTTTTTTCTAATTACAGTAGACTCTCGATAACGTGATATCACATTATTAATTTTATTCATTGTTTCTCCTTTTTTTTCACGTCCTCCAACAACTGGAACAATTCTGATTAATTTAGTTTTGAGTTATTTTTTTAGAAATTTAATGAAATTATAGTTTTTAGAGGGGGTGAAAATATTATTTTTATTAATTTTAATCATGGTTTTCGTCAAGCAAGAAAATTAAATAAAACGAAAAACGGAGGAAAAAAACAGAAAAACAAAAGAATAAAAGAAAGGAAAATGCAATAAAAGAAAAAACAAACAAAATAAAAAAAAAAGTAAAGGATAAAAATGAACTTTTATGAAAAAAAATAAATTATAATTATAATTATGCTATAATGATTAGTGGTTAAAAAAACAATAAGAAAGGTTAAGTTAAAAAATTAAAAAAATAAAAAAAGTAAAAAATAAAAAAGAATTAAAAATATAAAAAATTTATAAGACTTGTGTAACGATATTAAATAATTTAATTAAAAATAAAATTATAATTATTGATTGTATTTAAAGTACTGAATTTGTATAAAAGATAAAAAAAAAGAAAAAGAAAAAGAAAAAGAAAAAGAAAAGGACAAAAAAAAAAGAAAAAAATTGTAATTAAAAATTTTCTGATTAATTAATTAATTATTTTTTAAGTTCTTTAAAATTAAAATATATAAAAAATTAAATATTAATAAATTATATACATTAAATAAAAAAAAAACGTTTACATTAAATTTGATGTTCAGAAAAGAAAGAAGAAGATAGAAGATGGAAGAAGAAGAAAAGTATAAATTATATAATTAAATCAAACTCTGAAAATTTTAAATTTAACTCAAAAACAAATAAGCTTTAAATTGTTTTTTTTTCGTGTCTTTCATTTGTCATAATGAAGAAGAAATTTATGGAATAAAATAAGCGAAACAGAAGAAGAAAAAAAATGTAAAACAAAGCGGTTCAATCATCGACGTTTGGTTCAGAATATAGTCAGGATATCTCAAAGGGATGTTCTTGGTTTTTGTTTGTATTTCTAAATTTAAAACTGATTTCTTTTTAATGATCTCAGAAAAATAAAAATAAATAAAATTAGGCTATTGACGTTACTTTTATTTGGCATAATAATTTCTCTGGAACAAAAATTGTGCAAAGAAAAATACAGAGATGGATAATTGTTTAAATGGAAGAATTTTTTCCCATCTCTTGATTGAACCGAATCGATAAAGATGAACTGAAATGATAAACAAAGAAAATAAAAGAAAATAGAAACAATGTAAAAAGAAACAAAGTGTGAAAATGCGGAACAAATATATTATTATTACAGTATTTTTTCTTATATATGTACCTATTGCGGAAAATGAATGTGCGGTGAACACAGGGTGCCTTTGATTATCATTAATTATACACATTTTTTTAATTTCAAAAATTTTCCATACGATTTTCGTTTCGTTTTCTTGTAATTTTTTTTATTTTTGGTGGTATTGTTGTTGTTTTTGTTGTGGTATGAAGCTGTTGTTGTTTGTCGTTGTTTTTATTGTAGTGATTTTAATTTCATTGTTTTATTTTTTTTAGAAGAAAATCGTTAAATGGAAAGTTATATTTTTGTGTTTTTATGTTTTTATGTTTCTTCAAATTTACAAAAACCAGAAAAAAAAGAGAAAGACAAGAAAGATTGAAAAATATTAAAAAGTTAAAGAAACAAAAACTACAAACTGAACATAATTGCCAAACATTTATAAATTATAAAAACTTTGATAATTGAATGAAAGACAAAAATAAAATAAATTAACTCAAAAATGGATAGAGCAGAAAGCAATAAATGATTTTACATTTTTTTATACAAACACAAATTTTTTAAATAGAAAAAAAAACTAGAAGGTAACATGAAGTACCTAATTGTTTACAATTATGTTCAGTTTGATGTTTCATCTCCGATACAAATAGATTATAAATTATTAAACATTAAAAAATAATAATTAAATATTTATAATAATGGCGAAAACACAAAACAAAAAATAATACATAAATTTATTGTATATAAAATCTAATGAAAATAGTCAACAAGTCATTCTGCTAATAATTATCAAGTATAAAGAATAAACATTTCCGTAAATTGCAAACAAAAAAACAAAATAGAAAATGCAAATAGTTCAACTAATAAATGGAAAAAAAATATTAAGTTTTAAATAAAGAACACAAAAAAAAACTAAATTAAATAAATAAGAGGGAAATATCCAATACTGACTGATCGACACAATTTATATAGCAGCATCATAAAAGTAATTTTTATCATTCATAAAAGATTAAATAGATATTTAAATGAATAAAAGATGGAATACCTAAATAAAATTAAAAGAAAATTTAAATAAATGAAAGAAAAGTTATTACAAATACATAAACATAAGAAATAAATTAACAGAAATTTAATATTTGCAATTTCATAACAAAACATAAAAAAAATTAAACCTTAAAAATAATACAATATTACTAAAATTACCTAAAAGAGTGTTTTGTTTGTCGTTTTTACTTTTAATTTAAAAAATTTGCTATAAAAGAAAACACAAGATAAATGAAAAACTAAAAAATTGGTTATTTGATTTCTGTTGGGAAATTTTTGAATGTTTTATAACGGGAAGAAAATATTAATTTCACAAGGAATCAAGGCCAGAATAAAAAAATTAAAATATAAATATAAAAATAAACCTTTACAATGTACCTTTTTGATGTATAAAAATACAATGTAATTAAGGAAAACTTTAACCTTAATTATTATGGATAATAATCCAATGCAAAAAAAAAAATTAAAAAAGTGTGTTTTGTTGTTGTTTTTCTTTTATTTTTCCTTATTTTTTTTAATTTTTATGCGTTTTTATATTTTCTCTAATTAATTATAAATTTTCATCAACTACACACAGGTAATATATTGTTCATATATTAAAATTATTGTCAATAAAATAATTATTGTTCCAAATAATTATGACTTTTTTTAAATTTTACAAATAATTAATTAAATTAATTGTGCACATAAATGCACACTTTTATTGAACTTCTGTTGTAAATAAAATTCCAATGATTGAACTTTAAATGTTCTTTTATTCTCCTCAAAGTATTTAATAATTTTTATTTTTTGTAGTTCACCGTGTTAGTCCATAGATGGCGCATTGAATTAAATATTTTTGAAACACGAGTAATGTGATTTTTATTTGCCACCTGTTTATAGGCTATTATTTTTGTGTTTAAAACAAATACGTATGTACATTATTTGTTGGGCCTTTCAATATTTTCAATATTGTTATGAAGTTAGTTCAGCCGCGATAATTAAATAATTAACAACAAACAAGTTAAAACTAATAGTTTATATATATCGAGAAAATTATTCAGAACTATTTTATTATAATTAATGTTTTACAAACGACGAAAAACAAGTTTTTGTAATAGGAATTTGTATTCGATTTTACGTATAAAAAATGTTAATTATGCTTATAGTTTAAACAATTTATAATTTATTAATTAATATTAATTTTGAGAATACTGTGATACCACTTAATTAAATATACTCATAAATAATGGGTAGAGTTATAAAATTAAAACAACATTTATATAAATGTTGTGAAACAAAAAGGTGTTGTTTTAATTTTATAACTCTACACATTATATGTGTATATTTAATAAAAGTTAATTATGCGTTTGAGAAATTAAAATTACTAAAAGCAAAATTTCAGAATGAAAAAAGCAAACAGAGCTTTTAAGAAATTCAAGAATATAATGAGATTGAATTACCATTGAAACAACGAATACCAAATAGCATACCTCAAAATAAAATAAAAAATTTATTTGCTGAATTTATTAAATTATTTTACAAAATAGCTTGTTACAAATTTTAGAAAACAATTTAAAAAAAAATTTATTAACACAATAAGCTCAATATCAGACACGAAAATCAAAATCTTACAAAATTATTGCTTGTTTTTACACATATTTTGTACATAAATATTCAGTATAAAAATATAAGATAAAAATACTCCTAAAAGCATACTATCTGACATCTAAAATTCTTGTTTCAAAAACAAAATGGAAAACTTCGATTAATCGAGGTTCTACGTGTAAAGTAAATAACAGATAACCGATTTACGTAATTATGAAATGTATTTACCAGTTTTTAATTATTTTTTAATAGAATTAAATATAAGTAATATTGAATTTTGAATTACAATAAGAGATACTCCATTATTTATTAATAATTTTTTTACTTAGCTTTTGTCTCAATATTTTTATCTGAAAATGATATTTTAAAATATTTAACACTTTAAACATGCAGGTCTATGATCTCGTGAAACTTTGATATAACAATTAAAAAAAATGTTTGTTCAAATTTTTCTTTCCTATTAAAAATTAGTTTTGTTATTTTATTTAATAAATTTTATATTTGGACTAATATTTCATAATATAAGTTAGTGAATTATTTGTTTCCGATTGAATATTATAATTTTTGAACATATATGCGTCCAGTTTCATATGAAAATTATTTCGATTCGATATAAAACGTAAAAAAAAGAAAACCTTAATATTAAATCGGCTCCCAAATTAATCTTTCATATAAAATATTCCACGATTGAAATAAAATACAATAAAACTCGTAAAGCACGTGTACAAGTCTTTTATTTTTTACCCCAAAAAAAAATTAAAAAAAAAAAACTCTGACACACACATATATCTCGTTCTTGTGTAACATATAAACAATACGCATGCCACTGTCACAATTCACCCTCTTAAATTTCCCATTTCCAGTATGCGAAACACGAATTTATTAGAGGGTACAAATTCTATATGTATATATATATACATTTTCTATTTATGTATGTGTTTGTTATGTTATATTCACCCCTACCTCCAAAATATAAAAAAAAAATTGCCTGAAAAATCAAACGCATATATGCATTATATATATTCACTTTCTCCCTATAATATCTATTATTATTATTATTATATTCTACAAATTCAAACGATGAAATATCGGCATTGGACAAAAGCATCGGTATAATATATAGGGGAAATTTTACAATATTAAAAAAATATACATATATTATATACAGTTATATACTGGAAAAATAAAAAATGTACTTACGCATAAAAAAACAGCCAATCGCCTGTTCTTGTTTGATGTATAAAAAACTTAAAAAAATAACAATAATTTGGTTGGTTCATATAAAAAATGGAGAATACAAAAATTTCGCTTTTTACATAATGGGATTATTGAAATTTATCCTTTGTATTTAGGTTTAAAAAATCTAATTGGAAAAATTAAATTTTTTATAATATCAATTTAAAGTTATTAACAAATTCAAACTAACACAATAATTGTAATGTTTTTTTGTAAAAACAATTAGGTGTGATCGGATTTTAGGCTAAGATAATTAAAAAAAGCATTCAATTAGCCCACTATATTTAATCAACAACAACTTTAGAAGTCTTGAAAAAAACAGTAATTTAATAAATAGAATTTTTATTTCATATTCATAAATTTGATTTTAGGAATTTTTTTGTCTTTGCTGACTTTATGTAAACTTGAAAAGTTTATGCGTGATGAGAAGAAATTTGGTTAAAAATTTACTATTAATAATTGTGTAATTATGGTGAATTGAAACTATAAACTATCGAATTTGAAGGCATACACGATGCACACACTTAATTCAAATAATTTAAACAATAAATGAACATATCAAATTATACAAATCAAGAATTCAAACTCATCTTTATAAATAATATTATTGTTATATCTATATTGTTATTATTTTCATTATTTTCACAAAACCCACAACAAATTTTTTGATGTTTGAAGTTTGTTGAAAAAGGCAAAGTTTGCAAAATAATCGAAACTGTCATGATTCGTCATAATTTTATTTATTAAATATTTTATATACAACTTTTATTTTATTTTTCTTTTGGTTCTCGCAAAAATATTATTGAGAGAGAAGGAACAAAAAAAAAAGGAAAATTTTTGTTTATTGAAATATTGAACTTGAGTGTGTAAATGTGCTGGTGGGCGCGCCATTCTGTCACAAAATATGGGGGAAAAATAAATGATTGATCTATCGGTGATTGTTCGATTATGCCGACATACATTTCTTTGTGTTTTCTTTTTATAATATTTACATTAAAATTGTAATTTCTAAAATTAAATTCAATAAACTCAAATCATTAAGTATATAGACATCGATCGAACTTATTATTGAAAACTATTCCCTATTTCGTCTAATATTGTGAGATTTCGAACCACACCGCGAATAATTTATAGAAATGTTTAAAAAATTCAAAGTTGTTTACGTATTTAATATACAAATTCCAATTAGAATTCAATTTATAAGAGTGTAATTCTTTGTTCAATAATCCTTATTAGATAATAACATAAAACTCTAATCTTTCAAGCCTAGTTTCAGGAAACTTTAAGTATTCATTTAAATATTGATATTATTTTTTTATTTGATTATAAAGTTTATTTCAATTTTCACATAAAATTTATATGAATATTTTTGATAGAAAATTAGAATATAGAATAGAATATAATAACTACGCTTTAATATATAGATGGATACTGAATTAAATAATAAACATTAAAAATATTGTATGTTCGTTTTCACGATTACTTAAAGATTTTTTATAAAAATATGATGCACATTCTAAGATTTTCTAAACGAATTTTATTTACTAAAGGAAATTACATTGTCATCATTACCCTTATAAATCTGCTATGTATACTAAGAAACAAATCCTTAAATACGTCTATTAATTTTTCCAAATCAACATTTTTTCATACAAAGCAATAATTTTTATAGTTTAAATCTGTGAATTGCTTGAAAGTCTATAGAAAGATGAATTTATTTCAAAATAATCTAAAATTTTGCATTAACCCAAAATTAAAACCAAAATAATAAATATCTGTATCTTTTTGTTCAATTGGCACGTGCTTTTTTCATAAAAAAAATTCATTTTAATTCAATACAAATTTTTTATTCTTCTTAAAATCCGTAGTAGGGTCACTTGGGTCAGTCACTGTCTGTAAATATTCATTTTTACAGAATAATAAAAAAGATTGTATCGTAAAATTGCCCTATTCAACATACACAATTCAAAAAAAAAAAAAATCCAAATACAAAAAAAACTAATCTCTTTGGAAAAAAATAAAGTTTTTATCCCAAAAAAGATTTTTTTTTTTGGAAAATATGGACCCTGATTATGCTGCTCGAATAAATAGAAAAAAATTGTTTTGAGTCTCATCGTCACAATCTGTTTATAATTTTGCTATTAAAAATTAGATCGAAAATTTATTAACATAAAGAATATTCTTTGTTTTGTTATCTACATAAGTATTTCAATAAAATCGAAAGTCATTTTGATTTTCATTCAAAAATGAACGATTTTTTTATACATAAACAGTAATACATATATTATTTCTAAAAACCAAAATCAGAAATTTGAAATTTTTCAAGGATTAAAAAATAAACCCATGAAAAGGACATTTTGTTGTAAACATCTCGCAGTTGCATACACTAACACTGTCACATTTTTCCAAAATTCTAGAATAAATTGAAAGCATTATTTTGACCTACGATAATGACCAGCTGTCCAGTATAATAATGAAAGGTATACTTCTACATAACTAAACCATTCTGTTTAGTATTTTACAAACAAATACAAATAGAAAAAAATAGAGAAGAAAAAATTCGCTGATCCCATGTGCTGATTTTTCTATCATAAAGTAGAGTATGGTTTTGAGTATGTTTCATTTAAAACCATCTGACCAATTTGCCAAAGCTAAATGCATTCTAATATTTTTATTTAGATCAGCTGCATTATATATTATATGAATACGTGTATATCCTTTTTTACGCACAAATAAAGTAACATTTTTTATTTATCAATCCCACGCTAAAATATTAAATCTTTTTCTAAATGAAAAATAATAATTAGTAAAAGAATGAAAACACTAAAATGGAAATTTTATGTGTTTGTTTGAAATATAATTTACATATTGCATTATAATTCAGAAAAACATTTTTATAAATTACTATAATTTCAGAGTATGCAATCGAGATATGTTTATTTTAGCCTTTATTTTAAAATCTATAACTAGAAGTTAGAAATTATTATTCATAAAGTTATTTACTATTCCAAAAAATAAACAAGAGTTAAATTTTATAATAATTACATGAATTTAATAAAAATTATGCTTCGAAACACATTTTAAACCAAAAAAAAAACACAGGTCAAGTAAGTCAGTCGATATCATCCAGAAATAGACCGTTGGTGCATTATCCATTATCCTTCCCAAGAATAAAAAAATACTAATTCGTGAGTTCAACTTTTAAATGAGTTTACTATTAATTTCAAATATTAGAATTCTACTTGAGTACTTAAATTAATCTTAATTGTCTCACTCATTGTATTTCGAATCTTTATAGGTTTTTAAATTGAAAATGCAAGATTTGGAAAATGAATAACTCAAAATTAAACTGCGATGTTATTATGCAATCACAAAAATTATAAGCAAAAATAAAACTTAAGTATAAAGGAGAAGGACCAATCAATCTAATTATTTACTTCATAATATTGAAATAAAATTCTAAATAGAATCTATTATTTCTTCCTATAAAAAAAAAACCTTCGAATGCAAATTGGTTTGAGTTTTACTGGATTGTACTTATTATAATTACGTTTATTTTATATTCCCAATTGTGATCTTATCCTCACAGCAACACAAATATATAATAAAAAAAACTCTATTATAACTTTTTTGTTATAAATAAAAATAGAAACGAGACGTTTCGGACATTGATTGACAGCTCGATTATTCTGAACAAATCAAGTGACAATTTATTCAAAGTGACATCAAATAAACATTAGAAAAAAATGTATTAAAAATAATAATAAAAAGCCATTTATTTTTTGGGGTTCTTTCTTTATTTTTATTTTTATTTTTATTATTATTATTATTATTTTGTTTGGTCGCGTTTTTATTTGTTATTTTACATTTGCATGTGACATATAATACACAAAAGAACACGACATGAGTTTAATTGTTTACTCCCTACTGATAATAATTATTATGATGTCGCAATTTTTTTTTCTCTTTAATAAATTCTACTTGTGTTAATCAATGAAATATTATTGATAGGATGTACATGGATTATTTTGAAATACATTACTTCTTGTGTAGGTAAGAATTGTATTATTTCTTATTTGTTATTTGTTATTTACTATTTCTTATTTAGTATTATTTTCATAAGATCAATATTTTTATCTATATAGTTATCATTCCTGGAAATTTCTTCTTATTTGTTTGTTTTGTGCTGTAACTTTTAAGGATCATTATATAATATAATGATTGCATTTCAATAAATCCTATCAATGCATTAGTTTTAATTAAAATCGGATCTTCATATGATTAGTTTTCCGAATTTATAAATTCGGCAAATCTTGTTTTTGAAAAACTTTATTAAAGTTTTCTTATTGACATAATTCGAGCTAGAGATTTTTCTTTCAATCGATTATTTTAATTAACTATTTATTGCACAATGATATATGTTTTTACATAAGATCCCTTTTCAAAACAACATTTTGATCACGATTAATAATGTGTAATTAATTTAATATTGCACGGTACACGTAAAATTAAGTTAAATTTATATCTTAAAATGAATATCAGTCAATCAGAAACAAATAAATCAGAATTATTTAGTATATAAAATGAAAAGGATGGAGTAGCAAAAAAAAAAAAAGCTGAAGCGAGAAAATGGAATGAGTGAAAATAGAGGTAATAAAATTTTTTTTCTTTCTTTGCTACAATATATAAAGAGAAAGTGAGTATAATCTTTTGACATACGGCACGACACACACGAGAACAATTCATTTTTATTACACATTTATCGTCAAAGAAAAACCACCATAAAAACTTTAATTTCTCTGTTACAAGGTTTATTCTTATCATAATTTAAGAAAATTCAACTTCCTTTGGACTTTTTTAAAAAAAATCGAAAGTAAAATAAAATAAAAATAAAGCAAGCTTCGCCATTTTGATATAAAAAAAAAAAGATAATATAAAAGCGTATAAAAAACTCCTCCCTCAATTTAATGGTCGAAGGGTGAAAAAGAATAAAATCTAAAAAAAGGAAGCTCAACGACCTTCGCGTACATATAAAAATTCTCTCCCCTTCATTTTCATTTTGAAACTGAACAGTTTCCTTTTTCCTTTTCTTATTTTGTTGAAAAATATGAAGAAGAATAAAAAGGTGTATTCACAATTAACATTAAAAAATATCCTCTTTTCAAATTTAAATTAAAGTTTCAATTTTAAAAGTTAATGTAAAGATTTAGTCGTTAATTCAAATTCGCATTAAATTCTAATAAGATTCTGATATATAAAGGACATTATTTTTCTATATAATGCATTCGAATTTTTATTTAACATTTTTGCTTTCGTCTCGGTTGTGAATTTTCTATTTTATTTTTCTATATATTTTTTCCATTTTTTTTCTTTTTAGTCAAGGAAAGGAAATAAGGAAAACATCCAACCCTCAGTAAAAATAACACGTGAGTGAATGAAAGGACAAACTTAAGGACACACATATATAATACATAAAAGTGAAAGTATAAACTCCACATTTTCTCTCTACTGCTATATACAATGTTTTTTGGCCCCGTTTTCGTTTTTTTCATCCTCATCAACCCAACAAACCATCACCCCTCATACCTACAGATGAGGATGGAAATCCTCATACCAACCACATTTGTATTATACGTCGGATGGGATCTAAATTTTCTATATATACGAGTATGAGATCCTTAAATATGAGGAGGCGAGAGGAAGAAAAAAATGTGTGTGCGAAAGAAATGCGAAATTGTGTGTTTAAGTTAAAAAGGAAGGGAAAGAGAAAATTTTCCTTTTTTCCCAAATTTTTTTTTCTTTTTTTTTTCTTTTTTTTTTATTTCGTTGCTTTGGAAGTTAAGAGAAGAGAAGAGAGGGACGGCTGGTGAGTTGAACAGAAAACTCCTGAAGAATGACCGGGTGAATTGGTATGAGGTGAGATGTGTTTAGAGAGATGTTGAATTCAACTTGAAATAAAAATGGGATCTGTATAGAAAAAACGAAGAAGAGAAGAGGAAGAAGAGAATGATGGAGAGGTGAAAGAAGGGCAAAAAAAAACTTATGAGATTATGTGAGAAACGAAATATCGATTTTTTGGACCGAAAATAAAATACAAAAAAAATACAATAACAACAATAAAAACAATAACAACAACAAAATAATGATGGTGGACCATCGGTCTGAGCAAGTCATTAAATTATAGAAATATGATATGACAATTCATGGAAAAAAGATATCGGGCTCTAAAAAAAAAAATGGAAAAAATGGAAAAAAATTGTATTTTCGTTATCATTTTTATTGTGCCGGAAGAAGAAAAGAGAGAAAGTGTATTAGTTTTTGTTTCTTTTATGTATATATGTGTGTGTGTGTCTATATTCAATTTTGTTTTTGCATTTGTATGTTGAAATAAAAATGTGGTAAGGTTTTAGAAGAGAAAAATATATAGATATGGTTGGTATATAGGAGATGGAAGCTAAAAGGGCTGAAGATAAAAATATAGTCTAATAACGAGATTGAATTCTATTTTATTTTTTGTTTTCTCTTTTCTATATAACCCGACATACATAGACAGATAAAACTTCAATGTTTATCAGTTTCAGAATGTTTAATATGTTATGACATTTTTTTTCTATTTCGTCTTTTTTCTTTTTTTTTTTTGATTATTTATTTTTAGATTCAATTTTTTTTCTCGTGTTGTTTTTTTTTCTTTTTGTCCCTTTTTTTCAATATTCAAGTTAAGATTTATGTCAGTCCAATCAAATTTTCTTGTTTTGTTTTATTCTGTTTTTCTTTTCTTTTCTTTTCTTTTCTTTTTAATATTAAATAAAATATATTATTCAACAATAATTTCCGGTTTTTCTTTTGTCTTATCAGATTTTGGATATAGGCACTCAGGAATTTAGTTCCCGTTTTCATGTCATTCGAACCAAAAATAAAATGAGTTTAAAATTCTTGAGAAATTTAAAATTATACAATTAACCTGTATAGCTCAATATATTCTTGGGTGTTCTTGTATATATTTGTTCTTACAAAATAGAGATTAGGTCTTTTACCTAATTAGGTATTAATACTTATGAACAGAAAATGATAAAAAAAATCATATAAATGCTATCTAAGACGAAGTATAAATGGTAAGAAGAATAAATTTAATTAAGGGTATTTCTTTTTATCGTCATAATTTTGTATGCAAATCGCATAGTTTGGAGTTATTTGTGTACATCATCAAACCTCTATAGTTCTACAGTTAGTAGTAAATAGTTAGTAAATAGTTAGTATTTAAGATCGCAATTATTAATTAAATTAACAAAAGTGCTTTAATTTTACTAATAATTTACATAATTACTCCAATTCCGAAGTTTTTTATTCAATAATTAACATTAATTTGTGTGCTATAATTTATTTACACCAAAACTCAGTTATAGAACAAATGTATTTAAATCGGTTAAATTTTATACATAATAAGAAATTTCATTATAAATCTAACTCTTTTTAATTTTACTGATTCCCTTGTATATGTATCACGAAAATTAATTAAATTGATTTCATATACGTATGCGTCCTTTCAATTTAAACTTTTAACACAAACACAGCACCAACTAAACATTTTTTCACCCAATAATAATATTTTATAGATTTCATGTTTAAGATACATTTCATCATAATGTCTTATGGCAAAAGAAAATCTCGTTCCAACAATAACAATTAGAAATAGTTCATGCGAAGAGAACTATAAATTTGTATTTAACGTTAATTGAAATAAAATACAGAGTTAGAACAAATAAAAAAAATATTAAAGTTTTTCCTTAAAATTTTGTCAGAAGTAAATATTCTAAAATTGACTTTTTTCTTTATAATTTATTGATTATTGCACGTAAATATGAAACAAAATTTGGAAATAAATATCAACAAAAGCAATTATTTATTCTAATTGGATTTTATTTGTAATGAGAAATTATAAACCGTAATTCTTTAAACATAAATAATTTCGATTTATATTATCACGACCTATTTTCCCTCACTAGAATTTAATTGTTGTCCCAATTTGAAGAAAAAAATTTATTTGTTAAAGAGATTCTTAAAATTTGATTTAAAGTAATCCAGTTACCTGTATATTTTTAAAAATATATATTTTTTTTAATTACATTTATAGTACATCAACCATTGTAGGTTATTAATACTATTTCCATGGATAATTAAATATTTTTTATAATTCCTGTTACTTTAATGTAATCTATTAATTTTGCTATTACTTCTACTGTGTTTGCAAGGCAATCTTCAATTTTAGAGGAAATTTTATATTATTGTCTTTGCTTTCCATATGTTTTACATTCACAAAGAAGGTGTTCCATAGTTATTTTAGCTTGACCGCATTCGCAAATTAAGTGTCCGTGTGTTGCCTTAGTATGACCGATTATCAACCGGGTCACTGCTATCTGAGTTCTTCTGTCTGTTATATTGATTGATTCGGTGGTGGTATTGTTCTTTATTCTCCTTAACTTGTTATGTGTTACATTTTGCCATTCTTGGTTCCATGTTTTGCATACTTTATATTTTATTTCTTTTATTATTTCTTCCTTTAAACATTTATTTAAGACCTCACCATTTTGTTCTGCTGCCTCTTTTGTCAGTTTGTCAACTTTTTCGTTTCCAGCTATTCCAATGTGAAAAGGAATCCATATAGAGTTTATTTTGGTGGTATGGTTCATTGAGATCAATAGATCCTGAATTTGGTGTACGTATTGGTTTTTTGAGTATATTTTTTGTATAGATTGTATGGAATTTAATGAGTCCACAAGATACAAATATTTTGCGGGTTTAAAACTTTTGAGCCCTTCTTGTATCGCAATTAACTCTGCTGAATGTATTGATGCAAGTAGGTTTAATTTCAATTTAGTTAAAAATATTTAAAGTTATTTCAAACAATATTCATAGTTAATTTAAAAATGTACCATAAACAATCAGGATTCCATTTGATTTAATCGAAATTAGAGTTAAAACTAAAAAGAAACTCATATTTGCTTTGTTGCATTTTTTGATTCAAAAAACACAAAGGATTTAAATAAATATTTTAATATAACTCAAAGTGACTATACTTTTTTTCGATACAAATAGAAATAATTGAAGTTAGTAATTGCTTGAGATTATCTCTAAAAACAATTAATTGTTAGTTAGTGTTAGAGATCTGAGAGCACAAAATGCGTGCTTTTATATCCATTAATTAATAAGAAATATTAACATTTTGAATATAATTAATAAGAGATCCTTCCATAATATTCAAAAGATATTAAACCAATATTATGTTAACCTTATATCCTTATATATTAGTTTCTTTATAAAATTCTGATCGCCTATTCACAATCACAACCATGTTTATAGAATTTCAAATAAAATTATTTCAAGGATTTTTTTTTTGGAAAACTATTTTGTGTTTTAAATATTGTTCAAATAGATTTTTGCTACTACAAGTAACTATGCCTATTTTGTTATAAATATTCTAATTGTAATAAAATGTTTACTTTAAAATATTTTTTATTTTGTTGTCAAAAAAAATTTTGATTTTTTGTTTTTCTCTGATATTACTTGATTACTCTTTCGCTTTCCAAAGAAATTTTTTTTAAACAATTGATAAAGAATTCACCTTTGAACTTTCAATAGATAAAATTAATAACAAAATAAGATTATAAATAATTTTATCGGTATTTGTCAAACATTTACCATATTGTAAGGATTTTTCAAATATTTTTATTTAAACAATCTTTAATGAAATTTTTGAATTTGCTTGTTTTAATTAATTTAAAAGCTGACAAAATATAACGCACATAAATGTATTTAAAGGAATCCTTTAAATAAAACCATCTGTATAACTGCGACTGACTCTCATATATGGACTACCCATACTCATACATTATCATTCTTTTCATATAAAAATCGAACTGTGATTTTTCTAAATAATAGAATTTATTTTAACCCCTTTAGATACTTTCACTTGTTTTGTTATATATTTAACAAATACATATTGTAAATAACGATAAAATTACCGCAAAACTTTAATATTCTACAGAAAAATATTGAAATCGAAAAATTGTAATTTTTAAATAAAAATCATTATTTTGAATTCCATTTTGGGCTGAAAAAATACTTACCAGAATTTGAGACTATAATTTATCTTTAAATTTGTTTTTTAAATCTTAAGAAAAAGAAGGCAATTCGGAACTTTTGTGAAGA
Organism: Pedicia rivosa; assembly: GCA_963082725.1. Lineage (NCBI taxonomy): Eukaryota > Metazoa > Arthropoda > Insecta > Diptera > Pediciidae > Pedicia > Pedicia rivosa. Next base: position 27,785,275 of record OY720155.1, read on the forward strand.
ATTTCTTTTTCAGTAACTGATCCGAATCTTTACTTTATTTGTGTAGGTTTTTATGTCATTGTAAGATTTGGATGTATAAGGATATTTTTATTGTTGTTGTATGATGTTTTTTGAGTTGTTGTATTATAATTCTGTTAGTATTGGTGTTTATTCTATACTGGCATACCTAGATCCTTTTATGTGGGTAAATACTTTGATGTTTGTGTTGTAATAAATAAATTCCAAGAAATGTAAAAAGGATACAGATTTTTTCCTTCAGATGTAGTTTCAATGTAAAAGAAAAAGATGAAACAGACAAAAAAAAAAGATAAAACGAAAAAAACAAAATAAATAAAAATATAAGTTTCGTTTATGTTTGAAAATATTTGAAACTGGTTAATCCAAGGATTTTTTTTATAAAATGGAATGATTTTAATTTAAATTTTTCATCGTCTTATAACTTTCACTGAAAATAATATGAAAAATTTTAAAAATAAGTATTTTTCTGTTCTACTTATTATTAACATTCTCTTCAAAATTTAATCATTAAAAATTCTTGTACCAGATTTTTTAAATTTGACATTTTTTCAAATCCTTTTTAGAGTTATTTTAATCGAATTACTCAAACGAGTCGATTTTATTGAATCTAAATTCAAATTTAATAATCTAAAAAAATGCCAACAATTCAGGTACAATAATCTTATGAATTCTATACAGGAATCCACATTCATCTACAATTCTACATTTTATAATCTATAAAAAAACATAAACTCAAACCCATATCCCATGGAAAAAAATGTATTCTTCCACAACAACTTTACATTAAAAGTAGAAATTCATCTCTCACTCCAAACATAAAAGAATAAAAAGAAACAAGAAAAAAAATCAACAACAACAACAAAACATTCTAAATTTTTTTTTCTTTCTTTTTATATTTTGTTTTTGAAAGTCCCGCCTCCAAATCTAACTGTATTATTTATCCAACTCTATCTCACATTCAAAAATGTTCATATTTTTTGTCTCATACACACGCGCATTAAATACAAAAATATTCATGCGTGTGTGCGTTGAAATCCAAACATCCACAGAGAAATGCCATTTCTCATCTACCCTGCTAGCATAGAAACTGACTGAATTTTATATTAAAAACGGAGAAAAAATAAAGAGAAAACGATAAGGGAAGTTTCACATTTTGTTTTTGTTTTTTTTTTTTTGGATTCGTTCTTCATTTATTAGAGTTTATTTTTTAGTCTTTTAAACACAGTTGTTGTGTTTTGTATTCTCCCGTGGTAACGTTATTTTTTATTACTAGTTTTTTTTTGTTTTTTGATTAAAAAAAAGGACAATATATTTTCATTTTAAGCGGGGTTCAAAGTTTTTTCTCTTTCACAATTACGTAAACACAATTAAAGAAAAAATAATAATTAATAAACAACAACAACAATATATAATTAAAAAATTCTTAAAAAATTTTTCAAAATTCTTTTAAATTTCCCATATGTGACGAAATTTGATAATTATTATTAATTTGAAAGTTTCATAAAAAGCTTTTAAAGAAAAAACTCTTAAATGTTTTAAAAAGAATAAAGTGTGAGTCTTTTTTTCTTCATCTTAAAATATAAATCAAATGGAATAAGTTAAAAAGATTTTCATTTATTTAATTAATGTGGTTGGATTACCTAAATTTTTACGATTATTTAGATTTTTTTTTTAATTTTGTGGAATTTCAATCAAATATTTTTGTGAGAATTAAGTTTTTAAGTGTTTTAAGTGTGTGTGAATGTTTGTGTGATTATGTGAATAACGTTAAAACCTTTTAAATATTAATTAATTAATATTGTTAAATTAAATTAACAATGAAAACACTTTTAAAAAGTATGTGAAAATTTAGTTTAAGGTTTTTTTTAAATGGATTTTAAAGGATTAATTATAAAAAAATAAAAAATTACTTTGAAATTAATTAATTAAATTCAAAAAACTGTTTTTTATTGGGTGAATTAAAATAAGTTTTTCCAAAGTTTAAAATATTTTTTATAAAGGGGAGACACAAAATAGAACAAATAAAACAGATAACGATGGCGGGACATGCAACTGATACGAATACTCCATCATCAGATCCGGATGTTATAAATTGTGAGACAACCACTAAGGAGGAGATGGAGGGTAAAAGTATAAACAAAACAAAAGAATTTCTAAAAATTATTTTTAAAAACAATTAGATAATATTTTTCTTTTTAAATTAAATTTCTTATAATTTATTTTTAATTTCTGATTCGTCGATAACTTTCTGATTTAAAGTAAATTCTACCAATTTTATGATTCTTTTAAAAATTCTTAAATGAATGAATTATTCAATTAATTAGAAATTAGAATTTAGACAAATTGAAAATAAATTTTCTCAGGTATCATTTTTTTAAATATTTTTCACAATTAAATATTCATGAGACGCCATTACTTTTAATTTGTTTATTTTAAATATAAGTTGAATTAGAAAGACGATATGCTGTAGAGGTTCTCTACTTTTTAATTATGTCAACGGCTTTGTTTATGTAGTTAAATTCTTCAGCAAACTTAACAATCTCCACTATTAGCCATAAAATATACAAAAAAAATCCTTCCTTTTTTTCTATTTGATTTAAGCTTTTCCTTATAAGAATCTGTATATGTAAGTAAATAATTGTTATTACAAAGAAATTTACTGTCGAAGAAAGTATTTTTTTTAAGAAATTTGACATATAAGATTTTGGAATAAATCAATTTAGCTCTTTATCTTTGAGTATATACATGAATTATTAATTGAGAAAAACATTGCCATGCTTAAGGCAATATCATTTCATATTAAAAAAACTATACTTATTATCCAATATTTAACTCATTTCTTCACCTTAAATATGAAACTTAAAAAAATAAATTGTAGAATTTTGTTGTTGTAATTTTTTTATTAAATTAATTCCAAACATTTTTATCAATAGGAAATTGTGTCAACAATATACAAAAATGTACAAAAATGAAGTAATTCTATTTATTTATTTTTTACTGAATTTTTATCAAAATTGTTTAAAAAAAATGTTTAAAGTTTTATGCGATAAGTCATACAACTCAATTTGGTTCGTTTGTATTTTGGCGTCTACATTTAATTTTATCTTAATTTTTAATTTGAATTTTAAAGAAAAATTAACTAATTTATGGTAATGTTAGAATACTTCAAACGATATTCCTTGATCTAAAATTCTCTACTCAAGTTAGTCCAATAAAAACTGTATTTTGAATTCATCTTCTTCTTCAATTTGTGTGCACCAAAAATAAATTTAAAGAAAAAATGAAGAAAATGCATTTTAAAAATCTTATTCACGAAAAAAAAACAATTTTTAAAAAGATTCTAATAAACAACGAAAAAAAAGCGTTAAGCGTTAAGTCATTAAACCGTGCCTTTCGTCCATCAAAATGTTTAAATCATTTCATATACGCGCGATGTAAATGCTTATATGTGTATGCGTGTGTGTAATCTTTTTTTACTACACAAAAATTTCCCATTCATTCCAAAGTACACTGTAAAATATTAGAAGAACTTTTTTTTTCTTTCTTTTATTTGGGTTCAAATCGTAAACGTTTATCTTTTATATTTCTTCTTCTTCTTCTTCTTTAGTTTTTTTTTTGTTATTTTTCTTGATTCTTCTGTTATTGTTTGTTGCTGTTGTTGTTGATGCCGTTCTAGTTCTGTTGATTCGACTTCGTTTTTTTTCTTTTATTTATTTAAGATTTTGGCTTTTTTCCCCGATCTGTCAACATTTTATTTTTCTATCAACCCGAAATTTTTTAAAAAATAACTTAAAAAAAAAAAAAGAAAATGGTGCAACAAAAAAAAAAAATAACGCGAGTTCAAGTGTCGTCGTTGTGTTCGCGTTCGCTTTTTTTTTTTTCTTTTTCTCTTCATTTTTATATTGTGAATTGTTGTTGTATAGTTTATTTTTCTTTCGTAATTTAATGTCGAACATCTGGCACATCTTTAGTAAATATAATTAGTGTTAATGGTCACATTCTCACTTCCGACTATGACTATAAATTTCCCATCGGTGCTATGTGAATTATTATTTTTTTTTTTCTTATTTTCCTTTTCTTGTATTCATACATTTTTCTATAATATTCTAATTAAAAATAGAAAAGAAAGTAAATGAAAAAACAGGAAAAACCAGGAGTCTAAAATTAAACCGGAATTAAAAAGGAAAAGCTTCCGTGTTTATTTCGTTGTATGTATAAGTAGTAAAATTTAATGATTGAGAATTTGGTTGAGAACAGAAAAAAAAAATGAAAACCATTTTGACCCCCTAACTACTTCTGTGAAATGCCCGCTTAATTGTTACTTTTTCCAATATTAGAAATTATAGAAAATATTTTAAGAAATAAAGTTTTGGTACAAAATAAAATCTTTTCGCGTTTTTCTTCTACTTTCTTTTTAGTTTCTATAATTAATTCAGTATTTATTTTATATCCGTTTTTTTCTTTTTCTTTATATACCTCTACTCGCATGTGGAAATGGGTCTTCTTAAGAACGACAATAATATACACATATATTCGCATACAAACACAACATGACAGAATAAATATTTGTTCTAATATTGCGTAAATTTAATAAGCTATAAAAAAGGAATGAAGAAGGAAGTCGAAAAGAAAAGAAGAAAAAAATTATTAGTCACCATCCATCTATCCATCCATTTATATACAGACTCCGGGTATAATCCGCCACCAACCTTAACTAACCCACTCCACTAAACTTTTGCAAAATTTTCCTTTTTGTTTTTTTTCCTCCTTTCTTTTATTTTTTTTTTTTTGTTTCAACGTAAAATCCGTTTTTGACGTCATAGTTATAATGTTGAATTGCTATTGGCCATGTATGAAGGGTGTTTGTTTATATGTATACATTTGTGTCTGTGTATTGTAGGTTTTCTATCATGCTACCCTTAACATTTTTAGGGCCAACTTTCACTTTTACACCTCCCTCCACACTAACACCCACTTTTTTTCTTTTCTTTTTTTTTTAGATTCTATATTGTAAACCACCACCACCATTTGCCACCCGCTACGATATAACACTCTTTCATATACACACGTATCTATAGACACACACATACAATGGCCCAAGTTAAAATACGTAATACCTACAAAATAATATATAATATAACCACAAGGCATGGCTATATAAAATACAAAATGGTGCGGTGGTAGGGATGATGATGATGAAAAACTTTTTCCAAAATATATTACATATATATATATATATATATATATATATATAAATATGTCTGCGTATGTTTTTATATAAGTGTATACATACAAACATGTATATGAAATGAAAAACTTAAGAAAATGAATTGAAGAGAAAAACTGAAAATGAAATGAAAAGGAAGAGATAAAAAAAAATCTATATAGTCTTATAATAAAGGAAAAGGGACACACGAAATATGCGGATATTATTAGTACGAAAGGCATGTGGGGTGCTTTGATAATATATTGTTAGAAAATTTTAATTCTGGCTTTACTTTACTTTTTTCTGGTGTTTCCTGTATCTTTATAGAAATTTGAACTGACTGTGACAATTTGGGGTTTTGTCTTTTCAATATGGCTATCGTTTCCACTCTAAGGAATCATATTATCATATTTGTTCTAAGCCTAATAGAATTGGAAATCAATTTCTTTTCATTACAAATCCACTCTTTTAAATTTGGAGAAAAGGGTATATTATAATGTTCCTTCATTTTACTAAATTCTAAGAGAAAACCACAAAAATGTTTTAGTAATTCCGTTGAAGCTTTAACATTAATGGGCGAAAATTATAAAGAATGCTATAACAATTTTAATAATTCCTTTCTAAAAACTACATTTTAGTTTTAATAAAATCAAAAAAAATTAGTTCCAAATTTGGTCACTTTTTAAGTGAGAGTTTTTTCTTTTCACTTATTTCTTTTTTTTTTTTTGGAATGAAAAAAGGGTCTTCAATTTATATTCATTTTATTGCCTATAGAATATTATTTGATGGTGGGAACTTTTTTTTGGCTTGAAAGAAAGAAAAAAAAACTCAAGGAAGGATTAAGAAATTAATTTCTCTTCCTTTTCTTTCATTTCTTTGGCCTACTTCTTTGTATGTTATGGGTGTGTTGTTGTTGTTCGACTGAACCTGTTCTATAAATTATTGAACAAAAAAAATAATAATACAAAAACATAGATAGGGAAGAAAAGAGTAGAGAAAGTGAAGGGGTCCTTAAAAATAAAAAAACATATATATATATAAATTAGTTAGTCGTGACGTGCTCGTTAAAGTAATTATAAAATATAATATTTTTTTTGTATTTTTAAGGAAAAAAAGTTGTTCTAAGAATAGAAACAGGTATGAAAAATATTACTGAAGGATCCCGTAATATTTTAGAATCCTTAAAATTTAAGTAAATGGCATTTATTTTTATGGTTGCTTGTATTTATATTTTATACATAAAGTTTTGTTTGTGGCTGTGTCTATCCATATATGTTGTTGATCTAGCTATAAAAAAAAGACAGTGTTTCTGTGTTTGTGTGGATTAATGCGTTTGCGTTATGTGTGCATTTTAGATGGGAATTGTAATATGGGAATAAGAAAACTTAAAATTTTCTGGGTTCTATTTTTTAAAGAAAAAAAAACACCAACAATAACATAAATACATAAAAAAAATAATAGACAATCGGAATAGTAATATTTTTTTTGTACTGTGCAAGTAGATAGAATTGGTTAAGTACACATGTTGGAAAGAGAAAACTATAGACACGTTTTTTTTAAAGTTTAAGGGTCTTGTTGCTGTTGGCTGTTTTTTGTATTTTCAATTTTAAATTTAGGAACCAAAAAAAAAAACCACTCTTCATAGAAGTAAAAAATTATTCTATATGAGAATATTTTCCTGTACAAAAAAAAATTGATAAATTATTTTACCCTTTTGATTTAAAAAAAATTCTTTAAGGCTGAGTCTGAATTATAAGAGAAACACTATTTCTATTGTTATTTCTATATTTTAAATCGAATGCATCCTAAATTGGTGTTACTCTAATGATTCTAATACTAATAATAAACATATTGAATTAATAATTTTCGTCAATATTTAAACGTTTTGTAAAATACTTTTATTTTATTTATTTGTTTTTTGTATTGAATGCATTTATTTTAATAAAATTTTATTCACCAACTTCTAAGGTTTAATATTTTTGAAAAATATTTATAATTGAAAATAATTCCTGCTTTTCTAACTTTGTTTTAAAATCAAAAATTTAAGGTAAAAGCTAACTAAATTTTTTGTTTCGTAAATTACAATAAGGAAAGACAAATAGAAAACTTCTCTATGTTTACTTGAAATTTATATGAATTTATGAAATTTGAAAATGAAAGAAAAAAACAAAAGTATTGTAACCTCAATTTATTTATCTATTTTAACTATTTTTAACAATTTTGAAATTTTGGAATTTTGAACTGAGCTCAATATTTTCATTATTTTCAGTTTTCAGTTACTTTTTGTATCAAGTTAATCAAAATGGCGGTTCATAATGAATGCATTTTTATATATACATTTTAAAGTAAAGATAAATCTTATTAAGAAACAACCCTTGTTCAAATAAGATAATCAAAAACACACGAAACATTTTTCTTATACTAAAATGCCTTTACAACAAAATCAAAGCATAAAGAAGAAGAAGAAAGAGAAGAAAAAGGTCGAAATAAATAAATATGGTTTTTCAGTGTGAGTGCAGTACTTCTTCTTGTTCTTCCTCTTCTTTTAAATACAACAACGCAGAGTAAAAGAAAATATCAAGCTTCACAAGTTAAACAGTGGTAAAAATGAAGTCAGTTACCTTTAGAGCTTACAGCTAACAACATCCATTAATTTCCTCGTCAATAAGTTTTCCATTAATAAAAAAAAATATTTTAATAAATAATTTTTTCTTTTGAATAATTTTTAACAAAAAAAAAAATAAAAATTGAACATTAAAATGTTTTTGCGTCGCAATTTAGTATTAAAAAAAAAATACGACAATAACAACATGCAGCAACAATAAAAACAATTGCAACAACAACATATTTAATTACTTTACTATCAAAATTCATCAAAACACGCGGTTTTTTACAAAAATTGTTTATATTGTCTCTGTGTGTGTTTGTGTTTGTGAATTTATATTTGTGTAAAATCTGTTTGTCCATGTTTATTTTCAAATATACAAAAAAGAAGCAGAAAAAAATGAAATATCCATCCGTCGGTCTCACTTTTATATAAATACATACATATATAAGAAAAAGTGTAAAAATATATGTGCGTGCGTGAATATATTTTTGTTGTTGTGCGTAAAATGTTAATTGCGTTGTTTTGTTTATGTTTTTTTTTCATATATTCTCATTGTTGTTATTTCTTTTCGTCATAGTTTTTTTCCGTATAATCAACAAAAGTTGTGAAAATTCTTCAACATTTTGTTTTAACAAGTTTCACGGTTTTTCTTATTAGTTTCGGAGTTACGACAAGTCTCGTTTTTATAGTTTTAGGTGCTTTAAGTAAATTTAATTGTTTTTTGCATTCTATGAGTTTTAAATTTGGTTCAACAATGTGCTTCATTTGTTAAAAAAATATTGTTAACTCTAAATGTGCGATAAACCAAATAAAAAATGGACGAAAAAGACGATAAGATTGAAGAAGGTTTGATTAATTGAAAATTTGTGTTAATATTTTATTTTTAAGAATTTTTTTTAATTATATTTAAAATTATGTTATGGAAGACAACGTTTGGTTATATTTAAATGCATTAGGAATATCTTCGATTTAGTCATTATTAAGAATTAAAGTTGTGAGCTTTCATTACTTTTAATTTTAAATTAATATTCTGAATTTTCTCAGATTCTTAATAAATTCTTTAAGAAGAAAAAAAAATAAATAAGGAAACAATAAAATAAAAGTTCTGACCTTGTTTTATAAGTAACTAATGTCATCATCGAAAACTAACTGAAAATGAATTAAAATGTTAAAAATTAAATTTCGCGGAAAAACCCACGAACCATATCAAAATCATTTCATTCAAATTTTTTTTTTGATAAAATTATTAAATTTTGTTAAACTAAATAAAAAGTATAAATCCACATAAACAGTGTATAGATGAATTTCATTATCGCATGCGTTAAGTTATTACTATTTATATGTGCAGTTCATTTTATTATATATAGTCTTTTATCGTATGTCCTGTATTGTAATAAAATCGTTAATGCATTTTCATATTATGAAAATTTCTTAGAATATAAAAATATATAAGGAAACAGATTTTTCATATAAAAGTTACATTTTTTTCAATGTATGAAGTAAAACTCACTCTTATCAATATTAGAGCTTTTAGGTTTAAACGTCAACAAAGCAGGAATTGTGTGTTGGATTCGGGACACTGTATGACCCTAGCAGCTAACACAAAACACCTGGATAGCCCTTACCTTGTCATGTGATAATTTGAATCTGTTAGACAATTACTTAAATTCTATCTAAAGTTTTCATACAATTTCCATTAATTCATTTCAGGGTATAAATTTTCATTTAAAATTATATTAAATACTTGCACGATCATTTTCCACTATATTCCTCTCATCGATTCTAATCATAATTGTGTTGAAAAATAATAATAAATTGATTTATAATTCCGTAAATTATATATAATTTACAAATTAAATGAAAACATATTATATTATATTATATTATATTATATTATATTATATTATATTATATTATATTATATTATATTATATTATATTATATTATATTATATTATATTATATTATATTATATTATATTATATTATATTATATTATATTATATTATATTATATTATATAATATTATATTATATTATATTATATTATATTATATTATATTATATTATATTATATAATATTATATTATATTATATTATATTATATTATATTATATTATATTATATTATATTATATTATATTATATTATATTATATTATATTATATTATATTATATTATATTATATTATATTATATTATATTATATTATATTATATTATATTATATTATATTATATTATATTATATTATATTATATTATATTATATTATATTATATTATATTATATTATATTATATTATATTATATTATATTATATTATATTATATTATATTATATTATATTATATTATATTATATTATATTATATTATATTATATTATATTATATTATATTATATTATATTATATTATATTATATTATATTATATTATATTATATTATATTATATTATATTATATTATATTATATTATATTATATTATATTATATTATATTATATTATATTATATTATATTATATTATATTATATTATATTATATTATATTATATTATATTATATTATATTATATTATATTATATTATATTATATTATATTATATTATATTATATTATATTATATTATATTATATTATATTATATTATATTATATTATATTATATTATATTATATTATATTATATTATATTATATTATATTATATTATATTATAACAAAATAGTTAAGTAATATTTATAAATTCCGATTAATGCAATAATCGTAAACATATAAATTTATAAATATTTCTTTTCCTTGCTTGTCATAAAGACAGTAAATAAATATATAAACATTGGATGGTAGAAATATATTCAAAGAAATATCACTAGACTCCCTTGTACCAGTATGTTAATGTTTAAGGTTTTAAAGAATAGGTACAAATTCAGTATGTGATGCAAATTATGGTCTTCTTATGTTATTAATTGTGCTAATAGTAAAGATAAAAACTAAAGAGCTATCAATTGTTGATATGTTCAATTTAATTTATTTTAATTATATATGGATGACTTTTTATAAAAACTTCCGGAATATCTTAATTTAAGAAATTTTAATTATTTAAATGTTTTCGAAAACATTTACATTCTGGAAACATGAAACACACATTCTCACGATTTTAATTGTGTCACGTTATCGAAGTTCGAATGAGGCAATTATAAATTTTGTAGAAATTATTTCTTCATACAGCTTTAGTAAATTTATAATTATTAAATGTGGGATGAGAATATAATTCATATAAAATTATAAAATTTATTCATGTAATATTGAAGAGCTAAAACTGTTTCCTTTATGAAGAATTTGGTCAGAGATAAAAACTAACTGTGTCAGAGGAGCATTCAAGCATTCTAACTAGTAAATAAAAATTATCTTGTTGTTCTTAAATATTACGTTGATAGAAGCAAAGCGAAGACAGAAAATTCTTTAAATATCAAAAGCTTTTCCATGTCGATTTTTATTCGAAGATAAAAATATAATATTTTTTCAACCTTTATTCCCATCGTCCCTTTTTAAAAATAAATAAATTAGAAGACAAACACAACAAGACTTTGATAGTTTTTAAGTTTTCGACCCCAAAAATTATTCGATTTGTAAGGTAAAGGGGTACAATTATATATTATGGAAAATATTGTTATAAGAGTAACCCTACATTCCCAAACCGGACGAGAAACTATCGCCTTTATTGTGTAATCTTATGTTCCGATTGTCAGGTCGAATTCTTTTATACAACAAAAAAATATATAATTTATTTCTTTAAATTAAATTACATTATTTATTTTGTTTTCTTCTTTTTTTAATCGGTTAAAATAGGCAAGAGGCGAATCAGAAATTCTACCCTTCCTATTTCAGGATTTCATATTTTTCGTCCCAGTTAACATCCGTTTTAATTTTTTTTTTGTTTTTCAGTTCAAGAAACGCCACCAAGTCACAGTGCTCGTCGTGGTAAATGCAAATGGTTTAATGTTGCTAAGGGATGGGGTTTTATAACACCAGATGATGGAGGGCAAGATGTTTTTGTTCATCAGGTGAGTTTTGTTTTTTTTTAATTGTTTGGTCTATTTTTTTATTTATTCTGAGATTAAATTGAATATTTTTTACATTTTTTTATTAATGAAACATGAAGGGATGAACCCTGAATATTCCAATATATAATGTAACCTGTTGATTAGTTTATAATAAGGGTAGTTTGTTTTTTATGACAAGAGAGGGGTATAGTATATACTCATGGTTTATGATTGTCCCATATATTTACCTTTATGTAATGTTATTTATGTGTGAAAAAACTCAAACTAAAATACAATTTAATAGGGGTGATGTAGAAAATAAAAAACAGCAACAATAACGAATAAAAAAAAGACGTAAAAAAATAAACAAAAAACCAAATTATAATCAATATGTTTTTGAACTTTGATTTAAAAAAGCCAATGATAACAATATAAAAAATCTATTATTTCTTTTCCTCTTTTTCTAGAGTGTCATTCAAATGGGTGGATTTCGATCATTAGGGGATAATGAAGATGTCGAATTTGAGTGCAAAACTAGTGAAAAAGGTTTGGAGGCAACAAAAGTCACTGGTCCAACGTAAGTCATTTTTTTAAAAATGAATTTATTAATAATTATAATTTTTGATTCTATTTTTAAGCGGCAAGATAATTCATGGTAGTAGTTTTCGACCATCTGCAAAAAAAAGATACAGGAAAATAAGGTAAAACATTCTACAAATTTTAACATTGAGATTCTTTAAGTGTATTGTTATAAATAATTTTGCAGATGTTATAATTGTGGTGAATTTGCAAATCATATAGCAGCTAAATGTATCTTAGGACCGCAACCAAAAAGATGTCATCATTGTAAAAGTCACGATCATCTAATTGCGGACTGTGTAGGTTTAAAAAAAGTTAGTTTTAATTCTTATAATTAAAAATAAAAAAAATTTCGAAAAACGAACGCATGATAGCACGTGAAATTTTATTCGTGTTATGATTATATCGAAGTATTTTTTTTTGTTTACATGTTTTGTGAGAACCCGACAAACGTTTTTCCGAAATTCGGACTATCTGTCTCTCTCTCGACATGCTTACTTATTTATCGCAGTTTTATTCGATGTTTTATATCGCAATTCTCCATAATCTCGGCACCGTTCAAATTAAATAGTCAAACAATTGTTCTATAAATAATAAAACACCGACATTGTTTTACTAACTTAAAATTTTGTGTCGTTGCTAATTCAGGTCGATGCACAATCATCAGACTACAATCAGGACGATGAAGAAGATTCAACATAGTATGGAACTAAACCTACTTAGTGAAGTTTCTGTGAGACATCTATGAGAGAAAAAATGGAAAAAAGCAGTGTTCACCCTTCTGACGTCATCATTACCAGAACGTCATAGACCACACGTAACACCAAGCAATAATAAAAACACGTACGTCATCAAATAATGTTGAGTCAGTTAATAAAAAACCGTGCAAATAAAAATAAAAATGTAAAGTAATGAATGAATGAATAATTGCAGTATTCAATTTAATTTTTTATTGAATGTCTTTGATTGTTCTAAAATTTTCTCGCTAAACATTAAAAGTATTTTCAATATTTTTAATAATTTTATTTAATTTGTTTTTTTATTCATTGAATTCTAATTTTAATTATTATCCAATAAAAAGTATTCCACGGGAAAATGTTTAAATGTTTGCTGTAATTCTCTTCTGGAATAAAATTGAAACTTTATTAAAATTTTAAACGCTAAATTGTTATTGTAAAATTATTTTTGAAAACATAACAAAAAATACCTAGTTGTCAATTTCTGTAAAACAAATATCAACGTTATTTTCTTTTCCCCTTTTAAACTTCAACAATTGAAAATAAAACCCAATGAAAAATGATGAGGAAAAACCAAAAAAAAAACAACAAAAGTTAACAAAAGAAAATCATAATAATTATTTTAAATAAATGTTCATAGGAGATACGCTTCAATAATGGACAATCCGCAATATATCTAATTAGTAAATGCTTTAGTTGAACTAAAATAAGTATCGTATCTGTAGATATTTTATAAATATTTTGGAGATACAGATTTTTGTAATAGCGTTAACAAGAATACGTAACAGAAAATCTATAATCTGGTGAAAAACATTAGACGAAACTTTCTTTAGTTCAATTAAAGTCTTTAACTATAATTAATTATAGTTGCGGATTCGCCGTAATAGTAAAAAATATATTATTAATTTCATTTGTTTCTAATTGATTTATTTGTTACGTGAATTTTAGTTAATTAAAATTATATTATTTAATATGGGAGGATATTATAAATAGGAAATAAGAAGAAAATTAAATTATGAAAAAATCCCAATCAAAGTTCAAAAGAAAAAAGAAAGAATGAAAATTAACAATTCATTTGTTTTTTTTTTTGTTAAAGACAAATCAGAAACAATAATATGCATTCAGCATGAAAGTGCAATTTTTATTAAATTTTGTAAAAATTGGAAAATAATTTGAAATTCTTTTTTGAAATTAAAATTTTTAAATTAACAAACACAAAAAAATAACAAACATCCAAAAATATTTCTCATGCCAATTAAATAAATCAAAAGGTACCAACTGCTTATATTTTGTCTTAAATAATTTTTCAACAAATCAGAATTGAATTTAAATTTGCACTCCAATGCAATTGATAACAAAAATGGAAAGAAAATATTCAAAGAAAATTTATAAATTAAGAAAAAATAATATTTTTATAAAAAAAAAAAAACAAAACATACAAGATTAAAATTAATTAAATGTTTATAGAGAGAGAAACAAATTATCGTTGTCGCGTTTATTACATTATTAAATACTTTTTGGCCGAATTTACATATCGAGCTGTGAAATAAAAAAAAACTGAATTACCGGAGAAAAAACTCTTAAGAAAAACTTTAAACAAACAAAAAATAAACAAACAAAAATTTTATAATAAAAATAAATGAAAAAGGATCAATATGTCCCTTTTTTTTTGTTTTCTGCTTTTTGTGTCATCGTATATAAATCAGTGTCAAATTTTGAGGCGGTAATTTTAAAACACACTGAAGAGAAATGAAATTCAGAAAAAAAAAATTCAGAAAAAAAGGGACATCAAAGGATTTACATTTTAATCGTGATTTACAGAAAAAGAAAAAAGAAGAAATAGAATATCAAAAAAAAAAAACAGAAAAAGATAGAAGAAATCAAACAAGCAATATCGAATATCGAATATCAAAAGGAAGAAGGAAAATCAAAAAATTGACACGAAGGGAAGAATAATTGATAAAAAAAAAGAAAATCGAATCTCCTTTGTTCTAGTCTAGTGCAATGGGATTTGTAATCTGACATTTTAACGCACGTATTTATTTATCAGCTGTTCAGTATCTTATCTGAATATGATTCCTGATTCTACACACACGTAATATTTTCAATAAAATTCAAAATGTTGTTGACCGAATATTGAAAATTTTATTGTTTTATTTGGAAGTCAAAAATAGTGGAAAGATTGAGAAATAAAAATCTCAACATCCTGATTTTTCAAAAAGTTTTAAATTTAGTTAATTTATCAAATTAAAACCCACAAAATATTGAGTTTTAGCATTAGCAAATTGGCTTTATGTCGAATTTTTAAATAATAACTATTCCCATTCGAACAAAGTAAAATAAATTATTAATTTAGACGAAAACTGATATTCTGGACAAATATTTTTTGTGAACTTTTTTATTTTTTCAATTTTTTATTCGCCGTTGTAAAAATATAATTTGACAATATTGCTGAGAAATAAAAGTTAAAAATGATAAACAAATCATATCAAATATTATTTTCTAAAAGTTTAAAAGGAAAAAGAAATAAGAAAAAAAAAACGGAGAGAGGAAAAATTTTATAGATTAATTTATTTTTAAAAGAAAAAGTTTTGGAAAAAAAACATAAAACTCAATTCAATCAAACTGGAAAAAAGAAAATATGTATCGCAGAAATAAATATATATGTATTTACACAGAGCTGTTGAGGAGGGGAATGATGATGTTAGTGGGTGTGGGGTTAACCACACAATTTTATATAAACTTTGAATCAAGGAAAAGGAAAGAAAATTTGTTATTATTATTTTCACCTCTGAACTAAACTTTAAAAGAAGAAAAAATTGGAAACAATTTAAGACAAGAATTAAGATAAAAGCATAAGTTAAAGAAATATATTTATAAAAAAAGAAACAAAATACCAACAGCAAAAATAAAACATGAACAAACAACAACAACATAAAAGGTCACATTCCAAAATATTAACTTTTAAGTTTTTAATGTATAGAAAGGACACCACCCAATATAAAATGTTATACTACAGCCCAACATAACAGCAATATCAATGGGGTCAATGATTTTAGCTATATAGATGAGGTTGAAATAACGGGGTAAGGAGTAAGAAATTTTTTCTTTAGTTCATTGAATAAATTTTCATCCGCATCAGAGAAAAGAATGAAGAGAAATAAAGAGGAAAATACAAAAAGAAACGAAAAGAAAAAAAAAACACAAATCTAAAGAAAGAAAAGGTGAATCGGGGTATGCTTTTTTTCACCACTTTAAAATCAAGAAAAAGTTTTCTTTTTACTTTTTTTTTATTCCAATGTCTTTGAGAGAAAATGACAAAAAAAAAAGAATGAAAAGGAAGAAGAAGAAAAAAAAATTCAATAAATATTAATTTGTGTTCGATTTGATTTTTTATTCAAAGACAAAAGACAAAAAAAAAAAAAAAGAAAAAAATAAGAAGAAAACCGAAGAAAAGAAATAAAGAGAAAAGAAAAAAAAGAAAGGAATTGAGTTATATTATTATATTGAAGGATGATGATAAATATCTGAGTACCTTCGCAGTATATATTATATATTTGTCCAAAAACCAAACTCAATAAGAAACAGAAATGAATTCAATTTTTGTATTTTTTTTCTTCCTTTCTTCCTTTTCTTTCATTGTTTTCTCACTCTTTATATATCTCTGTCTCATTTTATCCTTTTGTTTTCTTTTATCTATATATTTAGACAATCTTACCTTATACCTTACATTACCTTACCTTCTTCTATAACAAATTTCTATATAGGTAACTAATTACATTTTGGAATCTCATTCACCTTTCTTTCTCGAAAAATATAAATTTAATTAAAACATTTTTGTTTTTGCCCTTTTCTTGTGTTATTTTTTTTCTTGTTTTTTTGACCATTCTATTTTTTTTAACGTAATCGAGTAAAGTCACAAAATGCCATTAAATCGAGCACCTGATTTAAAAGACCATTCCATTAAAGTTTCAACAATATTTACAATAAAGAAAAACTGAGAATTCTATTTTCTGGACATTTTAAAATAGAACAATAAAATGAAAATGGTTTCATGTGTCATTTGTGGATTGTAAGGTTTTTCCTATACTATTCGAAAAACCAAAAGTATTTACACCAAAAAACTCCAAATAATTATCATTGCGTCTTGCAAAGTACAATTATTATGAAAATAATTGCTTATGAAAACGACATCAGTTGACCGTATTTTTATTGTATTATGATTTTTTGAACAGGAAACAGAAAACCTCAAATATTAAATAATTTTATTTCTTATGGGTTGTCCTTTGTTAGACAACCCAAAAAAAAAAGTCATTTATTATCATGAAATTTAATCACTTTTCCACCCACTCAAAAAAAAAAAGGTTCTTCAATATTGTATTTGTGTATTGTTATTGATTGTCTCTTCTAACTTTTAGATCATTTACGAACATTTGAATAATTTAAGTAAAACATAATAGAAGAGTTAATTAAATAATCATATCAAACAATAAAGTAATTAAATATGCATATATAACTATATAATAATACATATTTTATTAAGTAAATTCATAAATCATGATAACTTCCCGTAATAAGAATTAAATAAGAGGACAACGTTTATTGATCAATATTATATTCCTATCATTCCTTCATGATAAATCGATACAAATCATATTGAGATACCATAAAATAAACTTTGACGTCAAAACAAATATCATGCTAAATGAAAACTCCTTACTGAAGTTGAATAAATTTTAATGCATTTTGTATAAATTAACA
This sequence comes from Pedicia rivosa, assembly GCA_963082725.1. NCBI lineage: Eukaryota > Metazoa > Arthropoda > Insecta > Diptera > Pediciidae > Pedicia > Pedicia rivosa. The sequence goes on from OY720155.1 coordinate 27,803,211, forward strand.
GGATTAAAAAATATCCTATTTCTATGGGGAAATAAATAACTTTTCCTGGATTTAAGAATTTGTGCTGACTGCTGACTTGTTTTGGGAATCATCATTAGATAATAAATAATTACCTATGGGAAAATGTGTTCACTGACCTAACAGAAGAAAGAATAAGTTTAACAGATTTAAAATTATTAAGAATTTGTCTTAAATTCTTACAAATATCATAACGGAATAAAAATAAAAAAACGTTGGTTTTTATCGACGTAACAATGAAGAAATAAAATAATTAGAATTCTTTAGAGATTAAAGATGTATTTTTCTGAAAACTAGAATATGAAATGTTTATAGAATTTATTAAATTTGTTGGCTAAGAAAGAGATGAGTTCTTCTCTCTATTATTCATCCTAACAATTTATGAATGTTAAAGTGTATTTTTTCAACATATTAATGAATTAATATTACAACATACCAATTAATGAAGTTGATCTTGTTTCACTCAAATGAAATTCTTCAATAGAATTCTCTAATATAAAAAAAACTAAACGATGGACACAAAGCACAAAATAAAATAAATTCTACACAAAATAACGATTATCCTAATTTCTAAAAAAAACAATGAAATATTACACAAATGAAGAACAATAAAGAAACAAATTTATAGAAATATAAAATCATTAAATGAAAAATAAAAATAATATTTTACAGAAAAAAATAACGTAAAAGGGTTTTTTTTTTCTACGTTTTTTATTGTTCATCTAATTTCTTTTTGCATTATGTAATTTATATATTTTAAAATTATATAAAGAAGAAAAGAAAAGCAAAGAATAATAATAATAATAATAATCAAGGAAGTATAGAAGAATAGATGAAAAGAAATAAATAGAAGGAAAAAAGGGTGAAAACTGTGAGTGTGTGTGTGTAGGTTTTTTTATATATATATATATATAGAATCAGAATAAAAGAAAAGAAAGAAGAGAAAGGAATGAATTAAAATAAAATGAATTTTATATTATAAATTATAATTAAAAATTGTAAATAGTAATTAAACAAAAATATATTCTTATGTAGGAAAGCGTGAAAATTAATGTGTTTTTTCTTTTATATCTTCCGTTTTTATATTTTTTTCCCCTTTCCACTATTTTTTTTTGAATGTTTTGTAAGTTTTATGTTCAAAAACAATATAAAACCAATTGTTTCATCATTCGCACCATAAATCAATTTATCTGGACGAATATTTTTTTCACTTCCTTTTAAGCTTTCATCGATCCTTTTATAATTCCATTGAATTCATTAGGTATTCATTAGTATTATTATTGGTAAATTTAAATTTAAATTATAGGTAATACAAAAGAGACAATAATTACGTTATAAAGAGAATATACTTACATGTGACTGGTCTAAAGTATTTTACAAAATTTAGTTAATTTTTTTTTTTTTTTGTTATTTTACTCTCTTTTTCAATTCTCTTTTTGCCCAACAAAGTTTTACAATTTTTTCATCTATAAACTTACGAATACGACTTTGCTTCGGTTTAATATCCAGTAAAACAGGAAATTTAGATTAATTATGGGAGAATAACAAGATGGTAATTTAGAGTTGGATTTGAATTTCAGTTTAAAATAAAAAAAAAAAGTTCTTCAAAATTTTGTACGAAGCTGAAACAATATGCTAAAAAAAAAACAATAGTAACCTAACATTTGAAATTGAAAACGTTGTAATTAGTGTCTAACAGTGAAAGCGGGCAATCTTAACTATATGAACGACTTCACTTAAATAAAATTAAATATTTTTTGTCCACAAGACATTGAAATAATTAAATCAAACCATTGGTGGGTCATTTAATTTTTTTTCCTTTATATTTTTGTGTGAATTTCACATGATTTCAATTTAAGTTAAGTTATGTACTAGGTAGTTACCATTACAAATTTAATAAATAAACTTTATTTTGATATACTTTAAACTTTCCTCTAATGATAAATGTTTTTCTCAACCATTTATATTTTTTTATTATTCTATCTTCTGATTTTTAACTTATGTGGAAAACAACACACAAGACATATGCTAAAAATTTAATTTACCATTTTAAGATTAAATTAACAAAGATTTAGTTCACATTCAAAATTGTGCTTCTTTACTTTAATACAATCACAAGAATGACACTAGATAGATAATCAGTAAAACTCGATTAAAATCTCATTTAAAATTAGTTGACTAACCCCTTTTTCACATTTTTTTTATCCTTGTGGTTATATAAAACACTCTTTTGAAATTTTGTATACAAAAAAAAAGGCAAAGAAAAGAGGGAAAAGTGTAACAAGAAGAAGAAAAAGTGAAAAAAAAAGAAGATGAAGATGATGAAGTACGTTAGATACCTTAATTAGAAAAAAGAAAAATTGTTGGTTGGTAAAAACTCATTCAACAGAATTCACCATTGAGACAGGTGTTCTTTTTGTTGTTGTTTTTATTTTCTTTATATCTTATAGATTAGATGAGTAATTGAGATTAAAATGGATTTAGAACTTAGTCATTATTATACGTAAGAGTGAAATGAAAATAAATTTAACAAAACTATTTTATTAAATTATTACATTTTTCCTTTTTTTAATAAATAAAATAATAAATGATTCTTGTGAAATAATTTTGAGTTATTTAAATTTTCATTTATAATTTTGATTTTAAATACAAAAAGAGTTGCAACGTTTACCGAAATCAGGTCAAACCCTTTTTCAAATTTACAAAGTTAATATTGAATTTATTTCATTGGAAAATTTTAATCGAAAACTTTAATTATTATCGTTTTATATAATCGTCTGAAATATAAATGAAAATATGAATTGATTTGCTAAATAAGGATTTTCAATAAATATTTTCTTATTAATTAGAATTCTATAAATCAAAGGAAAGGAAAAATTATTTTAATTATGTTACTTTAGTCAGGTAGGTAATACTGAATCACTGTAGATAATTCCAAGAACGTTAGATTTTATTTTTTCATTTTTGAAGGCACAATCACTCCAATTTTATTGTAATCAATCTTTTTTCCTCTCATGACTGAACCTATTCTATAAGTTCGGCACATTTTATTTACTTTGCTTGAAATTTGATTTTAAAATTATACAAGCTTTCAGATAAAACCCTAGAAATATAAATAGACAAACAATTTGTAAACAAAAGTATAATAAAATTTACAATCTAATTTAATCGCAATTATAAGGCAATTCTGAACTCTGACCATTGTAAAAAAATAATGAAGAGTAACGATTATCCAATAATTCAAAATACAACAATTAATCCACTGTCTCTCTGTTATCTTTTTCTTCTTTTAATTTCAAGGATTGGATGAGGGTTTTATTTTATAAATTTAAATAGAAGAATTAGAGCAGATAATGTTTTTCCCTTACAACAAAAAAATAAAGCAGATTCTGAGAACATCAAAAATAAAATACAAAAGAAGAAATAAAAAATATATATATAATTCGATTGTTTTTTAAACTAATTAAAAGAATTAATTAAAAATGCATTAAATTGGACAACGTTACATGCTGCGAAACAGAAAACGAATTAAAATTTATAATTGACTCACTTTATGGGTATTTATATATATGAATAAATAAGGAAGACAGAGAGAGATAGAGAGAAAGAAAAAGAAGAAAATCGAATGAAGAAGAGAGTAAGAATATTTTTTTCTCACAACATTTTCAAAATAGGATTTATGTAAGGGAATGAGAGAAGAAGGCGTCAAAACTATCTCTAATTTATTATACGTCGTCTGTCGTCTCTCTATGGTCTTTTTAGCTATTTTCTCTATTTTTCCTTATCCCGGTGATATTTTCACTGAACAAACTTTTAAAGATAAAAATGTTCTACAAGGTTTATGTGTATCTTTTGTGTCTGTGTATGCATGAGAGTGTATATGTTAACTGGTTATATAACTGCTCTGAAAATGTGTAAAATGTAATATTGGGCGGAATACATTCCATTAAAAAAAAAAATGTTGATATTTGAAAAGAAAAAGCACACAAAAAGTACAACAAAAACAATCATATAAAAAAAGCGTCTAAACGAGTTTTGTGAATGAATTTGGATTGTTTTTGAAGAGATTGATGGTAAAACAGAGACTTTATTTCATAATTACTGTATGAAGGTTAAACAGAAAATAGTAGATGACTGAGGACATGAAGAAGGAAATCAGAAAAAGCTTATACACTTGGCCTTGTTTGAACGGACTGGGCGTCTCCATCGATCTCTTTTTTTTTTTTTTTTTTTTCAATAGAAAAGACCGGATGTCCGCAGGTTACTTATATTTCACCTAATATTAACTCAGTATGCCCTTTTCTCATATAGAAGGACCTTTTTAAAAAGAAAATAAATCGAATTCAAATTCAGTTCAGATATTATAATTTTTTTTTTATAAACTTTCAAAATAAAATCGAACAAAATATTGAATAAATTTCTGTACACTTAGGAAATATGTCACTCAATGTGATCCAAAGTGTGTGCACTGATTATACAATTTGTGGTGTTGTAACAATAGCATCCAATTTTGTGTGTTTTTTAATGTAGTTTATTTAATTTTTCATTTCACTGAGGAAGTGGGTTGCATACATCTAAAGATTGGTGTCAATGATGAGTTTTAAGGCAGAATGTTTTTTTAAGTGTCTTTTACCTAATTAAGATTACCTATAACATTTGACATTTTGATTTAAAATTGTAAAATACTTGCTTTAATTTTAAGCCAATATTTTGCTCTATTTTGTAACAATTTAAAAAAATTTGTAATCCTTTCACATAAATTTACTTGCTTAAAAATGTATTTGTATGCTACCAGATTTCTAACTTATTTGAAAAGTAAAATATGTGAAATATGGACTGTGAATACTTTATATTTTATATTTCAAATATTCGTTTAAAAGTTTGCTAAAAGTTCTACTTGAAATGCCATTTTTACTATTTGATTTCTTTTAACAATTTGGAATATGTAATGCTTTCAAATGATTTAAAATGGTTTAAAGAACTATAATTGGTGTTTATTGTATAAATATAAATATAAAATTAACAAATTGAAAACTTCGGCAAGTATGTCGTATTTAATCAAAAATGCTCATCAAAGAAATCCGGAAAATGGAATACAAACAGTTTAGTTTCAGAAATAGGTTTCGTATATACTGTTGAATTGTCGACAAATTCTGTTTCAAAACTCGCAATTATCTTATGTCTACAAGAAATTTGATGTGCTTTAAAGATAATATGCCATTCATTCTTTCCAAAGTAAAGTTTTCGAAATGTACTGGAACGGCGGTTTAAATTTATTTGAAATTACATTTTAATCTGATGCACTTAAACATATTATAGTCAGCAATGACGTAACAAACATCACAGTCCGTCTAACCATAGCTAGAACAGCAGGAGCATATAAAAAGACTATAGGAACAACAATATTTGAACCTCAGGTGCATTTTTGATGAAATATATCGTTTCATTTAATATTTTCTTGTTTGTGTGAGTGAGTATACAATACTCTTGTGTTGAGCTATATGAAATGTCAAAATTTTAAACTTGACGAAAGAAATTTTGTGTGCAAGTGAAGTCAAAAATACAAATATGAATTATTATTTAATATTATTATAAATAATATTTAGTGATTTAGTAATTTTTTCCTTTTATCGGATTATTGTTTTGGACTCGACAATTATACAAAAATGGCTTATCTTGAATAAAATTAATAATTTTTTCCAAAATGTCTGAACTAACTTCCTAATAAAAAAAACATAATTTAAATTCAATATTTAGTCACTAAACATCGAATGATGTTAATAATTAATTTTAAATAATAATACTTATATTTGTTTTGCTTGTATCCATAATAATTAATTTTAATATTACTAAAATTTTAATTAATATTTTAATTATTTTGGCCACTGTACGTTTAATTGTAATAAATAAAAATATCAAGAAAAATGTTACGTGATAAATTCGTCAATATTTTCGACGAAAATCGAAAAAATTTACCGAAGGAGGTAATTTTTCCTGGTCAAAAGATCGTACCTCCCATTTTCGAACAAAGAAATATCAACTTGACGATCTATTCGTTAAGGTTAATTTGTTCCTCCATGAGGTGAATTTGTTCCTCGAGGTTTATATGTATTAGTTTGTTCTAGCTATGGTCAGACCCACTGGGTCTGACCATAGCTAGAACAGACCCACTATAAAAAAATACTACTATAAAAAAATAATAATAAATAATTAAAAGAAATGTAAGTAAATAGTGATAAAAAAAACTGGAAAACATTAAGTGAACGAACGCTTTGATAAAATAAAAATGAAAATATTTAAAATAAATATTAATACATCAACGAATAGTAATTTAATAAATTTTAAATAATATCACCTCAATTTAAATAAATCAACGACGTTTAAAATAAATATTAAGACATCAACGAAGGATAAAATTTAAAATTTTTAAATATCAGCTAAATTTAAATAAATCAACGCAATTTAAAATAAATATAAATACCTCAACGAAGGATAAATTTAATAAATTTTAAATAATATCAGTTAAAATTAAAGAAATCAACGACGTTTAAAATAAATACAGTACATCAACGAAAGAAAACATTATAACTTTGAAATACGAATACATATAGTTAATTGAAAACGCATACTGGAAGAAAATCTATTGGAGGATCAAGTAGTAATGAGGAACACAACAAACAACATACAAAGTCTGGAAATTTAAACCATGATAAATTCCATGGTTGGAGATTGCCACTGAATGATACAATTTGCATTGTATGCAATGAAATATTTGATCGTGAATCAACAAGAAAACCATAGTATTGTGTTTTAATAATACACAACTTTATATTATAAATTAATTTATTTTAACTAAGTTACAAAATTTATTTAATAATTAAAACAGCAATAAGAGTGATCTTCTCTTCAATACATCACTTCTCATCTTTGTTGTCAATTATTTTATTTTCTCTTTTAATTACTCTCATTAGAGCGGTATTACAAATGAGTAAAGAGATAAATATTACTAATCTATGATTTCCCTCCTCAATTTATACTATATAAAAAATATATTACACATAGGATAGATTATTCAGTGAAAGTTCACAATACAACAGAAATAATTATCAACGGGAGCTGAATCAAACTTCAGTGTTAAACCAATGAAATTTTGAGAAAGATTTACTGCGAACAAAAATGGAGTTACTAAAACAGTAATGCAATTAGAATCAAAGCATATTGATCATAGAAAGATAAAGTTAGAAACACAAAGAGTGAGATCTGTGTAGCGATTCTGGAAAACAGTCTCGATAAATTTATCGGTATAGAAAAAACGTATGTCGTCACTTATTTGTGTTCGAGTTTTTCGATAATCAACAAATAAACGTACGTCGATTTTTAATAATATTTTGTTGTTGTATTTTTGGAGTTTCACATTTAGTGATTTAGTAACGTTTTGACGTATAGACGTTAGATTTTTTTGTAGGATTTTCTGTCAATACAACACTAAAATTGGAATAAATTGGGCATCTCTTAATTTAGATTTTCTTGTTTTTTTTCTCCTAAATTATTTATTATTGTTAAAAAACTTTATTATTTAATAATAATAAAAATTAAATTAAAAATTTAATAATTTTATGTTTATAATTAATTTCATTATTCAATCAATTATTATTATTGATTAAAATTGAAAAAAAAATTACTTTTTTTTTGAAAATTTAGGGTTGTTATTTTTGTTGATTTTTTTTGTCATGTAAATCATAACAAATATTTATCATCTTATAAAAAGATGGCGCTAAAAATATGAAAAATGGCAGTGCGGCTGCGCTCGTTTATTAAACATAACTTCGAAACGAGAGAGTTCACTAATTCAATGTAGAAAGCTTGCTTGTGTGAGTAACGAAAAAACACAGGGAAAACTACGTATTGGTACACAACGTGACGTCACTTATCTCGATAAATATGTGTCGATAAATGTGCAGAATCGCTACACAGAACTTAATTCAGACCAGTCAAGTACCGGTATCACGATGGAGAACGTGCCGAACAATTCAAAACTGTGTATGGATGGTCCGATTTATTGTTATTATCTAGATCTGTTAACAAACTAAGGGGCGTAGCTAATATTTGGTACGAAAGCGTTGCGGAAAATATCAATACATGGACTGATTTACGTAACGGTTTATTAAAAGAATTTGAATGCGTTCGTGATGCTGCTGATGTATACTTAAAATTATCAATTAGAAAAAACAAGCTACCGAAACATACAAATAAAATTGAGTTTAAAGTTAGTTTAAGTATTTTTATTTAAATAAGTCTAGTGTTAAAAGTCCATCTAGTGTAGTGAGTCTAGGCCTTTGTTAATACCTAAAGTTTTGATGTGATTTCTCTCGACGACTTATCCTAGTCATGCTGCAAGTACCCGGTCGAAAATATCCTTTGCAACAATATCATCGCCGGGTTGCCTGATAATGAATTAGCTCAGACGTTAGCATTGCAAATATTTGAATCAACTTTATTATTATTAAATCAAATAAACAAATATGAAAACATTCAGCAACAACGACAATATTTCAGTCTAAATTGGGCGGAAGGTCAAATTATAGATTAATTGATAAATATAAATCAGATAATAAAGAACCAATTAAATTTTCGTAAGTGGTATGTTTTAAGCGTAATAAAAAAGGCCACAAAATACGAGTTTGTACCAAACCTGTAGGTCGATTTTGCGCGAAAAAGTGATAATCACTTTCACTTCATCAGTTTACTACTAAATTTTAAAAATATTCTAAAACGTACTAAAATAAAATAAGGAGAAGTATAAACAAAAATTATTTTGCTGTTATATTTTACATTATTTAAGTCTAAAAGAAAAAAATAACTATATAAAATATTTATTAAAAATTCAGAAGTATAATCTATCATTTTACATCATTTTGGATATAAGAATAACAATTTGACTTATCAATTTCAAATTATCACTTTCGATGGATTAAAGACCGCATTTTGTACTAAAACAAAGCATTCGTGATATTAAACGCACTTCATTATTTTAACATGTGTGAGTTTCTGAAACCTACACTAACGAGAATTTCCTAATATATGAATATGTCAAAGCGAGAAGTGATTATCACTTTGACGCGCAAAATCGACCCACAGTTGTTTGTGGAAGAAAAATAATGCAAATGCAAGGTATAATGTGACAGAAAGGAAGAACCAATAAGTGAATATCACAAAGATATTCTTGTAAATAAAACACCAGTTAAATCGTTTATTGATCTTAGAAGCGATTTTGTAACAATGCAATATAATGCTTTCATGAGGTTTTGGTCAAGTAATGCCTAATAAATACTATATGATTGTTGCAGATCAGCTCTTGATCAACTTCAAATAAAAATAGAGAAAACATTTAATGAGTTAACTATAAATGAAATAGACAATAGCATCGAAGGAAAAATTATTGAATAGCTATGAACCTGAAATGTAATGGATGAGGACAATAAAATTAATACAGGATATTAAACAGAGCCGATCAACAAAGTAAATATAAGTCCAAAATTAGATGAAGTTATAAGGACAGCCATTCTTATGTTGGTAAATAAACACAGAGATTGTTTTGCAATCAAAATGAAAGAAGTGGGGCAAACAACAAAAGCAAAAGTCGGTATTAAATTGAAAAACAACGAAGAACAAATTTATTAGCGTCAATATAGGTTAAGTAATTTTCAAAGGGCGAACCTAAAGAAATATATTGATGAATTGTTGGAACAGAAAATTATCCAACATTCTTCAGATGGGCAATATGAATTCAATCGAGTGCCGTTTGGTATCTCTAATGCTCTAGCACTGTTCCAGCGTATGATGAATATAATCGCAAGAGAAAAGAATAATGAGATTTTGGATTATTTGGATAATATTATTACTACAAGAACTGTGAAAGATAATTTAGTATTATTGGAAAATTTTTTGATTAAACTTCGAGAGTTCTGATTGACGTTAAAAGTATCTAAATGCAAATTTCTATTAAATGTGGTTAATTTTCTAGGACACGAAGTTTCAAGATAGAATTAAACCTGGTCAAGAGAAAGTCTTAGCCTCAGGAAATTTACTGAACCCAAAACTGTTAAAGACATAAGACAATTTATGGGGCTTACAGGCTATTTTAAGAAAATTATTCCAAGATTCGCTGAAATTGGCGAGCCAATAACTCTATTGACATGATTAGACCAACCATTTAAATGGGAGGATGAACAACAAACTACTTTCATGGAACTGAAACGTAAACTTTGTAATCGAGATGTGCTTACATTATATGATCCATTGAAACAACATGAAGTTCATACCGTTGCAAGTATTATTGGACTAGCAGGGATATTACTACAGAAAGATGACGATTATTTACGACCATTAGCGTACTTTAGGAGAAAAAATACGGAACTAGAGAAAAAGTTTCATAGTTATGAGTAAGAAACACTAGCTGTGGTGGAAAGTATAGAGAGATTTAGACCGTTTCTTCTAGGGAAGAAATTTTTAGTTATCACTGACTGCAATTCAATGAACATTTCGTCATCAAATTCCTAGAATCTCCCGTTGGTGTTTGAATTTCTTGGACTACGAATTTGAAGTAGGACCGTGGACCGTGCACCGTAGGATAGTGTCAATACAACGTCAATTAATGGAAATTATATCTATTCTACACAAACCACAAGAAATATCAAAAGAGAGATAAGTATATGGATTATATGGGACTATTTGTAAAAAGTCAAAAAAGAAATACACATATTCTTGTTATTGTTGATGTGTTTATAAAATACTGTATCATAAAGGCAGTGCTTAGTACATAAACAAAACCAATATTATCCGCTTTAAGAGAAAACTCATTTAGATCTCCATACCGAATCGTGACCGATAGAGGAACTTCGTTTACATCGAAGGATTTTAAAACGTATTGTGAGGAGCATGGAATTAAACATGTATTGAATGCTACTGTTACTCCTCGTGCAAACGCACAATACTTAACGCACTACACACTTTAGCAGAAACAAAAAGTGAGAAATCATGGAATGATTCATTACATCAGATTTAATGGCCTTACCGAATTTTGTTACTCAAGTAACGCCCCAACAATTAATATTTGGTTTTCGACCAAGAAATATTTTTACAGAAAAACTTACGGTAACACTTCAAGACGATTACTTCGAGAAAGTTCCGGATATTGATTCATTGCGCGAAGAAGCATCTGAACGGATTAAAAAGAAACAAGAGTATCAAAAGTTGATTTTTGATAAAAAACATCGTGCACCTGATGTTTCTAATGTGGGAAATTTCGTACTAGCTAGAAGAGAACCAACAGTAACGGGAGAAAGTAAAAAACTTCATCCTAAGTTTAAGGGACCGTATGTAGTTGTTGAAGTTCTTCATGGAGATCGTTAGGTAATAGAAGATGTTCCGGGAGTTGTTCAGTCTGGAAGAAGATTTCGAGGGGTGTTCGCTGCCGACCGTTTGAAGTACTCTCCCTATAGACGATGATGTTAAAGATGAAGATAATGATGATAAAGATGAAGATGATGACGAAGAAGATGAAAATTGATGACAATTTGAATGTCAGAATGGCCAAATGTAATGAATTAATTTGAATTTGGTGCTTTATTTGTTTTAAATTTTCGTGTTGTGCAATATTGCATATAGAAGTAGCTGCGATGGAACAACAGAGTGAAAGTTATTTTTTGATTAAATATATTTTTTATTAATGTATATGTTTAAGAATTTAAAGTATATAAGTTTCGTAAAGTGTTTTAGTCTTACATGAGAAATTTTCTAATGACCTCCTTATTAAAATACTTCAAATATTTTCAATGATTGTAAATTAGAATTTGCTGTAAAATATTTAATAAAAAATTTCATATTGTATGAAAAATGTTGAAATCAGAAATGGAAACCGGTTTCAGAAACCGGTTAACCGTTATTTTTGTGAAAATTTCGGAGCTGCAAACCCGGCCAAAATATTCATGGGTCCAGGTCCGGGTCCACAGAATTTATTTTCTTGGTTACGGGTCCGGGTCCAGGTCCACTCTATTTTTTTTTTTGGGTTTGGGTCCGGGTATGGGTTTTGGACTTTTGCTCCAGGTACGGGTTCCGGTCCACGTCAATATTATAATTATCAATAATTTAAAAATTAGGAACAAAACAAAGGTAATACATAATAGAAAACAATTATGTTTAATTATATATAATAAACAAAAAATGATTAGCTAATTAATTCTTAATTTAATAAATTAAAATAAAGAAAAATAAAAAAAAATTTAATTCATAATTGCAAACAACAAAAAAATTGTTATAACTAACATTATTATCACAACAAAAGGAACTAAAGTTGAATTAAAGAATAGTGAAATAATAAAATATATAAAAATAATATACACTAGGTCTGTTGTTATTTGTTTATGTCAACAAAACAACAAAACAACAAACCAACAATAACAATAGACGTTTTTGTTTTTTATTTTACACTAATAATTTTTCTAGTTAATATAGAATAACATAGAAATGAGTTGCCATAGAATAAAAATAAAAATAGAATTTCATAAAAAGATTGAATTTAAAAAAAGTAACATATTTTAGTGGAACAGGTAATTTTATTGGGTCCGGGTTACGGGTCCACGGACTTTTGAAATTGCGGTCAGGGTCCGGGTACGGGTCCATAGAATTTTTAAAATGTGGTCCGGGTACGAGTACGGGTTTTTGCGCGTTCTCGGGTCCGGGTCCGGAACGGGTACGAGTGGAACGGGTACACAGCTCTGGAAAATTTCACTAACCCTAACCAAAATCTAAACAGAAAAAAAGTATTCATGATAAACCGGTAACCTTTAACCGAAATTCCAAAAGCCGGTTTTATAATTAATTTTAACCAGACAAATCCAGTGTGAAAATGTTTTTCATACTATATTGACAGAGACGTGTCTGTCTGCAGCTTTTGTAAATATGAAATGAATGCGAAACACAGTTAAATTTGGAATGTCACATAAGAGGTAAACACCCAAGTGGATTTTGTGGCATTCCTAGTTTTTCTTTGACAGAGATTTTCCTTTCACTTCAATTCACGTACAACAACAATTGCACTTATTCAAAGGACTAACGATGCAATTAGAAAACCGGTTTTAACCGTTTCTTTGCCGTTAACCGAAATTTTACAAACCGGTTTAACCGTAAACCATTATTTTTCAAAAGAGAACAAACCGGTTAAATTTTAACCAAAATTAATTTCGGTTTCAATCTCTGTGCAATGAGTTCCAAACTCGATATCTTATAGTGATGATCACTTGTAAAATTTTGATTTAAATAAAAAACTAATATATAATAAATATTATAAATTTACTATTTATTGATTTTTGTTATTGCTTAAACAAACTCATTTAACTAAATTAATCTTTTCATTTCAATTTCATAAATAAAATACCCGCACATACATACATCACTTGTTTAATATTCTCGTAATTAAGGATCATATTGTTAATAGGAAAATCAATTCATCTAAATCATTTATTATCCAATGAATAATTTAATTTTCATTAGAGAATTATTTTATGAAGTTTATTTTTTAATCTTTCAGCAAAATTCTTTTTCTGTAATTACTTTCTCAATGATTTTAGTTTTTAATATAGACATGTGCGTTCATCTTAAAAACCCAATAATTTATTAATTAGTTTTGTAAAAATAATTAAAATAAAAATAAAGTTTAGTGAAATAACTCTAATGTAAATTGTTGAACGTAAACACTCAACTTCTATTTACATTTAAAATGAAAACAAATTTGCATTAATTATTTCTGTAATTTCGTATAGAATTCCATTGTAAATCCTACATAAATTTTATTAATAGAATATCCTTTTTGATGACACAATACTCTAGTTTGATTTTTACTTTTATTTCAACCAATATTAACATCTATTTCAATTTCAATTTGTTTACTTAAACGACACATAGGAAAAAAAAGAAAGGCAAAATACTTCAGGGTGAAAACAACAAAAAAGAAAAAAAAGAAGCAGACAATTTTGTCGCATTTTCTGTCACCCCAACAAACTCCAATATTTGTCACTTTAAGTTTTGCAATATTCTGGTTCCCTTTTCTCTTGAACATTTTTTTCTAAATTTAATTTAAAAGAAAAAACACCTTACAAAAATTGAACTTACGCGAACAACAAAAAAATAAATAGGAAGTAGAAAAAGAAAAAGAAAAAGAAAAAGAAAAAGAAAAAGAAAAAGAAAAAGAAAAAGAAAAAGAAAAAGAAAAAGAAAAAGAAAAAGAAAAAGAAAAAGAAAAAGAAAAAGAAAAAGAAAAAGAAAAAGAAAAAGAAAAAGAAAAAGAAAAAGAAAGATAACAAAAGATACATAATATAAGAATGTAACATGAAGAAGACAAATCGAAAACTAAATATTATTTAATTTTTTATAAATGCTTTCTTTGTGTAGACTCTTTTTATTCTTTTTTATTTTATTAAAAATGATGATTGTAATCTTCTTAATACTTTCTACTTGTATACGATCTAGTTGTATAAATTACATTTTCAACTCTAATAAACAATCATTTTCATTTTCCTGTAAGAACTGTAAGAAAGAAAGAAATATAAGAATGGAATAAATTTAATTTTACTTTTATTTATGTATTATTCGTTTGTACATTTCTTATAAAAACGTTCAAAAAATAATACAACAATGACATCAAGAAAAAAACCTTTCGTTGTAGAAAAAGGTAATAATAATATTAAATAAATATAAATAGAAATAGACGTTATAAAGTAGGTAATAGTAGTCTTGTCGTCATGTTCGTCTTATAAATCATTTTTATTTTATTTCATTTTTTGAAATAAATTGTCAATTGAATTTTGATAATAAAATAATAAACTTTGTTGTACGTTGACCATAAAATTGAAGTTTATATATATTTTATATTATTTAAAAAAGTCTTAAGTGATATTCTTTATCAATTTTCATATACTGATAAAATGAATATTTAGTAAACTTTTAGCTATCTTCCGATATGTAGCGTGCTTTTGAAAGACTTTAAAGAAAAAAATATTGAAGAAGAAGTAGAAACTTTGCAAGTTTCAAATGTGGTTCTTTGGTTGCAATTTATGTTAAATAAATAAATTTATTATTCAATGTATTATTTTGGTAATGCTTTTATGAGTATGGATTTAATTTCATAACTAAATGAAAAGTAAATTAATAGACTAGAAAAAATGAAAATGAATAATCAGATGTTTAAGACCATTGAAATCTTAACAAGACTTTATAGTTTCAACTGGTAAAATATCTGTATCCATCTGTAGTCCATTGATAGTGATAAATTTTCCATTGACTTGAATGTTGCAAATAAAATGTTACGAGTGATAACACAAAGTGGGGAAAAATACCTCTTCGTGTTACTTATAATTTTCGTGAAACTCAGTATACATATTGTGTGACCGAATGACCATTACATTTGTCAATAAAAAAAATTCAAGTCCAATAAAGAGAACAAAAATACCTTTTCTTCCCCTTAAAACAATTTGTTTTAATTTTACAAATTGTTTATATAATGCGCTAATGTGACGGCATCTGATGATGAATCGTTGAATGACTGACTTTTCATAATCAGCTTAAAACACGCGATTTACCGAATCCAAATGACTATAATAATAACAGAATTTAAGCAATTTATCGTTGCATGACCAAAATTATAACATAACAGGGTTAGTCAGTCTATATAAAAAATAGAAAATAAAGAAAAAATCAATTTTCTCTATAAAAACTTTAATCAATAGAATGTTTATGACTACATTTTAACGATCATTATAATGCGACAATATTTTAATATTTCCGCTAAAACCTAAAAACACAAAATATTCCCACTTGTACCGTAACCTAACCCGGTTTAATCCATTATAGAGATTATTTTTTGTTATTTTTTTATAATTTTTTATAAACGCGATTACAAATTTTTATATTTTTTTTTATTTTTCGGTGGCACCAAATTGAAAATACAAAACAACAACAGTAAAGAAGTGGTGAACTGGGTTGTTCTGCTTGTATGAATTCGATCAATATTCAAGTTTTGTTAATTTTGTTATATACGAAAAAAATTTTGTTTAGGAAACCAAAAAAGAAAAAAACAAAAGTAAAATGAAAGCATATCACCTTTTACATACACAGAAAAACTATTCCTAAACCAATCTGTATACATATAATAAAAACAAAGATAGGAACAATAACAATAGAAAAAGAAAATACAAAACCTAAGTAAAATTTACATATTTATCGGTTTTCAATTTTTTATTGAGAATCCGGGAAGAAAATAAAATAAAATACAAAAAAATATTTCTCTTGTGGTTATGCAGCCATTGACCAATATGTTGGGAAATATACTTATAAGTACCTACAGGTAAAGGTGTTTAATACAGACATTTATTTTTCCCATTTAAATCAAAGTTCTCGTTTTACTATAATAACTAAACCTTAATTTTTGTTTTCTAAGAAAATCTCTTTTTTTATATGGATTTATAAAATTATTTTTACTGTTGAGAATTCATGTGAAAAATCGATACTTCAAATATATAAAGTGGATAGAACAAAAGAAAGTATCACTTGATATTTATCACCTAATTGTTGACTTTTGAGAGTAAATAATAACATTTACTAAGGACTTTCTAACAAAAAAAAATTAATGTAATGTGAGAAATATAGTTCAACTCAAGTAGGTAAATACGCTGATTGGCTGATTACAATAGACAATCTACCATTTTTATTTAATTATTTAAGAGAAATTTAACTAAATATCAGAATGTTTTGTGTTTTTTTTTTATTTTAATGAGAAAATTACGAAATTCTTGTTGAATTTTCATGTTGTTATAATTGAGTATTTATTTTTTATTTCTTTTTTTTTTTTGTAAAAGGTAATTTCTGAAGCAATTTAAATTTTTGTTAAGTCTAATTTTTGCGTTCTTTGGCTATTATTATATAATAAAATCCAAACCATTAATTTTACTAACAGAGGTTTATATTAACGATACTCGTTCATTTACTTTACATAGGTTTTTTGACTTTTTAAAGGATAAGAATGGTGTTAATAAGTTTACAATGATTTTTAGGAAAAAAAAAATCTGTTATCGACATTTTCTTTATTGAATTAACAGCATTTTGGATTTAGTGAAAAAAAAAATAAGAATCATCTTTGTCTTATGACGGAATCAATATTTGAAAGTATTGTTATGATTTAATTTTTTTTAAAAGTTCTATAGAAATATTTAATGTAATTTTTTGGCAAAGAATACAAAAAGTGTTATATATTGCACAGTTATTATCTAT
The DNA here is from genome assembly GCA_963082725.1 of Pedicia rivosa. Classification (NCBI taxonomy): domain Eukaryota; kingdom Metazoa; phylum Arthropoda; class Insecta; order Diptera; family Pediciidae; genus Pedicia; species Pedicia rivosa. The sequence continues at coordinate 27,820,551 of OY720155.1, forward strand.
CAGCTCTAACTATGTATGCCCTCGTCTTTAACATAAAAAGCTATGTACAATCATTTTGAAATTCTTTTAAAAACGTAAATTACAGAAATTGTTACAAAATATAAAACAAACAAAAATTATTGCTCTTTCAACAATGTTGTTTGTATTTATATTTAGGTATAAAATAAAGTTACACAGGATCGTTATACCTTCGAAATGTATATAAACTATTGTTGTTTTTTATAGTCATGAAATAGAGAAGAGTCTCTTTGGGAACTGAAACTTTTCTGTTTTGTTTAAACCTCAAAATAAAATAAATCATATTCCTTTTTTAAAAACAAAAAAGGAAAATAACATTTTTTTTTGGCTTAGAAAGCTCTTATTGTTAAATATTATGTTACAATTTCAACGATACATTTTCTGTTTTTCTTTTCTTGATTTGCCTCTTTCTCTTGGTTTTGATTACAGAAAAAAAAACAAAAAAAAAATTACCATTGGAATTATAGTATCGTAATTTTATTGAGGGACGAAAGTAATTTATTTCTTAAATTTCATAATTATCCTATAATTTAGTCATCGTATTCTAGATTAGGTATGGAGATAATCTTGATCTTATTTCACATTATTCTTAATAGGTAAAAATAATAATTTTCTAAATATAAATTACATAGATTTTCTATTTCTTTCGGATATCTATATCGGTATTTAGAACATGATGTTTTCAATGTTCACTGTTCAAAAAGAAAGACAAAAAGTAAATAATGATTATAACATTTTTTCATTAAGAAACTCTCCAATACAATAAAAATTCGACCATAAAGTAATGTGCACACTAAGATATTTGAAAGTTATCCTATTCTTTTTTAATAGACTATTTAGTATAAATAAGTCTGGAAGCAAATACTGTGTTTGCCCTTTACCATCTTAATATCCTACCATTTTCTACAGCTTTTTTTAATCTTCCTCACTATAGATTATATTTTATTGTGGGCCTTGACTTTTACTTACCCCACCTATAATTTCATTAAATATAACAAAATAATACATCTCTGTCTTTGACTCACTATTTATTTATTATTGTTGCGACTCAACATTTTATTTTGGTTTATGTTTTCTTTCATAAAATAAAAGAAAAATCTGTTATTGATTAAACTGTGTAGCGTATATGAATATTTAAATACTTTGTTGTATTATTTTATTTTATTTAATTATGATTTATCTGACTGAATTGAAATGAATGAAATTTGAAATAAGTTGTTTTTGGAATGTTTTTTCGTAAACAATATTTAAAATCTTTGAAGGAAAACAACAATTTTATTTTAGGGTTTCAATTCAAAGAAATTGAATAATTTCTTTATTTTACCCCTTTTTTAATTAAATTACATTTCAATAATGATTTTATTTCAAATTATTCAATTACTATGAAGCTTCATAATTGAAAATATTAAAATATCTTATTTTCAGTCAATTACTCAAATAATTTTTAATCCTTTTACAAAGTAAAATTAGACATATAAATTCATAAATTTTAATCATACTTAAATTCCTTATATATACGTTATAGAATTTTTTTTTTACATTTTTGTATTCTGAGAACGTCTGTGAAAAGTTTATTTATTCAATTTCTGTTTTATTCCTATCCAATTTAAAATCAATTAACATCAGATCACCTTTCATATTTCATAAAAATAAAAATTCATTCAAAATTATTTTATTTTATTTATTATTTTATTTTATTTATATTCAGGGAAAACCATGACTTGATTCAAAATGTTGTTATAGAAAAAATTACATTATTCCAGGTTTCATAAAAAATCAACAAACAATAATTTCCCTATTGAATTATGTAAAAAAAAATGTTGATAAACCAAAATCAAGGGCGCTCAACATGATATGACTGACGTCCTGCCTGTCAGCATTATTTCGAAGTTCAAACAATCATGGTGAGTTTTTGAAATAAATATATAAACTTTTGGCAACCTTTTTACCTTTTGGGGTGTGGAATTAGTTTAGAAAAAGTTGACAAGACAAGAGTATATTAAGTAAAAGTGTTTAGAAGATTAGACAGTTAGGGTCATTTATCAATAAAAAAAAAAAATTTCATAAATTGTGATAGAAATTAATAAAATGGTTTTTGTGCGTGTATCATATGTGTACATCAATTCTATAAAAGTTTTAAGGTCAATGTTAATTTTTTGTAGAAGTATAAAAAAACAACAATAAATAATTTAACCTCATATCAGAAGGGTCGAAGATTATTATTATTATTACTATAAATATATAGGCTAATTTAACAGTTTCCGGAATAAAGTCAGAGTTCATTGTGTAGAAAAATTATGCAATTTTATCATCAATATACAGACATTAGTATTATTTCAATTTTATGAAATTTTAATAAATTGTTTCGACAATCTTTAAATAAACAAATTATTCTTTTAAGTATGATTGAGAAGAGACACACAACTTGTTTGCTGTCGTTGGTGCTTGAATTCAGTGAAATTTGTATATAATCTGCGAGTTATATCATGGGTTGATTTAAACCATTTAATAATGTGGTCTTGGAATGTGTTTTAAAGCTCACTTATGTCTGCATCGTTAATTTTTCATTTTATTTGTGGTGACAGATGAAAAGTGAAAAGAGAACCAAAATGGTTATTGGATAATTTATCTTTTACACTTATATTTTTTTCTCCCATAAAGAGAACAAGAAAGAAACGACTAAAATTGTTATTTAGAGTTGAAACTTTAATTGAACCAATTTTTTATTATATTTATTATCTTTCAAGAACGAGAAAAATCCTACTAAAATTTGTCTTATTAAAAGCTAAATCTTTATTATCAAGTTCGGTCAATGATTTTCTTAAACACAATGAGCTAGTCTACAGTATTTATATTGATCGTTTAAAATATTGCCATTTTATTTGATGAGCTCTTTGTTGTGTTTTGTTAATTTATTTATTTATTTATTTATTGTTATTTCATTATCGTCTAAGCTGCAGGTATTTTAACAGATTCAGTCGAATATTCTACACGTTCTTATAAAAATGAATTAATAAAATATAGTTTCTGATGAATCAACAAATTTGTCATCGTCTTATAAATGTCCACACAATGTCCATGTCAGTTTCAGTGTGTCAACATATCAAAGTGTCAAATATATTATAAAATATGTATTCTGTCACTCATAGACTTATGCTATATCTTCAAACATTTTATATTCTTTTTTACGCCAAAGATTTTCTAATAATTTAAACATGTAAAATTTTATAAAGTTTATATTAATTTTTGTATTAAGGCAATTATTTAAAAAAGAAAATAGAAAAACATTTTTGTTCTTTTGCTTGTTTTTACCACTTCAAGTGCTTGTTCTTAACTTTTTTCAATTCATTTCCATCTTTCTTTTGTTATTAATCTTTTTTAATATAAATTTTATAAAATGAAAAATAACGAAACATTAAATTTAATATTCTTTTCATATTTTTTGTTGCATTTTATTTTAATGTTTTTGTTTTACTTTTTCTTAGTATATTTTTTTTTGTTATATAACGATAATATTGCTCAACTCAAGTGAAATTAAATGAAAATTTTGAGGATTGAAGAAAAACAGTAGATAATAATAATACAAAATAATTGTAAAACGCATGCATTACACAATTTATAGAGTTGCAGATATTAAAGTTTATTTTTAGAATTGATTGATTTTTAATCTTATTTAAATTATTTTCAATATTTTACTTTATGATTGAAATTTACTTGCGAATTCTTTTTGTTTCTGGTTACCAAAAATTCGGTAAAAAAAGTTAAATTAGACGGCGACATTATGTATACATATCCTTTCCTTTATGGAAATTATATAAACAAGAATTCTATAAATAAGTAGAGAATAAACAAAAAATTTAAGAAATTTCCTTTTATTCCAAATGAAATGGTGACAGAATGCGTTTAGAAGACGTTTTAAATAGAACAAGCCAAATTGTTATAACCTTGAATTGTTATAAGTATGAAATATGAAATTGTAATAATGGAAATAGCAAGTCAAACGTAAAGTGGTAATTACCATGGTAATTATACATTTTTAACTGATTCCCACTATATATGTGATTTTGGCAACAAAAATTAAGGGTGGTGAAATTCATTGTTATGAATATGCAATTGATACATTCAACAAAATTTAGTTTTAATTATTTAATAATTAAAAACAGTCATAGTCTCGATTACACTTCTTTATGAGTTGCTCTAAGTAACACATTGCTCGACCCAACAAAAATTAAGTGTTCCAAGCTATAGTAGATTTATAGTAAATCAATAATTAAATTCAGTAAATTAAAATTATTTTGTCAATCAAAATCAATAACACAACAATTACATAAAATATAACTAATTATTTTCAAATTAATTCTCATCCATCAAAAACATATTCGATGAACCGTGACAATTTTCCTCAGGTTTCCAGCTATAATTTTTTTAACCTCGTTCATTTTTATATATAATTTATAATCAGTTTTAGTTTTTCTCTTGTTTTCAATAATTTTGATTTCTTTGGATTTATAATAATTGGCACAGAAATTTAAACAAAGCATTTGCCGATGAATTGTCGAATGATGTATATGTTATGTTTATTTATATCAACACTTCACAAAAAATGCACATATAACGAGATGAGAATAAATAATTAAAATGATAATGGAACACTGTTAATAGAACTTAAAAATAATAATGTTAAAGTAAAATAAAATAAACTCATACTTATTGGACGAGCAACCTCATTAGAATTCTCTTATTCACCGTAAGCGTTAAATTTTATATATAAGAACGAAACTATATATATAAACATACAAACACTTTAACTGAATAAAAATCAAAACAATACAACACAATTAAAACCTTTGTACAAAGAAAAACTTTTTTTTTAAAATTGATTTTACAATTTTTAATTGGGCGCAAGATAATTTATAGTAATTAATTTGTTGTGATACGAATACAAAAGTTTTTTGTTTTGCGGTTATATTTAGTTGAAACCTTAAAGTCCAAGGTTCATTTTTTTTAAAACTGGTATGCACAATAATGAATGTAACATAAAGCAGAAACTTTATTAATTCTCAATAATTAGTGTACATAAATATTTTAACGCAATCTGTATAAAGATAATTATTATTGCTTCAAAATTGCATATATTTTTTTCGTTCAAGCATAAAAAACTCTAGCGAAATTAACTGAGTTGAAAAGAGAAGGCTAAACATAATACTTTGCACATGAAAAATGTAATTGCGCCGGTTTTTTTAAATATAAATTAAAACTATGTATGTAGTATTAAAAAAAAAACTTAGTTTCAAAAGTTTGGTATGATTTTAAATTTTTGTTTTTGTATGAAACATTTATGTCATTTTAACTTAAAACATTTTACTCAATCATAAATATTTATAAGTTGACTTCTAAATTTCTGGATAGTTTATATTATAGTCTTCTGTTTTTAAAGTGTAATGCTCCGAAACATTCAATCAAAACTTGAACAATTGATTGTATAAAGCAAAAAATGTTTTCATTTTGATCACAGTAAAGCGAATACTAGTTTTTCAGTTTTCTTTGTCACCTTTTTTTTAGTGGTTTTATTTTTGACCAATGATTGGAAGAAATTAGAGATTCTTACAGTAACTTCTTAATCTCTGTAGTATTTTGAAATTTTTGAAGAGAAGTAATTATTTATTTTTTATTTATAAAGTTTTATTGTCTCACTGCGTCTTCGTATTCAATCGAATATTATAAAAACTAAATTCTAAGCTACACTTCTTTATTTAAATTGTAGAATATTTTACATATTTTTAGTTTTTTGAGTAAGACAAGTTTCTATTTATAAGTTAAATAAAAATATGTCACGCCATTAATGAAGCCGATTTTGAATGTTGCATTTTACTGTATTAATACTTTATTCATAAAAATGTAAATAATTTGGGGGAAAAAAAATTAATGTTAAACATTGATCAATATTTTTATTACACGCCAAATTATTTGTTTTAAATAAAATTTTTTTTAACATTTAGTTTTAAATTCGTTACACAGACAATACAATTATTTATTATTATTATCACGTTAAAGTGGAACTAAATTAAAGCAAGAGAAATATTTTAATTGGCAGAACTAATTTTTGTGTTTATTTTTTTATTCCTTTCAGACTTTAATGAATTTAGTTTCGATATTTTTATTTTGTAAAAAAATTAATTCTTCATTCTATAATAGAGCTCGTAGGAAATCCTAAATTATTCATTTATTTGCATTAAACTAAAATTGGAAAAATAATAATTTAATTAATGAATCAAACATAAAAAAAATATTTAAATTTTATATTGAAAAAATGATTAATGTTTTGTAAAAAATGCAATAAAATTCAATGAAATATGTAAGTAAGTTTATATAGATAATAACACAATAACCAAGTAAAATTTATTATATCCGCTTTTTACGTTTATTTTTCACCACCAAACCAAATTCTCTTCAATATTTACGTAATACAAAAATTTTCGCTTTAAAACTAAATTGTTCTCTCGAATTTATTTATTTACTGTTTTCCTGGAAATGGAAAATAAAATATTTAAATTTGTTTTTAATTTTAATATTTATAATGTTTTTATCATAAATTAAAATCAATAATTAAACATAAAATAATTGAAGGTGCGTTATTAAATTATGAACAAGATTGATAACAAACAACTTTCATAATACAAATATATAAAATGTATAAAATCCGTATATAAATATGTACTATGTGCAAACATACATTTATACTAATCGTTATAGAAAATATTAGCATGGAAAAATCTTATCTCGTTCCATTTAACTAACAAAATACATAAAAAAATGGAAGAAGAAGAAACTGGATAATATTTCAGGTGCCAAAAAAAAAAACCAACCCAACAACCAAAATCCACTTTTACACAATTAATTTTTTTTATGTTGAATTTATTCACATTCAGATTTAAATGGATTTGTTTTTCTCTGTCTTTCTTTCATGTTCAGGTAAGGATATGAATCGTAATGGAATGAATCAAAAACAGACCAAAATGACCATAAAATAGGACAAATAAGAGAATGACCATAAAAAGGTTTCTATGGGAAATTTTGATTCAATTGAAAAATATGTTTGAATTGTGTGATGTAGACCAAACATTCTTTTATATAACATGGAAGTTTAAAGAAAGGATGGAGTGTGAAAGGACAAAAAAAAAGAACAGATATCTTTTCCTTTTTTTTTCTGCTGAAAATCCGTATATGTTATTGGATCGATATATTTTCTTTTTTTTTGTCGTTTAACAGATATTACAAATATTTTTGCCATAGAACGATTCGATGATGTATATTTATTATTCAGACCTTTTTTTCTATATTATATACGTATACAATACAGATTATATCGAAAACATATACATACATATATATATTCCATTATTTCAATCGTTGTCTAAAATATTAAAGACAAAACAAAATAACAATTTTGTTTATTCCAAACAGTAAACATTACATAGATTGACTTTTTAGATTTTATTTTTATGTTTTTTTTTAAATCTTATTTCAAAAATTCCATATTTTTCAATTAATTAATGTTTCCTGTTTTCCTTTAGAATTAAGATTTTAATTATGTAGCTTAAATTCGAATTATATCAAACACATGACACTATTGGTGCATTTATTTACAATCATATCTGTATTCATGTCTGAAATTACTGAGTTTAATCGGATGTATATAAAAACTTTGATCAAAGAAATATAATAAAATCCATATATAGAAAACATTTTCAATCATAATTATAATTTATTTAAGTAAAAAAAAGTATTTGTATAGAATTAATTTATTATGTAAGATAAAATCTGAGAATAAAATATTGTTATAGTCACTTTATTTATTAATTACATTTATTTTACATTAATTTAAAGTCTCAATGTGTCAAACGTCTTAAGACACGTAACGGACTGTTATATTTTGTCCCTAATTTTTATTATAATTTATTTATTATTTCAATGTAATTATTTATATTTTGTTATGAAAAGTTATATAAAAAAAATTATACCTTTAAAAATAAAAGATGAAATATGTATAATTGAGATATGTATAATTATGATGTCTCCTTTTTCCCCTAACATATTTCAGATACAGATCATCTGTTTGTTAATTCATCTAAGAAATAATTTAATATTACACCTATTACACTGACAATATTAGAGATTGAGTGTATTATGACGTATTATAACGTGATTTTATGTGTGTTAAAGTTATAATGTATTGGAATTATTCTCCCCAATCTGACATCAGTTAAAAGATTTATAAATTTAAGATCGTTGTTTGAATGAAACTGAATCAATTATTTTCCTATATGTGTTGATTTTTTAAGTTGAATAAATATTGGTATAGGAAGTAACCAAATCCCATTAGGTTAATCTTTATCCAGATTTAAAAAACAAATTTTAATAAAGTAATAAAACATTTTTATTGATTAAAACTCATAATTATATTTATGAGTTTTCGATAAAATTTTTGATCGTATTATTTTTCATATTTACAAAACAATTCAATAAACATTTTTATAATAAACACGAACATAAAGTACATACATTTTTTATAATTAATTGTTATCATTTAGCAATTATTAAAGAAAATCGATCTAAGGTTAAGGTAAAATATATAGTTAAGAATATGTTATAAATACTTTATATCTAAACCTAATATTCCTTATTGAAAATAATAATCATCTTAATTTAGAATTATTAATACAAAATTCAATCTATCAAAATCCTTTAATTACATTGATAATTTTGTTAAAATAACTATGGCCAAAATTAATACTGTACAATAAGTATAACAGACGAGGCTCATCCGAATATTTTCTTGGTTTTTATTTTCTATTTTTCTTAGAAAATAAAATTGATTTTGTTTTTTCAGAAAATATGAGCGCAAATGAAATACTTTTTATTTTTGTTTATTAAGAAAATCATTTTGAATTCGTAATTAAAAAGGGATTTAATAAAAAAAAGGAAAAATAAAATGTCGTCATCCTGTTGATTAGCCTTATATAAATATTTTAAAATATCTCCATAAAATCGGGTAAAAAGTTTACCGGAATATAATGAAAAAAAAATGGGAGGAGAAAAATTTAAGGATATTGAAGTGACGAGTTGATGATGGAAGCTATTGAAATCGAATTTAAATGTTGATAAAATAATTCAGTAATGTTGAGGAAAACAGTAATTACAATAGAAAATGTCTCATATAATTCACCTATTTAATTTACGAATTTAAACTCGTGATTATATTTCGCAGTATTATTTAAGAGAAATCAAAATGAAAAAAAAAACACAAGAAAAGTAAATTAGAATCATCAGCTGATGATGAACAAACAAAAATAAACAAAACAAACCAACATTAAATGACATTTTTTTTATTTCATTCTGCAAAAATATAAGAAAAGAAAGCAAAAAAAAAAAACCATGTAAGAAAAAAACGGAAAAAATTAAATAAAAAGAAAAATTAAATGAAAAAAAATATTCTGGCAAAGCAACACGGACGTGAAAGATAAAAAAAAAATAAAAGAATGAAAGAAAGGAAAAAAGAAAGAAAACAAAAATAAAATAAAATAATAAACAACCTCAAAGTCATGCTTTTCATTATTTATGAAAAAATTCACTTCAAGTGAAAATTTGTGTACGATAAAAAAAAGCGAATGAGAGAAAAAGAAGAAATAAAAAAACAAAAGAAAGGGGGGAAAAATAAGTGAAAGAAAAGAGCCAATGAAAAAAAAAAATTAGACGACAAAACCAAAAAAGCAAAAAAAAAATTCCCATCTTCTTTCTAAAATAAGAGAAACAAAAGAAAATTGTGTTAAATTCAATATTTCTTTTAATACATTTTCCTCTTTTCTTCTTTTTCTTCTTCTTTTTCTTTTTTTTTTTTATCGCTTTTTTTTTTCTTTTTGTTAAATTAATTACCTCGCCTCCATTCCGAATTATAAGATCTGTCGCTTCTATTTTATTTTTCCATTAAATTTTACACCAAGGGAAATCCTTGCTATTACACAGAATGACACAAACACACATATATTACTCATTCATATATACACACACAAGTATATAACTACTTTCAACATTAGTAGCACATACATACACAAACTCAGACACACAGATATTGTAGCTACACAGAAAGAGATCCATAAATATACAAGCTAGTGAAAAACTTTTTGTGATAGTTTTTCCTGACTTTAATGATATTCTTACATTCAAGACGATATACATTCACTTAAATTACACACACACACTAATAATACTTAAATAAAAATATAAGTATAAAAATTAAATATTCGTTTCCGTTGCCAAATACCAGTTTATGTTTGTATTTATAGGATGTTTTACTACATACAATGTAAAATGATATTAATTAATATCGATTTTCATATAGAAAAAATAAACGTAATATAAATTGCATTTTAGTTTTGTTAGGTTAGGTTATGTTCATCTACGTTACGAAAGTAATTTTTCGTTCATTTTTATTCCTTTTTTTTTGTTTTAATTTTTTGAACATTGTTTTTTATAGTTTAAAATTTAAAAGTTTTTAATTGTAAAATTAGTTTCAACAAAAACATAAATAAAATAGATAAATAACGTCGAGAATAAGGACCCATCGGAAATCAAAAGTTCTCCGTTTTAACTAAATGAAATTTGACCATAACTTGATAATATTAATGTTGATTTTGAACAAAAAAACTTTATTCTTTGCGACGGCTTTGTTGTAGAAGATAAAATCGTTCGAAACAATGTAAATGAAATTTTTTAATTATAAACAAATTATTCGATCAAAATATAAGTTATCATACCTTCATTCTGTTAATTAACATCAGTATAATTTTGTACATTTATACTGATGTTATTTTAAGTGTTTAAAAAAAACAATAATATTAATTTTTATGTTTACTTCTTTAAAGTCTACAAAGTAAAGTTAAAGTTGTCGTTCTAAAAAAAAATTTTGCTACTTTCCAATCATTAAAATAAACTTTATTAAATCATTTCTATTATTGGATAAACGTAATTTAGTTTTATTAAGAATTTTAAAAGAAAAATGTTATTATTTTTGTTAAAATTAAAAAATTAATGGTAATTATTTCAAAGGCAGAAAATAATCGAATAAATGGGAGCTTAAACTTTTTCTCGATGTGCTAAAATATAAATAAAATCAAAGAGAATCGGCTAGATATTAAAGTAACAAAAAGTTTTATATAAATATTAAATATTATTGTTTTACATTTAAATTTAAAATAAATTGGCCTTTGGCTTAAATACTAAAACTTTATAACTAAGATAAGAATTTCAAAATCAATTTCCAAATGTCAAATTTGATTAGAAACTTTATAGAATTTCAACAAGATATATTAATAAACATTTCAGTTCCTGCTTTACACTAATTTCAAATATTTTAATTGATTTTCCAATTGAAGAGAATTATTCATAATTTAAAATTTAAACTCATAAACATGAAGTTGTTTATAATTTTTAATTCATGGCGATCAAAACTTATGTTTTGAAATTTGTATAAAATTTTTCAAGAAAGTTTAACTTTTATATATTTATCAAATTTTCATGCCTTTCATAAATATGAATTTATTAAACTTAGAAAAACATAATTTTTTAAACCCGCAACAATACTTAATTTTCATGTTGTTGTATTTTGAAAAAAAAAAAAGTAGAAGAAATACTTTTGTCGACTCATTTTATCTTCATATAAGCAGAACATTCTAAATTGTCCTTTTCTAAAGAGAAAAAAAAAGTATAGATTTTTTTTTATAATAAATTCAAATTATTATATTAAAGATAAAAAAAATAAAATATAAACGATATTGATTATGCGGTTGCAGGAAAAAAATCTTATATTTTTATCAACAAAATAATCTATATAATTATGAATGTATTAACGATAAATCCTAATATTATAACAAAAATCCTCCTACTTAATGGTTATATTCAAATAAAACACATAATCCTATTTAAAATTCGTGCTGGAACTTCATTTTTACGATAATAAATTTTTTTGCACCAAAAAAATATTATAAAATAATAATTGATAAGAAAAAAGTTGTACGTTTTGATTTTTTTCTTTTCTTTGTAAAATGACAAAAAAAAAATAAACAAAAAATGAAGAGAAAAAAATATTTGCTATTAAAGTGGAAAAGTGGAAAAATACAGAGAAAAGTATAAAATTGTAAAAAGCAAGAAAAAAATCAAAGTGTTTACAATTTTCATAATATAATTTTTGCATCATAAAAATGGAATAAAAAAAAGAAAGAAGATGGCATAAGGTTGGAAAGTAAAGCAGGACACTGCGTCATTATAATATTTAGTATTCATCAGTATATTCAATATTGATTGTATTTTTAAATCGATTATTTGTTGAATAATAAATTTTTAACTATAGTCCACACAATATAATCAAAAAAAAAATATAACCCAACAATTTTGTTGTTTATTGAAAAAGAAAAGAACAGAATCTTTGTTACGTAAATTAATGAAAAAATAAATATATTTGTACTTACCTTTTAATCAATTCAATTCAATTCATTTATTGGTGTCTTTTTTTTGTACAATATTACTTAAACCTATTTTATAAATGTATCTATTTTATAATATATATATACGGGCTGACCAATTCGCTTGGCCCTGTTTTAATTCCTTATCTTGGTATGTTTTTTTTTTTTGTTTTATTATTTATTTTGTATTACGTTGCTTAATTCTATAATTTTTAATCTAGTTTCGAAGAAATAGCACCTACTAATTATATGTTATAATGTCATATTTTTTACCTTTTAATCTAAAGCTCAAAAGTATCTCACAAATTTGCTTGCATTCACCTAATTGCGAATAAAATACTTAATTCACGAATATCTAAAGTCTCGTAAAGTTATCATGCACCATTTGTAATTCTTTGATTCTATACAATAAATTTGGTCATTTTGTATTCACATACCAAAACCAAAACCAGAAAAAAATTGCCTCTCAACTCAATATTTTTCTTTTCACAATTTTATTAGCCTGAACGGGGAAAAAAGTAAAAACTAAAACCTAAAATGTCTGAAAATTCTTTTCTAGCAATATCCTTTTACTTTCCTCTTTGATTTATCAAAATAGAAGAAGATTAATAATAAGAACTGAAATTAATTCATGTAACGTAACATGCCCTTTATCATATATCTTTTTTTCTCCTTTTCGTAAAACTAAAAATTGATTTTTTGTATGAAATAAATTATTTTCTCTTCCTTTTTTTTACTTTTTTTTCCTTTTTTTACTTAATTTCCTACAATTTTTTTGTTACAGAATAATTAGACCAATTTTATGTTTTGTAATTGGTTTCCATTTCACAGATGTACGTTTATAGTAAAATCGGGGCGTATACAATGAATTTTATATTCTATAAAGGGACTTAGAATGATTTTTATTCCAAGAATTTATGATTTACTTTGTAAAGTAAAGTAAATATTTCATTTTATATAGTTTTTTTGTATTTTCTATGATTACTTCTGTTCAACAAAAGAAAGAAAAAGAAAAGACTTAGATTTTTATTATGGTTGTGAGTTATAAACTTTTTTTACACGAGTCTTTAACTTGAGACCATATTTTTCTGTAAAGAAATTGACAGTTCGCCAGAAAGAAAACTAAGAAAAGAAAAATAAATAAAAGCAAAAGAGACAAGTATAGAGAATGAGTGAAGTAAAAAAACTTTATATAACCAAGAAAAATATGCTCAGTTGACTCGATTATTCTTTCATAACTTTTTATCAAAACACAAAAAAAAACCTTATCTTATCGATCGAAAACAATTAAACGCATAATTATTATCTATTATCAAGTCATGCCACGTCATTATAATTTGCACAACAAACAAATATACACAAATACAAAAGCACCTAAATATATTTATTTAATTTCAATTGAACATTTCCTTTTAGAACAAGTCATGTTTTATTATATTTATATTTATTTTTATATTTATTTTGTTATATAAAAAAAAAAAAGAAAAGAAAGAAAAAAGTGTAAAATTAGGCCATGAGAATACAAATAATAAGTCAAAGAAGACAGCTTTGTTGTATCAACAAAACTCATACTCTGTTTTCGAATTGTCTGGCTATACATACAAATATAGAAAAATCTACACACAAAAATACGCTGAGAGCATCCGTATCCGCATTTATATATTTTTTATGTTTTCTTTATAATTCAAGTACATATAATATTTTTCTTTTAATAAAAATATCATAAACGTAATACATGCAAGCATGTAATCAAACACAAACTATACATTTAAAATCAAATTTTATGAAATCTAATTTCTAACAGAAACAAGTTTTACGCAAAAATAAAACAGTAAAAGAATTTTTTATTATTTTAATTACAATAATAAATTTTTATTATAAAGTTAATAAATGTTTAGACAAAAAGATAAGAAACATATTCAACACAGTCTTACTCACTTTTATTAAATAAAATTATCAATCTCATACATTGGTCCTCATAATAGGAACTCAGATTTTTTTTAAATTTTAATAATTCTCAAACTCAACCGATTCTCCAATAAGTACGTAATCTTTAATATATTTATTTATTATGAAATATTGAGTAATAAGTAATAATAATAAGTAACGTTAATTGATATTTAATGTTCATTTACAAGGATTCTTTGGCGATAATAACTACTTTTCAATTTATTCTATATTTCCTATGGAAGGTAAAACACCAAAAATATCTCTTGTATAACTAATGCAACGCTATTCCCGATGTGGAAAATTTCAAAGCGTAACTAATATCTATATTGAGTCTTTCTAATCACATTAAACATTGTTTAAGAAACATCATCAAATAAAGTACGCAAAGATTACTAGGGTAAAAGATTGCATGATGATTATGATGCTATTGATCAAGGTAGAACAAAAATAATAATAATAATAATAATAATAATAAATGAAATATTATAAGTATAATTTTCACTTGGCGCCTCCACCAAAAACTTAACGTTTTTTGTTGTTGCTATTATTATTTTTTTAATTGTTTGTTTGTGGGGTGAAAGAGCGAGATGAGTGGGAACTTTTTTTTTATAGTCATTTAAGGTATTTATATTGAAACACAAAGAGAAAAAAAAAATTATATACGAAAGCAAGGAAATTTATATAACGAACAGAAGATGGAAAAAAATGCTTTACAGAACAAAACATTAAAATTCAATTCATTCATTTTTCTTAAAGAATTAAGATGGTAAGAAATCTCGCTTATCCTTTTACAATTTTCATTATTTTTTTTTGTATTTTTCTTTTATTTTTATTTCCTTCGTATAATTTTTTATTCATCCAAGGAATGACTTTTTATTTTTCAGAAGACCAGATTATAAAAAAAGTGAAAAAAAATTTTTTTCTCTTTTCTCTTTTTTTTTTTTTTTATTTCTTCGTTTTCAAAAGATATGGAAATTATTGTTTAGGACGACGAGAGATAGGACAGTAATTAAAAAAGTTCAAAGTTTAGGAATTTTAATTTGATTGTCTAATATTTGTTTGACTTTATATCTGGTTGTAAAGTTGATGAAGACAGAAATAAAAAAATGTATGTATGTGTATAGTGTTTATGTAATATTATATGTAGGATTGATTATGAAAAATAAAGAAAATTAAGAATAATTTACACTGTCGAATATTTTTGGTTACTTCTTATACTTTTTCATCATATCTTGTTCATTTTTTATTCTTTTAAAAAAGAAATATCATCATCATGATTTTCAAATAAAATTAAAGGAAAAAAAGGAAAACATTATGAATATTATATGAATGTTGGGGCCTTTGCAGTGATATTTTTTTAGAAATGAAGTAGCAACAACAACAACATTAACAAAAAAGACACACACAATATTATATGAATTGTGGAAAATTGAGTTCATTTAATAGGATTTTATTTTGTATTTTTTTTATACAAAAGGAAAACAACAACAGTAAAGAAAATAAAAACATATTCATACATGTGATATTAAGTGACGAAATGAAGAATGTTAAAAAAAATTTCAGACATGTTTTTCACGTCAATTGTTTTTGTGTTAAGATAAGAATTTTTTTTGTATATATGGAAACATGTCATTTATAATTATAAGACACAAGTTTGAGTTTATATTTTATAATTAATCATTAATTTTATTTTATGATGAAAAAGAGTTTAATTTTTTCTTAGATTTTATTTTATTTTATCCAATGAAAATGAAACGTTTACAAAATTCATCATCAAACGATTTCTTTTTTTCTGAAAGTTTAAATACGCTGCTTGCAGTTTATGTTTTTGTTTTTTGTTTTTGCTTTAAACACGGCTTGTTTTTAAAGTTATGACACGCCTTCTGGGAATTAAGGATTATGTACAGCGTAACTGAAACAAAAAAAAATACGTAAACATAACATTAAAAGTTGTCTCATTCCTTCTTTTTTTTTGCTTGATTGATCAACAAGACGTGGTATAATTCTTGTTTTTTCCAATTTTTTGTTCTCTTGTTTCACTTTTGACATCAAAAATCAAAATTGATATAAAATATTAGCAAATATTAGTTAGTCAATCAGTCATACTTTACACCTACCTCGCAATATATATAATACGTTAAAAAATTCAACGCGATATTTAGAAGCACAATATAAGACTAATCCAGTCAATCAATAATCAAAGCTTTTTATAAGAAATTGTCACGTTCAAAAGAATTTGACGCAAAATGTGAAAAACAAGGATGATAAAGAAGAGTGAAACAAAAAAGAAATGGAAAAAAAACAGATAAAAGAATGTAAAACTCAAAAAGTTTTTTACATTATTGATTATTGTTTTTTTCATTCTCTCTTGTGAAATTTGGAAAGATATTAAGGACAAAAGGTACCCAAAAAATATAACCATATCCCTTCAAAATTGGTAAAAAACAAAAGAAAAAAAGAATAAAAAAAACTGAAAGACAGAAAACTTTTTTGTTTATTTTTTTTTCGAACATTTTTGTTTTGAGACATTCATAATAATTTAACGTTACCACTTTCCAACAGAAACATATGTGTGTTAAGGCCAATATAAATACGTACAAACACATACAAATAAACATAAACAAACCGTATCTTGAAAAAGAATAATAAATTATTACAGAAAATTTTTGTGTTAAAAAAAGGCCAAAAATAAAAGCTTTAGAAGAGAAAAAGAGAAAGAATGTGAACGAGAATGAGTAAGAGAATATAAACTAAATAATATAATGTCATTTCCTAAAATTATTTTAATATCATTTTATACAAAAAAAAAAAAGCTTGAAAAGCATCAAAGTAAAATGAAATGCTTGAGGCCAGTTAAAACGAACCACAAAAACGTGTATTTTATAAATATAAATGTAGCGTACAATGAAATTCAAAAAATATAAATATTGTTAAATGAGAAAGGTAAGATAAAAATAATGTATATTTTATAGATAGAAAGATATAAAGAAAATTCTTCAGTTTTGCAGTTTTGAAAAGTTGAAAATATGAATTAAAGTTGGTTGGTGGGTAGTAATTTATATTGAATTTTTGAAAAAGAAATTTTTAGTGTTTTATATAATGTTAGTCAGCAATTATTTCTTTAACATGAATGATTTAAAGTTTTACTCAAAAAAATTAAAAGAAAAAAGAAAAACTTTATTATTTTACAATACCGTTTTAGTTTAATTTTATAGTTTCTTTCCCTTTTACAAAAAAAATCATATAGACAAATTTATTAAAACATGTTATACATATATGTTGTCTATGGGTGTTATATGATCATATTCTAGAAAGTATAATATTTAAATAACAAATGAAATATAACACAAGTAGTTTCTATCATTAAAGTTAATATGATGACATTAAATTATTTGAAATTAAATAGTTTACCTATAAATCTAGTACTTATTTAATTCCACTAATATTATACAAATAATATTCTTCTCCCATCATTTTCTTCTTATTCTATTTATAAGTCTTTGAAAATTATACAAGAAATTTTAATCAAAGAAAATAAATATGAAGAAGAATTTAATCAATATTTTCATTTAAAATATCGATTTTTTTTTTTGTTGGATATGAATGAGGAACAAGTTATCTTTGAACATTTTTAAATCAGTCTTTTTATTTTTTATTCAGAATTTTTTTCCATATAAAACCGGATCCACTTTGATTTAATTTAAATATTATTTGTTCAATAATGTTATTCAACTCCAAAAATCACACCCCTTAAGTATATTGTTGTGCGAAAGAGAGTAAGTTGAGCAGTTATAATAATCATAATATTTGTTGAGTGACAGCTACAAGAGTTGGGTTTGTTGGGTATGTACATGTGTATGTATATATACTTGTAGAGGGTGAAAGTAGTTCCGGTTATGAGTTTTCAGAGAAATATGGAATATTATATTATTTTGAATTTCACTGAATATTTTTGTTGTATTCAATTTTATTAAGATTAAGGACATGAATCTCATACAAAATTATTTACAGAAGGTATAATATGGGTATACGTTGTACATATGTACCCATATCTTAATATATTATATAACTTATACAGATATATAAATAGAACAATTACATATGCCTAGGTATATAAAGTATATATTCAGTGCTGGATTAATGATATAAGTGTGAAATGAAATTAGAATAATTTAAATAAAATAAATTAAATATTTAAATATGAAGGTCGATCTCCGTTTTTGTATTGTTAGGGGGTGGAGAATTATATAGAAGGAAATTATATATAGATGTTTTATATACTAGTATATCGTATTAATTAATAAGTTAAGCTAAAATTTAGTACCTTTAATAAAATAAAAAAATGAATGAAGATATTTAATAAGATTTCTTTTCATGTTTTTTGGTATAATAAAAGATTATCAATTCACCCTGCAGCCAAGAGTTTTAAGTTTAAAGATTACTTTCCAAATACGTTCATAAATAAAACATTGTTAATTTCTTAGAAATAGAAATTAGTGATGTACTTCTTAACTTAGGAAAACTTATATAATTTTTAGAATTTAGTAATACGAAACCAAGACAAGATAATGGAAATCTTCATTTAATCCAACACTGAATATATTAATTGTTCTTCTGTTTAAATTTCTCTGTTATCCTATTGTAACTCTATATGGTATTTAAGCAATTGAAATTCTAAGATGTGTAGTAATCGCATTCCAGTTATACCTGCTGATATAATTATAAATATGTTAGATTTTAGGAGAAGAAAATATGAAATATGTTTATTTTTTAATTATTATAAATTGGTGTACATAGAGTAATTTTCTATTTGTTAAAATTTAATATAATTTAATTTGAAACTGTTAGAAATATTTATTAAACGAATTTTTTAAACTAAAAATATTTATGAAAGGAAAATTTAAATTTTCTATGATCGTCACATAATTGAATATTGATAAAAATAATTAAATTCAATAAACTTTGAATCCAAAAATGATACTTTAAATTCAATTCTGTTGTCTAATAATGCCATTATTATATCAATAACATAGTTGCAAAATTTAAACAAGTTGGATTTAAACGATGTATTATAATGAAGCACAACATCTTTTGATTAGTACGATAAAGTATTTCAATATATTACAAAAGCACTTAATAACGTACTAAACCTAATTTTTGTAGTATGATAAAGTTCAAAGAAAACATACTTCATGTTTATATTGAAGTAGATTGTGAAGATGAAAATACTAAAATAACTTGAATTACACAGCGGAACTATTTTAATATAAATTTTTTTTTTGTAACAATTAATAATAATTTAAAAAAATTATTAGAATAATGAACGTACATAATTGGAATAATTATATGTACAATATTTATATAGAACTAAAAAAGTATAACCTTAAATTCAAAAGAGTGTGAGAATACAACACACGATATTTTCTTTATATTTAAAAAAAATTAATTGCCCATAATAATAAATGCATGCTTATTATAAATTCTTAATTCAGTTTAATTAAGATTCTCAAATTACATTTTGGTCATTAAAAGATTGAATTATTCAATGATAAGAAAAATATTCACGAATAAAATAAAATAATAACACAAAGAGTTGTAAATTTTGTAAATTTGGGAGAATAATAATTAATAAAAATACAAACAACTACACTGTTTAAATACAAATTTTAATGTTACCTTGAATTCTAATATCGAGTTTCACAAAAATTTAAGCAGACCGTTAAGAAGTAATAAAAGAGAAGAAGCAATACAACATTTTAGAAAGAGATAAAACAATTCCTCAGAAGAGTCGTATCATCTATTTTTATACAATTTGAAAATTTAAAAGTTGTTTGTTCAAATATTTTTATGTAATGTAACATATTTACATAAAATAATCACAAACACTTCAATTGTCTGTACAAATTAAAAGTCTTATTATTGGTACAAAATGAATTAATATAAAATAATTAATTACTAAAACTACTACAACTAATTTCCTAAGTCAAGTTTTAGTATTTTGAGTCTCGTTCTGTTGTTTTAAAACATTTGTAGCTACATAATACGATATTGAATTCTCTAACTTACCTTAAAGATTTTTATAAAAATATAAACATAGAGAGAGCTTTATTCTGCTTCTCCTTTCTTTTCTTTTTGTAATATTCATTTAAGTTATTGTGGTTGAAGTGCAAATAAAATAAAATCCCGTTCACATCGAAACGCTTTTAGTTTAGAAAATAGAAAAATCGTTTAAAAAAATCGAGAAAGAAAATAGAAAAATCTTTTAGAATTTTGATATTTTTATTTCTGCAAGCAGCATCAGTCATGTCAAGAAGTGCTTTACTTTAAAAAAAGTATTATCAGAATGTCAGAGAAATTTTTGTTAGAATAAAATTTGCATTAATAAATAAAATGAAAAAAATTATAAGAAATTGAACTTCTTTATAAATAGTCCAAGTATAAACACCATCAACCATTCTCATTGATATTCTAAGAGACTTAACCCACCACCCTATTAATCATCGTCTGAATTTATATGCATATGTAAATGGTATAATTTGTGCATAAACATAAATTATGATTTTATATTTTGAATTTATATGTGGTCATAATCCAATGAATTTATTGCAACAAAAATGATAGCAACTGAGAAAATATGAGATAAAAATAATTTTTTCCTCAATCAACTTTTCTTTTCTTTTCTTTTTTTTCTTCTATTCATATTTTTTTGTTCTCTCTTCTTTTTGCATAAACCCAAAGAGGTTTAAGTATTGGAATAGATTTTCAAACTTGGCACTTCTTAAAAAAAAAATTCAACATAAGAAAATTAGATTGACATTTTAAAGGAAAGAAGAAGAAAAGAAGAAAAGGAAAAAAGTTTTGTGCCCATATCACAAAAGATACTTGATCTTTGTCACGAGGCAAAGGAATAAAAGTAAAAGAAAATATATTTGAAAAACGAAAAGGAAAAAGAGATTTAAATGTCAAAAAACGGTTCCCAAAAAATAAAAAGAAGAAAAAAGGGAAAAAAACAAAATTGAAATGAGAGAATTTATTTATTTCTTCTAAATGATTACAAAATTGTATTTTACCCGTGGTGGGAAATTCGTCATTGAATAAGAAATACAAATTTTTCTTTTGTTTTCTTTTCAATGAGAAATTTAAAAAAAATAATAAGGAGTTGGGCAAAACGGATATAAAAATAGGCTCTCTATGGATTAAGGCAGAGAGAGTTAAAACCCCAGGAATTTATTTCAATATAATATAAGTGGCTTAGCAATGAATTTTCTCTAGATTTTTCTTCTAAATTATATATCTGAAGTCATCAAGAGATTAATTTAAGGTTGTGTATCTAAATTATTATTGATTTTTCCCATAATTTTTATTCATTTCCTTTTGTTTATTTTTATTTTTGGGTTTTTGTATAAAAAAGTGTTTTATTTAGCCAAAACGGATGCGGCTTTAGATTTTTTTTTCTTTCGTTAATATTGTTATTTTTATATTTTAATTTTCCTAGATTTTAGATAATTAATTCATTGGGCTGTGTTTAAAATTCAAAAGATAAAATATTTGGAAACTCGAAACTGGGTCAACTCATTCAATTATTTAAAAAAATAATAAAGTGAATGAACCTAAAATATGGTTGAAAAAGAATCTCCTCTTTCAAACTTTATTTTTTATATTTTTCAGCAACACCAAAATAAAAAGTATGAAATGAAAAGCCGAATAACAAATTTCTTTTGCAAAAAAAAACCCACTTTAAATTAATTACTGCACATATTTAGTATATTGCAAATGATGTTTTATTTTTCTATTTGAATATACTTGAAATAAAATAAACATTTAGAGTTAAACCAAAATTTGATTTAATTGTTTTGGTCATTAATGTAAATATTCAATCTGAATGGGTATTTAATTATTTGATGAGTATACCTATAGACAGAGAGAAACGGACAACCTGTAGTTCTTGTGACTATAGAGATAATTAAACAAATAAATTTACTTTCAAAATATAACTATTGGACGTGCCCGAATTAAATTCTGTTAGATTTTATTAAAATTCGAATGAATTCTTTTATAATTAAATTTTTCACACTTGAATTTTAAATAAATTGAATAATTTTATTGATTGAAAATATGATACAAAAACATTTCATATTGGTACGCCACTTTCATAATAATAATAATTAATTTAGTTAATTTTCTTCACTCTGGTTCTGATTAGTGTAGGAATTCATTGACATACAAAAGGGATAATAAACAAAACGTATCGATTATTCAGACTATGTACATATAGGACATGTGAAGCATACGATAGTGTTCTCGTTACAATATCTTTTGGTGACTTCAATATAAAATTCTCCTCAAAGTCTAAAACTTATCAAAAATTCTCAAGATATTTTCGATAAAGATTTACAAATTTATTTGCATAACAAGTACAGTAGTTGAAATAAATAAATATATAGTATTTAATAATTATATGCATTGCTATATTTCGAAAATAGACAATAAATTTATTGTAACATTTTTATAAGAATAGAGAAAATATAAATGTTGAGTCACGCGTCAATCAATAAACACAAATATTGATATATTTATTTTGAACAAGAGAGGAAATCAAATGAAATCAAAATGATTTTGTTTAAAACAAAAAATGTAGCGATATATTAATTTACAACCGAAAACTTTCAATGATTAAACTATAATCGATATCCGGTCAAACAATTCTTATAGTCATGTTTTTCTTTCTTTTCGAATTGTTGTTTATTTGTGGTTTTTTTTTTCTTTCTTTATCAAAACAAAAATATTTATCCTTCAAGATTTTGTTCAAAGTTTTCTTTTTTAAACCGGGGAAAACTGTAAGGAAAAAATGTTATGTAGGTAAGGAAAAGGTAAAAAAAAAAGAAATATAATCATGTCGACATGTGTGTGTATGTGTTTGTGTTTGTGTTGAAAAAAAAATTGTTGTTTAACTTCCTCTCATATCTAAAAATTACTATAGGTATATTAAATATGCTGTCATATAGCATTTCCGCATTAGGCTTGTCATGTTCCTGTTATAAAATTTCTTCTTCATCTTTTTTTTTTTTTTTACTTTTTTCGTTAAAACTTGAGTTGTTTTTTTTACCTACCAATGAAATATATGGAATATAGCAGAAGCAAAAGGGAAAAGAAGAAAAAAATATATACACATACACACACACACAAAAATCTATTTCACATAAATTGCATGAAACAAGCTTTCATATTAAAATCAATAAAATATAAAAAAACAAAAAAAAATGTTTTTATTTTTTTGTCAAGTCAAAAACAGTGATCATATCAGTAGGTCTCCCTTGTCTCATGAAGTTTTTGTACGTGTTTCATGTGTGTCATAATGCGCTTTTCCTTTTATTTGAAGAAGAAATAAAAATTGCATAAATAAATAATAGTTTGCTAAAAAAAAAATCAAAAATATATTTTGGTGTTAACGGAAATGAACAAAAACAAAAGTATAACAAAATGGGTAAAAAAAAATGAAAAAATGTATTGTCAAATGTGATAATTGTGTCGTCGTGTCCGCATTTATATAAAAAACCATTTAAACTTTAGAAGAGACTACAACGAGTATACTATACGAATACATATAAATAAACCTTTTGTTTGTTTTGTTTTGTTTTGTTTTGCTGTGTTGTATGTAAAATGAACCCTAGATGCCAAAAGCTTAAAGCTTTATTATATTATACAAAAGAGATGTATATATTGGTCCAAATCTAATATTATACAACAATACCCCTTCTTCATTCTCCTTTCTCCTTTCTCCATTCTTGTTCTTCTTCTGTTTTTTTTCCTCATGTGTAATGTATATAGCCAGTATAGTCTTTCGGGAAAATCGTAAATAAACGACGAATATTTCTCTATATAAAAGTAGTACCCGAAAAATATAACACATAAATACCAAATATATGTTATAAAACGTACACTGCGCGAAAATAAATATCTGTACTGTATATTATAATTTAGTACTCCTTGTTATTATTATTATTATTATTATTATTATTATGTACTGTAGTTGACAATGTTGCACCACTAAAGTCCAACATAACCATCGAAAATATTCTCAAATAACAATAAAGAAATAATAAACCAAAACATATTTTATTTGAATAATTAAAATTTTGTGAATTTTGTAAAATGCTTATTTTATTGTTCAATTGTGTTTATATTTTGTATTTTTTATTTGTATAAATTATGATCGCCTGCATTTTTGCTTATGGATAAATTTTAATAAAAAAGAAAAGTGAGGAAAAAAATGGAAGAGGAAAAAAAACAACAAAAATGGATTTTTCTTTTCATTCAATATCCGATATATTTGACCCATGGGAATTATATACATACACACACACACACACATTTTTCATTTTTCATTTTTATTCAATAAATAAATAACGTTTGACATTTTTTCTTATGAAAAAAAAATAGAAAGAAAAAATTTAATTCAATCAACTTTTAAACGGGAATTGCCTATATCTACCTCCAATACCTAAAATGTATGAGAATATAAGAAGAGATAAATACATTTAAAGAAGAAGAAGAAGAAGAAGAAAGATAAAAAAAAACAGAAAACTTTCAAATTCTTTATCCATATAGCCAAACATATTTCTCAACATCCCCCTCTTTAGAAATATCCCATTTTATTGTCCCAATCCAACATTTCTGTTCTGATGTAATAGAAATTTATTTTCTGTACATGAACATTTTTTTTTTTGGTTATCGTTATTAAAACAAAATTTTATATACACATTTTTTTCTCTGCAGTTTTTTTTTCTTAGTAAAAGGGGGAAAGATGAAAAATGTTTTATATTCATAATTTTTTCTCTCTATTTGTGAAATTCGTGGAAAACAGTGAAAAGTAAATAATATTGTATGCATAAAAATTGAATTAAAAAATAAAAATTATAATGTCTATTAATTAATTAAAAATATTTTCCATTTTATAGGAATAGAAATAAATAAATTAAATTCCAGAGAACTACAAAGAAAAGAAGCATATTTATAAATTAACAAATAATTTAAATTAT
The DNA here is from genome assembly GCA_963082725.1 of Pedicia rivosa. NCBI lineage: Eukaryota > Metazoa > Arthropoda > Insecta > Diptera > Pediciidae > Pedicia > Pedicia rivosa. The sequence goes on from OY720155.1 coordinate 27,846,076, forward strand.
AGAAAGAAACAGTAAAGTACAGCTTTTGTTTTTATTTATTTTATTATTTTCTTTTCTTCCCGACGAAAATCCAAAAAGTCGAATAATTTTTACAGTTGATTTTTTTTTGTTGAACTAAATAAGTGGATAGATGGAAAACAGATGCAAACAAAAACATAATAAAACATAGTCGATCTTATTTATGATCGTTTTTCTTTATTTTTATACAAAATATCTGCAACAAACAGTTTAAATTTTGTTTTTTTTCCTTTTCCGTTTTATCCTTTCTTTTCCTTTTGTACTTGTTCGTTTTTTTTTTTGGTTTAAATCAAACAAACATTGAGATGAAAATATTTTCTGAAACAGAATAATTTTAAATTGTCACAAGGAGCAAAAAAAGAAAGGAAAAAAAATTTAAAAGAAAAGAAAAGAAAAGACAGAACAAAGAAGAAAATGAAGAAAAAACAAAATTTAACCGTTTTTCTCTTACTTTGTGCCAGTTTTCATTTCGGCCGCACCCAAACCTAACCTAAATTTTATGTATTCTAAAACGAAAAAGCCGAATCGTACGAATCCAAAAATATTTTTCTGTATTTCTCCTTTTCTTTTTTTTTCTTCTCTTTTTTTCAATATATTTGTTGTTGTTGTTGTTGTTGTTATTGTTGCTGTATAGAAATTGTACAAACAAAAAAGCGAAAAAAAAGAAAAAAAAAAACAGAGTAGCAGCAACCGACGACGACGATGATAACACATCCCTTCTCTCATTCGTATTAAAGACAAGCAAAAGCTCGTCCGCAAAAATATTTCATTTTTCTCATCAGTTCGCTGTTATATATTCTGTTGATCGGATTAAAAGCAATAAAAAAATAAGGAATATAAAAGAAAACATCGCGCGGTTGGTATTTTTTTTCTTTCTCGATAATTTTTTTATTAATAATAATTAATAAAATTTATAATTAATTTTTATTATATTTTTCATAAAACAAATCGTGTCGTCTAATTTTTTATTTTTAACTTTTTTTTGAGTTGTGTTTCTTTTGAATTTTAAAATTTAAAATTGGCAATTTTTAAATATTTTTTTCTTGTGTAAATTTGCGAATAGAAAAATAATAATGAATGAAAATTCTCTAAAAGAAAAAAAGAAAAGAAAAAGAATAAGAGAAAAGATTAAATAAAAGAATGATATAATTTAATAAATTTGGATTCGTTAATCATTCGATTGTTTTTTTTTACATAGAGCAAAAAAAATATATATAAAAAATAAACAATAAATTTTGTGTTGTGATACGACAATTAACCCAAATTGGATTGGATCAAAAGAAAAACCCGAAAAACAAAAAAGAAAAAAAAAAAGAAAAAATAGAAAAGAAAAGAATGAAAGAAAATAATATAAACTTTGTTACGTAATCGTGGTCCCTTTAAATCTGTTTGTGTGTGTATGAGTTTGTTTATATGGTTTTTCCTCTCCGCTATTCTATGTGTTTGTGTGTCCCAGAAAATTATATTGATACATGTGTTAATATGTGTACATGTAACTTTGCATGTGTATGTGTGTGTGTAAATGAGGAAATATGTGCATGATCAGAATATCCCGTGGATAATTTAATACAATATCATTAAAGTGCGCCGATAATGACTTTTTATTCATTTAAATATGGAATTTTTAATTGAACGGAAAGTTAGTAGAAGCAAATTGGATACAAATAATAAAAAAGTAACACCAACAAAAAGAAAACTAAAAAAAAAAAAATACTGCGATTATAGAAAAAAAAAACCCACAAGAATAAAATCAGGGAAGACAATTAAATTTTTCGCGATTTACTCATTCCTTTACTTATTCGTTTTGAGTTTGTTTTACTTTTGGGGTTGATGATGGTGGTGATGAAGAATGAGAGTCCGCAGCAAAAACAAAAATAACAACAACAATAATAAAAACAACAACAACAACAACTTAAAAACAAAATCAATTAATTTTAATTCGAGACGATTAACGCTAAACATTATCCTATTATTCTTCTTTTTTACACTCTACTTTTTTTTCTTCTTCTTTTTGTCTTTTATCCTTCTCTTTCTTCATAATTTTTTTCTTTTGTTCTCCTTCTACTCTTATTACATTTTCTTATTCTTTCTTTTCCATTTACTTTTCGTACATTTTTCATTTCAATTTATTTTTTTCCTTTGGTATTGTTTTCTTAACAAATTTGTATTGATGTTAACTTATTTATGAAAAACGAATATGAAAATAACAAAAAAAAATTGAAGACAAATGTTGAAGTAAAAAAAAAATACAAATACAAAAACAGAATAAAAAAAAAACAGTTCAAGTAAAATTCAAGACGGGAAAATAATAATAATAGAAGAATAAACTAAAGAAAAAATTATTGAAACAATAGATGAGAGATTTTTGAAGGTGACCTTAAACTTTTTGTTTTGCCTTTTTTTTAAATTTGTTCCTTCATTGTTTTTTTATTAAATAATAATAATTATCCATTCAATTTAACACAAATTAACCTTCTTCCGTATGAAAATCTTTTAAAGTAAAAAAAAAAAAAAAGAATAGAAAGAAAGAAGAAGAGAAACAAAAACCATATTTTAAAGCTTGAAGCTGTGCGAAAAAAAATACTCTCCCTGGCGTCATAATTTTATTATCTTTTTTTTCTTTCTTTTGTTTAAAAAAAGGATTTAAAACTAACTTGACCTCGTTAACCCTTTTCTCCATCATTTTATTTTGTTTTGTCATTTTTCTTTATTTATGAGTTGAATTTTAATTTATGATATTTAAATTGACACACCGCGAGAAACAAAAAGACAAAATGAAAAGCAAGAAAATAAAAGATGTTGTAATTTATATAACCGTCGGTGGGAGTCATCATCATTTATACACTTTTCACCTCATTCAAAACTAAGATTTGTATACAAATCACATTAATTTAAATTTTAAATAATTGTTGAAATGTTAAAAATGTTTTCTCTAATTTTTTTTTCGTTTTGGTTTCCGTTGCACAGAATAATAAAAACTAACATTTTCTTTTTTCTTCCTCTTTTCTATTTAAATTAAATTAAACATTGTTTTTATTGTGTTTTATGTGTGCAATTTTCTCTTTTCTCCAAAAATAGGAAAAAAATAAGAAAAAATAAATATTAAAGTGGAATAAAATATAAAAAACAACATGAAAACACCACATCTTTATAACAACAAGAACAACAAGAAATAATAACAGCATTAGTTGAAATAAGTTTTAATCAGGAGAAAGAAAAAATAAATAAATACAGTTCAAATAAAAAATCAATCATTCATAATTGTATAAAAAGTGAGACAAAAACTGTGAATAATTTAAGAAAAAAAAAAAGGAAGAAGAAAAAAGTAACGAAGAAGAAAAATTTAATTGTAATAAAGAAAGTATTAAAAAATTAAAAGGTGTTCAGTTTTATACAATAAAAGTAAATAATTAAAAAGTTCTGTTTATTTTTCTTTTATTTTTTCTTGTTTTGTTTGGTTTGTGTGGTTTATCAGAGAAATTCAATGTTTCCATAAATTTTTGTTTTTCTTTCGTTTCTTTTTCCATTTTTTTTTTGTTTTTCTTTTTGGTTTTCCTTCTTATGTTTAAATTAAAGAAAAATTGTGTGAAAATTAATTAAATCAAAAATAAAAAGAAAAAAAAAGAGTTAAAAAAAAAGTTCCTCGTTTTTTAAGCTTTTGTCTCTCTCTTTTCTTTTTTTTTTCACAAAATAACCACATAAAAAATTCATCAGAAGACGAATAAAAACTCACACATAATAATAATATTCATTCAAGGAAACGTTAAGAAAAGAAGAAAAGAAACGAAAGTAGAAAAAAGGATAGAGGAATAAAAAAAAAAAAAAATTTATATATAAAGGAGGTGAATATCACACACCTTATATACGCCTCTCTTACCTATCTTGGAGTATATTTAAAGGATCATCTCAGCTTTAAGCTTAGAAAAGGTATATTAGGTAAGCACCATGACCTGTTTAATCTATGATTTTTTATATTATTATATTTATATGTTTTATTAGAATGATGAAGGATGGAAAAAATTTGTATATTTTTTTTTGATGTCCTTGTGCGAAGAATCTTAAAATATTCGATTTTCTTTGCTCTTACATTTTCTTTCTTTTTTTCAATCCATTTTTTATTTCTTTTTTACATTTTCTTTGTATTCTTCTTCCCCTTCTTCTTCTTCTTCATTTTTTTTATCAAAAAAGATAATTCAATGATATCTGATATTTATTTCTTTCTTTTTTTTCTTTGGGAATATAATTTTTTTGTAGGTCGTTGTTCTTGTTGTTGTTATTATTATTGTTGTTGGAATATTTTTTTTTTCTATATCTAATATTATCTCGTGTTCATTTCGCATGAAAGAAAAAACAAACAAGGGGAAAAAAAAGAAAAAAAAGAGAATAAGGATAAAACGATGACAAAGTTTAAATGCGATGTCAAAGTAAAAACTCATTAAAAATCATAAGACATCGTCATATTTATTATCAATTTCTGTATATATACATCTTTTTTTATTTAAGGAAAAAAAGGACGAATTTTTATCCGAATTTTTTATATTATAAAAATTTTCTATTTTTCTTCTTTTTCTTCTTCTTCTTCTTCTTCTTTTTCTTTTTTCCCAACAACCATGTTTTTCCCCAACCCCTATCCTATCTATCTCTCGCACTCTTACTCGTTTTATTTATTTTCTCTCATTTTTCTTTTTAGACTTTTTTTTTTCATTGTATATAAATCAAGGACAAAGGTATTTATCTCGGTTATACGAACATTATATCCTTTAATATCAATTTACGTATTTGTTTACTCACATTTTATACTATATATGCTTACTTTCTGGTTCTGTGCAGTGTACTTACCCATATTTGTATCAGTTTTATATAAATATATTCTTGCTGTTGTATGTATTTAGGATCTACACACACACAAATACAAACACACATACACATACCTATATATGATTATAGTGGATGATAATCCCTGTGTCTTCCTCTTACTCGTCCATTTCTTGTAAAAAACAAGGTACAACCTTCCTGTTTACTCATTCTACTGTTATTTTATATTTTGTATTTTTGTAAAGCAACCAAAAAAGTAGCTAAAAAACAGGAAGAAAAAGAAGAAGAAGAAAATTTTCAATTTTATTTTTATGATCGTATTCGTAAGTAACATAAAAAATGTCTTCATGTACTTAATAATAATAAAAATAATAATAATAATAATAATAATAATAATAATAATAATAATAATAATAATAATAATAATAATAATAATAATAATAATAATAATAATAATAATAATAATAATAATAATAATAATAATAATAATAATAATAATAATAATAATAATAATAATAATAATAATAATAATAATAATAATAATAATAATAATAATAATAATAATAATAATAATAATAATAATAATAATAATAATAATAATAATAATAATAAAAATAATAATAATAATAAAAATAATAATAATAATAATAATAATAATAATAATAATAATAATAATAATAATAATAATAATAATAATAATAATAATAATAATAATAATAATAATAATAATAATAATAATAATAATAATAATAATAATAATAATAATAATAATAATAATAATAATAATAATAATAATAATAATAATAATAATAATAATAATAATAATAATAATAATAATAATAATAATAATAATAATAATAATAATAATAATAATAATAATAATAATAATAATAATAATAATTTTTTTTTTTTTGAGAGGGGGGAAAAATGCTTTATGACCTAATTAAGTCTCCTTTGGACTACTTCGGTGTTTCGCCCGACTATAACAGCAGCAATGTCATCTGCATATCCTACCTTGTTTGTTCTTCAATGCGTCCAATATGTCTGCCCCAAGTTTCCGCATGACTATCTTGTATCCCAGTCCCCATGGGTCGTTGTCCACTTCTCGCCTGAGCTGTTCCCAGTTCTTTCGCTTGCTCTTGCGGATGCAGTCTTTGAGGGTCTTCTTAGCTCTTTTATACTCCTCTACCTCAGTATCTCCTGCATTGATCCTTCTCAATCTTGTGGCTCTTCTCCTGCAATGCAGGCATTTCCTGCGGAGTTCTGCTATTTCCTCTGTCCACCAATGGACTGGTACTCTGTTTCCCCGTATATTTTTTTTCTTTGGCATCGAGGCTTTACAAGCATTAGTGATAAGTTGTAGAGTTTCTTTAGCCAATGTGTTGAGATCTTCACTTCCCCTTTCTTAAATACTGAAGTGAGGGTCTCCACATTCAGCTTTTTCGTATTCCATCTAAGTGCGTGTTTGCAACGGTTAACGGTTATTAGAGCATTTCCCTGCAGCCTGAAAGTGATATATTGGTGGTCGCTGCCAGTATATTCCTCTCTCACTTTCCAATCTGTCAACTTCCGAGTTATTGATTCAGATGCCAGGGTGATATCTGGGATCGTTTCTTCACAGCCGGCTCGTCGAAATGTCGGTGTGTCGCCTCTATTTATTGCATTTAGGTCTAACCTGGCTGCCATTTCTAAGATGCGGCGTCCTCTGGAGTTTGTCGTCGTCATTCCCCATTCCATAGCTTTAGCGTTGAAATCTCCGCCGACTACGCATGGTCCTTCAATTTGTCTCAGCGCATCTTCTAGTTCGTCCATCTTGTCCTGGAAATTTTGAATGCAATCGCTGGGGGTTAAATAGCAGCTCACGAAATTTATTTTCGCACATCGCACCCATACGAATCCTCTTCCTGCCCCATACTTTTCCACAGGAGTTTTTTTCAAGTTGGGAACCCATATGGCTGCTGTGTCGAGGTCATCGGTGTACCACCCTGACCCAGTCCTACTACTATACTGCTCACTAATTAACATCAGGTCGATCTGGAGTTCTAATATAAGTTGCGATAGTAGATCATCCGCTGTTCTACTTCTGTGGAGATTCCCTTGAAGGACCTTTATCATTTTGAGTTGCTGTTCTTCTTACTCTCCAAAGCTTTTCTATAGATCGTACATACCCTCGACCCAGGGATATGATCTGTCTTGGGGTATTTGCCTGTACAGAGAATGCAATTTGGCACAGCGGTACAATTTATCTTCTTGTGGCCTGTTTCTCCACACTGATAGCAGATACCAATCCTATCAGGCCCTGGGCAGTTTATTTTTTTATGACCATAGCCAAGACATTTGAAGCAGCGTTCTACTGTCGTGCCACGTCGTATTCTACAGTTTACCCATCCGATTTTAATGTGATGGCATGCCAATAGCTTCTTTGCGCCTTGTCCATCGATCTGAACAAAAGCCATCTTCTGTTCTCTGCTGTTGGTTTTAGTAAGGTTTACCTTAAACTCCCCAGCAAAATTATTGGTGACTTTTATAACAGCATCTTCGACCTCCTCCGCAGTTGTAAGGCTGTCCAGGTCTCGTATTTCTATGAATGTCTTTGTTTCTAAGTAGGATATAGTGGCAGTTGTTCCTAGTATACTTTTCAAATTATCGCGGAAAGTGTCCTTGCTTTTGCTACCTTCTTTTATTTCAAGTAAGATGTCCCCCGCTTTAGTTTTGCGGATGCCACTTATCACTGTCTCGGTATCTACTGGTTTTGCTTTTGTCCTTATTTCTTTTAGGATATCCGCAAAAGATTGGCCTTGTGCTGGCCTTATAATTAGCGCCTCAGGGCGTGGTTTTGTACTCCTATTTTGTCGTTTCCGTACTGCATTACCTTTTACGAGTTCAGTGTTACCGTTGTTAATGTTATTTCTTTGGTTTCCTCCTTGTTTGCGATTTTTTCTTGCTTGGACCGTAATCCACTCACTGGGGGATACCATTTCCTTTTCTTTTAACTTTTTTCCATCTTTTTGCTCTGTTGGAGTGGAAGCAGGTCTCTTTTGGCTGCTAGTGGGCGTTGATTCCTGTTCGGGCTTACCAATAGATGTACGTCGTTTTATTTTACTTCTTGTTGATGTACTCTGTATACGTATTGCTTCTTGTTTTTCTGTCTCGGCAGTTTCCCATATATTTCTATAATTTATGATGACATCAATAGTCTCCTCGAGTTCGATGATACCTTTTTTGATGTCCATACTAATATTCTTCTGCCTGTTGGTGGTGACCTTCATTCTGTCGATGATGTTCTTTAATTTAGAGAATTCATTCTGTTCGTTTCTCTTCATCTTCAGAATGAAGCTCATTCTTGGGGATTGGTGTTGGTTCATCATTTCTTCGTTCTCCGTTATTTCTTTTACGTTTTCTATTTCTCTTTCTGGATCTTCTGTCATCATATATATATATTTTTGTATTTCCGGGTCTACTGTGCTGGGATATTCTTCAGTGTTGGTCTGAGTTGTGTTCTCTATTGGTGGAGTTCTGTCGATCCTTGATCTCCGACCAAAAGGGTTTTCTTCTGTAGTGCTACTTGTAGTATTTGATTCCAATCTAGCCAAGTAATCCATTAGATTAGAATTGCGGTCGTTTGATCTCGACGCCCCGGGGCCCGCTTGCTCACCCCTGTCGGCCGCCGGTACTGGGTTTCCGAATCCCTGCTAATGATATTTCGATTATACGAATTACTCATGTTAAGTTTATTGTTCTGGGTTCTCCTCCCATATCCTGTAAGGCAAGGAAATACCATGGAATGTTTTAGACCCTTTCCCATTCGGGTTACTACAGCCGCCTAATATAGGTCAGACGCTGACCAGGGAGCTGCTCACTCTGAGTCAAACGCTTCTGGATTTATGATGTGTTTGGTCCGCGGGTGGTATTTTATTATATTTCCCACCTGCCCGATATATCTATCGAACGTTCCCTTATCCGCCACCTAGGGACGCGCCTTTTAGGGATACAACCCCCCCAAGGGATAATAATAATAATAATAATAATAATAATAATAATAATAATAATAATAATAATAATAATAATAATAATAATAATAATAATAATAATAATAATAATAATAATAATAATAATAATAATAATAATAATAATAATAATAATAATAATAATAATAATAATAATAATAATAATAATAATAATAATAATAATAATAATAATAATAATAATAATAATAATAATAATAATAATAATAATAATAATAATAATAATAATAATAATAATAATAATAATAATAATAATAATAATAATAATAATAATACAACAACAACAACAACAACAACAACAACAGTATCAAAAAAAAGGAAGTCAATTTAAGTAAAAAAAAAACAAAAAAGAAAGAAGAAGTGGAAGACAAGAAGAAAAAATGTGTCTTTCGTCCCACCCTATCAATAATTAGACTCTTGTTTATAAAAGTTGACTTTTATTATCTTCTCGATACGGTTAATCTGCATAATGAATAATTTTTCACAAACGTCACGATTATTGATTTTTTTCTTCCTTTAGTTCTTCTTCTTCTTCTTCTTCTTCTTCTTCTTCTTCTTCTTCTTCTTCTTCTTCTTCTTCTTCTTCTTCTTCTTCTTCTTCTTCTTCTTCTTCTTCTTCTTCTTCTTCTTCTTCTTCTTCTTCTTCTTCTTCTTCTTCTTCTTCTTCTTCTTCTTCTTCTTCTTCTTCTTCTTCTTCTTCTTCTTCTTCTTCTTCTTCTTCTTCTTCTTCTTCTTCTTCTTCTTCTTCTTCTTCTTCTTCTTCTTCTTCTTCTTCTTCTTCTTCTTCTTCTTCTTCTTCTTCTTCTTCTTCTTCTTCTTCTTCTTCTTCTTCTTCTTCTTCTTCTTCTTCTTCTTCTTCTTCTTCTTCTTCTTCTTCTTCTTCTTCTTCTTCTTCTTCTTCTTCTTCTTCTTCTTCTTCTTCTTCTTCTTCTTCTTCTTCTTCTTCTTCTTCTTATGGGTTTTGTACAATTCTGTGATTTGCTGGTAGGAGAAAAAAGTTCTGTCATAACTGAAAGCTCAAGTGTGTTAATGAAGCGACTCGGTATTATACCCTTTTTTTTATGTTGGTTGGTTACAAAATGTTGAAAATATATATCAATCTATTACCTTATGGGTCGATGTAGAAGATCCCTGCTATTAATACACACAAAATTATTCAGATCTTTTGTCACATTCTATGACATGTTATGATCGATATGTTAGATTTAGGTGGAGACGCCTAGTATCTTTTGATTACTTTTTTTTTTATTTTATTTTTCTGATAGATTTTTTTTTATTTCGTTAATGCTATTGAGTTGAACAGAATTCATATGGAAATTTATATCATTGTATTTGACACACTCTCTATTGAATAGCGTGGTAATACTTTAACTATTTCAATTTTGGTAGAAGGGTAGAGTCCAGTGGGAAGTTAATTATATACGAATTTATGGGATTTAAGGGTGTGCTGAGGCCAAATAATTCAGAATTGTTCTCGTCCTGTGATAAATGATAAATGAGAAAATTAGAAAAAATGTGTAATTCGTATTCTGAAAAGAAGTGAATTTTATCATTTTCTTATATGTATTAGATTTACCATGAAACAGAAATTTTAATTCTCTTGTGAATTAAATTAATTATTAAAATAACGTGAATAGGTACGTAAAATTATTGTATAAAAATAGAAAGCAAAAGAAATAAAAATACATACTCTTAGATTAATGCTTAAATTTAAAATCTACACAAAATATTATAAATTGTTTTAATCGAATCATAATTGTGATTTTCCACTAAGTTGTTTAACCATCTGAATTCACTTAAGAGATATGAAATACTTTTGAATTAAACACAAGAAAAAAACCTCTGTGAATATAAAATTTTTAATTAATTAATTTTTCAATTAAAAGGCATTTGTGCCGAAAATAAAGAAGTTCTATAGTTCTATCAGAAGTAATTATTGCAATTTTTGATCATAAATACTTCAATGCGGAAAACTTTCCATTGGCAAAAATTTTTCTTAGTCCCTTAGGGATACACCTTTGAAAATTTTCACTATACTATTTTTATTGACTTACTTTAAACTTTTAAGTAAAAAAATAAATTAAATCCTATTTACCGAAAATATCAAACTACGTAAATTATTAAACAAATTCTATTCAATCAATTTTTAATATCTTTCAAAATATATAAAAAAAAATTTAATTTGAATTTAAATTTTTGCGATTGAAAATCAAAGGGCTTGTAAATCAAAATTTTGGTAAATCAGAAATTTCCATTTTACCCATTTTTCAATATTAATCTTTTCCCCAATCGCACGATCACACAAGCTGTGATTAAATTATGTGCTGTAAAGCAAAATTATCATTCTGTGTTATTTTTTTTTATAGATTCAGCAAAAAAAGAAGAGAAAAACAACACAAAATTATAATTCAATTTATCTCAAATTTCCAATTTTATTCTCTACTGAATAAACCCAAATAAAAAATCAACAAATCTAACATTTTTAAATTTCAATTGACGAATAAGAATTTCAGAATGAGAATGTAGAGAATGAAAAATCTTTATTGAATTACAAAAAATTTAATCGTTACGTATTTATAAATTGCTTACATTCTTTTTCTCAATCTGCTGCTAAAAAAAATATTTTTGTCTTAATTTTAACCACAAAAAAGAGAAAATAAAACAAAACGCAAACAAAAGTAAATTGTTCTTTAAACTTTCTACAAATTGTGTACCTAAAATTGTCTAATTATAGTCAGGGTCGTTATAAGGACACTTTAAACTCTTGTCTCGCTAGAATAAACACAATAAAAGCTCCACATTAAATAACTTTTTTTTTCCTTTTTATCCCTTGTCTCTGTTTCTCTTTCATTCTATCTCGTTTGTTATTTTATCACATTTCTCGTTTAAAAATGCTTTATCAGTTTATTATATTTTTTTTTTTTTGTCCGAAAATTGTCAAGAAACTACATTAAACAGAATGAAATCTGTGTAAGGATCGAATGGCAGTTGTTATAAATTGAAAATCAAATAATATAATAACATTATATAGGACTTCGTTCCCATAGGGGAAAAACTAAAAGACACACACTCACACTCATACTCACACATGCATATGTACATGTTCATAGAGTAAGTATTAGCTCAAAGTGTCCAATGTCCGATATCAACCAATTCAATAATATGAAATCACTTTTGTTTATATTGGCAGTTGATGACTTAAAAGATGATAAAACCACAATTTTATCGGTGTCCAAACTAAGTAAATAAAGAAAGAAAAAAAAAATTATATAAAATCGAAATTGTACGAAATATCAAAGATGAAATAAAGTGGAAGATTGGTTTTCTTAATAATATAAACACACACCCACAAATATCCATATAAAAACATCTATAAGGCAAATCCAAAATGAAAACGAAAAAATAAATTTTATATTTTTTTAAGGGGAGAAATAAAAATTGATTCAAGAAAAAAATACAATAAAACCCGTCAAAAAAAAATGAATTAATTTTTTTTGTTGAGCTATCTTCTCTTATTCTTATTCTTTTATATAAGACTTTCTCTATTGCAATAAATCATATATAAATGTTTATACGTATATGGCTTAAAAATTTGCATATTCTTATACAAGCAATCTATAATCTCATATGTTTGTATATAACGTTAACACTGTGACTCGAAAAATACTTCAACTTATGGTTAAATTCCATTTACGAATTCTTACCGTTGCCTTATGTAAATAAACTTAATTAGTAAATTGAATGATTTTTGATTTCTTCATAAGAAATTGTGTTTATCATTTATCTGTTATTATGTTGAGTTTTTAGTTTAAAATATAGTTTTAAATTAATTTTTATAAAAAATAGTAAGGTTTAAAGAAATTATTGTATTTTTTAGTTATAAAAATTATTTTTAATTTAACAAATTTAAAAGGAATTTAAAAAAAAATATTAATTAATTTCACAAATTGTGGTTGAACAGAAAATGTATAATTTTTTGTGCTCTAAATATAATTAAAATGAAATTGAATAAAAGTATTTAAAATAGGTTCGTTCTGAAATTTGATAAAAACAATATAAATTATTATGCCAAAAAAAAATGCTCTCATTTTAAATAATTATTATTATTTAATTTGGATAAATTCATATTTCATTATTTAATTTTAACAGGATAAAAATTAACATGATTTTCATTAATTTTTGAAGATTTAAATAATTAATAAACATGTTGTTTTTCTTTCTCTGTTAAAATTTTACATTCAGCTTGTTTCACTAGTTTACCTTCTAAAATCTTTATTTTTTTTATTGTTTATATTCAATAATATTTTCATGAAAAATTTTTCGACTTCCGTATTTTACATAATTCATTATTAGTATAACATACTTGTAATTCATCGAGTTATAATGTAATATTCATAGTGAACACTTTATCGTTGGTTTTATCTTATACATAATTCATCTTAAAGTACCAATGTACAAAATATAATTCATCATTAAAAAAACAAAACAAAAAATAGTGTCATTGTCATTTATTAAAGAATGAATTGTTTCTTATACGATGAATATTGTCGCACAATAAATTTGTATTCGATAAATAATCAGTAAAAGCAGTTTATCCTTCCTTATACCATTATATCAATAATATAAAGCCGCTACTGATGATGTTATAAAATAATACGTCTAAAAATAAATGTATATATATATAAGGAACATTTTTAGTAGATCACGTTTTATACAAAAAAAAACATTAAGTATAAAAGGAAATACAGGAAAAAAAAACACAAACAAACAAGCAAGTTTATATGTTTTTAGAAGATCTTAAGTTTAGATATTTCCTTTTCTTTTTTCTCTTTTACGATTTCATATTATAATTTAAATTATTCATAAATAAAATATGTTAACAAGTTTTTTTTTGTGGTAGTTGTGTATAATATGCTTATAGATATTAGGTAAATGCTACTTGATTATAGTTCAGAGGTGTCACGCAACAAGATTTAAATACTAACAAACTAAATAACAACATTAAACATTTAAGATCAACCATCAACAAAATAAATAAATAAACAAACATACAAAAAAAAAAGAGTGCTTGTCTTTTCTAAGTCACATAGGAAATTCTAATTTGACACGAATATTAGATAAACTCAAATTTCTTTTTCACATTTCTTTATTTTGTTTTTTGTTTTCTTCTTCCTTGCTTTTTCTTTTATGGTTCAATAAACAAACACAGAAAAAAAAATCAAAATCTTTATACGAAGAAAAATTACTTTTGTTGTGGGTTATTTCCTATTTCCTATTATCTGTTTATATTTATATATATATATTTTTTTATTTATATATTTTTGTGAGATTGCGTTTATTACAAAATAAAACAGCATTTTCATTTTTCGATTATTACTTTTTAACACAATTTCCTTTGCTAATATAATTTATGTTTCTTCATTCATTGTTTTATTATTTTTTTTTTTTTAAATAATAAATTATTAATAGATTTCTGAATTTTCTTAATCGTTATTTCTGATTAGCATCTCATTATTTTCAAATAAAAGTTTTTAGTGAATTATGCCAATATGAAAAGTAATAGATTGAACAAGAATTTTTAAATTACTTCCTGCTCTGATAATGACGAGATTTTGAGAATTAAAGGAAAAAATTATTATTAACTGATTTGATTCTGGTTAAAATTCTTTAAATTATTTTCAACTTGTTTATTTAATTTTAATTTTCATCAAAAATTGTATTTCTTTTTTGTTTATTTGTTTGTTTTTTGTAGTGTTTGTTTGTTTTCCTTGTTTATTGATAAAATAAATTTATCTACGTAAAATAGCTTAGTAAATATTTGTATAACCCTGAGATTTTAATAAATTATCTTTATAATCATTAAAGTAGTCTCAATCACGCACTCATCTAATTATTAAATTTCTTCAATTGAATAAACGAAACGAATATTTAATGTGCATAAAAATATTATTGAAGATTATTTAAAGAATTACTATAATTAAATAAATTCGTTTTTTTTTCTAATACTAATACTATCGTCCATCGTATAATTATGAAATTGTTCGAATAATAATCAGTTATTATTTAATAATTCTTTCAAATATATACTTACAGTTGAATCATATTATAACGAACACGGCTTTTAACGCACACGGTTTATAACGTACAATTTCAATGGTATCCATTCGACTAAAACACCAAATATTTCCAATAATTCCGATATTCAAATGAAGAAACAATAAAAACGAATAAAATGAAAAATAAATAATTTAATTTGAATTAAAAAAAATGTAACTGTTATAATTTTTCAAAAATACTAAAAATAATTATTTGTAAAATGTTGGATTAAGTTAAAAATAATCAATTCAATTATTTTGAGGGAGAAAAAAAGTCTATAATAAAGCATGAATATTTAATTAAAAACAAAAACAAAAGCAAAAGCAAAAGAAGTAAACTTGAATATTGATAAAAATTTCATGGGTTAGATTTTTTTTTTGCCGTAAATAAATTATTTTTCATTTTTCCTTACATTTTTCAGTTTTATTTTAATTTCAACAATAATAAACATTAAATTATTTAAAGAAAAAAAAATAATATAAATATAAATATGAAAGTGTTCTTTATAGTTTCATATCCTTATAAACCTTATATACAAAATAAATTGTGTGTATCTTAATTTTAATCTCTCTCTAATGTCAGTTTAGTTAACTAGACCCAAATGAATATGAATAATGTTACTATAAGTTAAGTATAATACAATAGAGTATATATAAAGTGAAAAGAGGATTTTCATTTTTTTTTTCTTTGTTAGAAGTTTTATTTTTTTACTCCCTTTCTTTTGTATATTTTATATTTATATAGAAAATATATATTTAGATGATAATGGTAGTGTTTTTGGTGTAATGGAGTATTAAATATTTGTGTCAATATAGAATTTTCTATCTAAAATTCTTGATTGTTTTTTATGAATTATTTAATTTTTTTTTTAATTTTTAATGTTCAAATTATTTAACGTTTACATATACATACATACATAAAAATACATATACGTACATAGGCATACATATATTTTATATAATAAAAGATAAAACAAATAAGTAAAAATAAAACTAAATTATTAGATTTTTGAAACAGAATATAAATATATTTATATATCGTATCTAAAGTTAATTTTTATATAAAGTATTTATTTAATCAAAGAACTTTTTGAACTTTTATGTTGACGTTATACATTTTTTGTTTCTTTTTCTTTCCTTTTTTTATTAAGAGAGCGAACTTATTAAAATAAAACTTTTAATGACTCATTAAATCATAATCTTTTACGCTTGTTTGATCAAAGTGTTATCATCTCTTTCAGTATTTTCTTACGCAAAAAAAAAATATATATGCGATTAAAAAGCAATTTTTATTTCTCTCTTACTAAAAATCAACTTTAATTGATTTTAAATTTCAAAATAGACAACAAAATAAATAAAAAATTATTAAAATATTTATTAATTAAAAGGAACAAATAAATATTGAAATTAAATTGAACAAATGTTAAACAAAAAAACAACCCCAATGAAACGGTCAATTTCATCCAACACATCTGATCTCATATATTCCATTATCATGGTTCGTAGGAGGATTGAGGTATACGATTTTATCGCTAACACACTAAACAATTTTTATGTGTGTCACTTTTTTAATATCAAGAGAACTGTATTTTTTTTTCTTAACTGTCATCATTCTATGTGGAGGCGCCTGCCGCTCAACTCTAAATACATTTTTTCTATCTGTTTTATTATTATTATTATTTTATTCAATCGACAGAAATAGAAGTTGTTTTTTTTTTATTAATGAATCAATAATTTCTTTTATGGAAATTAATGTTCCTGTTTTTACATTAATTTTAAATAAGAAAAATTAAAAACCATTTTCATCCTTAACAAAATAATTTAGAAATTATATAATCATTAATATTGCATCATTTTAGCCGAAACGATCATTTCTATTTGGTGTTTATTCATTTATGTCGTTTAGAATCTCTTTGTGCCATTATTATAATTTAATTCATGACGTTACAACATTTTTGTAAAGAACATATCTTTTGTTTATGTATTATTACTAAGTTAGTTGTTGTTGTTTCCACCATTTATTGTTATTGTTTTTCCTCGTTACAAAAATAAACCGCACCCATTATTATTTATACAAGTACCTATATATATATTTCAGAGTTCAGTTTCAAAATATAAAAAAAAAACAAAAGTTTTCCTTCTGATTTCCATCATTTTCCCACTTTTTTTTTACTAGTTATTGGAAATTCTTTTTACTTTTATTTCTTCTTTTTCTTCTTTTTGTCTGAACTCTACAATATTTAATATGTGTATAAATCTCAATATAAATTTTCTACACATTTTGTCAGTCTAGTTTTATTCCCCCAGCAGAGATTCTTTGTCCCTGTTTTTTTTATATTTGTTAGGTCAAAGTTCAAAGTAAAATATAATATAATGAGATGATGGCGCTAGTGTCTTTGCTATAAAGCTTTTTATAATATTATTTGGTTGATGTCTTCAATAAGTTATTTCTTTTTTTTTTCGTTCAATATTTGGTCCCATTTTTTTTTATATTTAACGAGAATTTGGTTTTTTCCTGGTTCGTTGAGAGAGTGAGAGAGAGAGATTCAGCATATTATGGTAAACAGATGCTGTATTGAATAATTTTATTACGAGTTACAAAGAAATCATATCTTTCCCCTATATGGGAATTTTTTTTATAAAAATTCAATAATATTATTTTCGGGATTTTCCGATTATGAAAAACAAAAAGATGAAGAAGAAAATAAGAAGATGAAAAATAAGTGCATTCTGTAAAAGAAATATTTTCGTGTACCGCTGAGTTTGCATTTAATTCCTATAAAAATTCAATATTGCCACGCCCGCTCCATTTCAGCATCAAAGAGAAAAGTCACGATGAATAATCACGTGATTACAAAAAGGAAAAAAAAATGGAAAAATTGGGAAAAGAGAAAAAGAGATTTTCAAAGCTGTGTTTTAAATTATTTTGTTTTGTTTTCTTTTTTTATCAAGGGGTAAAATAATTTATTTCAGATTTTTCTTTCTTTCTTTCTTTTTTTCTTTTAATTCATTATAATTCAACCACAGAAGAGGCTATGTAATTTTGTGAGTAATTTCTTAAATAGAACCTTAAAAATTATATAAGAAATTCAATTTTTTAGTCTAGTCCAGACTAAGTAATGAGGTTAACCATTTGTAATTCTCTTCACCTCCTTTTGCTTTATTTTCTTTTTTGTAGTAAGATATTTTTATTTATTTTTTTTTGTTTCCTTTTGCTTGAATGATTTTCTGCGGGGATTAAATGGAATAAAAAAAACTAATTAGTAATCATAAAAACAAATTGAGGTTGTATAGAAGAAGACATCCAAAATTAAAACATAAAAACAAATATTATAGAAAAAGGAAAAACAGAGCAGAGTAAAAGCTGCCTCTAAGTGTAATCAGTTTGAAAATGTTAGGTTAATTAAGGGCGCGGATGTTTGATGGAGTGTGAAACCATTTTTTATGTACATATTTTTTTTTCTTTGGTTAAGATCGCTTTTTTTTCTTCTTCTATTTGTCAATTTATTTTGACCCAATTTTTTTTCTTTATTTTTTTGGAATTAAAAATTAATATTCTTGTTTTATAAATAATTAAGAAGTTAAATCTTCTAGATAATTATTATCAAGAAGTGGAATTAGAAGAAGATGATCACATATATTAGTAATTAGAAGTACATTTTATTCAAATAACAAGAAGCAGCAAATAAAAAATATTAGAATGTGTAATTATAAATGAATTAACTGAAAAATGCCAATAATATAATAATAATTTATAGTCATGGATTTTGAGTGGGTTACCCACCTTTAATAAACATAAAAATTTATATATATATGTATATATGTATGGATGTATGTATTTATATGCAAATGTAGATGTTTGCCTCATATTGTAAACATCCTGAGAGACAACATATACAGCAGCAGTGAGCAGTAGCAGCACTACACATACATATTATACTTACATATGTAGGCAGAAATATTATACATCCCCAGCTTATGTTTATTATTCGTTCAAAAATATAAAATACATTCATAAAAATGTATACAAACATATATTGATACACTCTACTATATCAACATAATTACACCCACATGTATGATATTCATGCTGAGAGAAACAGCATCCCGGTACATACACACATACATATTCATAAATTTTAATACAGACAAAAATGGAGATAAATTTAAAATTGCGCATGATTTCCTGCGCACCTTAAAAATCTCTCTCTTGATTCAAAAAAAAAGAAGAGAAAAAAAAAATAGATGAAGAAATACTCTATTTATTTTCTGTTTTTTTTTTCATCTTCTTCTTCTTCCTCTTTTTGCCTTTTTTCTTTTTTTTGTATGAAATTGTGCGAGAAAATAATACAAGTGTCGCAGCATCATCTAGAATTCAATGTTTGAATCAAATCAGTGGTGAATATTTTCCATACAATGTACTTTGATACTCTCTTCTACTTTTTGCACTGTAATATTTTTTATTAAACATAAAAAAGGTGCAGTTTTAAAGTTACTCGTTGTTGTTTTTTTATTTAATTCGCGTTATTGGTTAGTTCTACTGTGATTATTTTCTTTTATTTACTTTTTTAATAAAACACTTCGTTTTTTTTTATAACTGTTTTGTCTGTTTTTTTTTTTTGGATTTGCGTCTATATTTTTTTATTTACGAAAAAAAAGGGAAAAAAATGTAATTTAATTCGGAGAAAAAATATAAAAACATCAAACCCACAAAATACAAGAAATATTGAATTTTCGTTCTATTTTCTTCTTGTGTTTAATTGAGAGAAGAGGAGGAATATCAATGAAATGGATTATTTATTTGAAAAAAAAAAAAAAAAACAAGAAAAGCAAAGATGAATAGTAAAAGAAATTCCACGATGGGCGACCTCAATTGAAAAAATTAACAATAAAAAAAAATGTGTCTTATAAATACAGTGTGGAAAAATTTATGTTAGAGCTTTTATATAATATATTTAATAAAACAAAAAAACAACAAGAAGAAATATTTGGGTTTTAATAATAAAATACTGTCAAACAAAAAAGGAATCGATAGAGTGCACCAGCATCACAAAATTGCTGCAGACTGGTTGGTGGAAAATTGTCTCGTTTTTCTTCTTTTTACTTCTTCTTCTTCTTTTTTTTTTTGAGCAGCGCGCCCCAACCAAATCTACCCACCCTTATTTTCAAGTGTGTTGTATTTTAATATTTTTATTAAAAATAAAAGAAAAATAAAAAACAGTGAAGGTTTCTATTGATAAAGTTTTTTTTAAACAAATGAAATATTTATTGTGTTTTCCAAGTTTAATTGATTTTGGTTTTGTTATTTTTTTTTTTTTGTTTTTGTATAAATTAAATTAGAACAAAAAACTTCATCCTGTAAAAAATAGAAACGAAGGATGTAAGATTTTCGTTTAAAAGTTGAAAAGTCTTTAAAAGCATAAATTAAATTGAGAATTTTTGACAAAAATTGAATTTTGAATTTTCGATCAAATTAATCATTGAAATATTTTCAAAAAAATTTTTTTCTTATAATTTTATTAAAAAAAAATTTTCTAAAAAGTTCTAAAATTAAAAATAAATAAATGAAATTCTAAATAAAATTTAATTAATGTTGTTGTCGTCATTGTATTTAAGAGAGGCTGCTGTAGAGTACCGAAAATACCGACCGACACACGTTATACTCTGCTATCGATCGAGTGTTTTAGTATATATGTGTTTTAGTGTATGTGTGTGTGAATGTATGTGTTATTTGCGAATGTGTTTACGTATTTTATATTTCTCTGAAATTATATGAATGTATTTGTGTGTCTAAAAATTTTGAGGGGTTGTTTGAAGATTATTACAATTTATAATAATACAGAAAAAAATAATCTATTTGGTGTTACTTTTAGTGTTTATAAATTTAAAATTTAAACAATTTTTTTTATTCTTTTATTCTTGAAAATTTCTTAAATTATTCGTTAAAATTAATAAAATAAATACAATAACAAAAATAAAGAAACTAATTTAAAATTATTGAAGAAAAACGCAAGATAAGAAAAAATAACACACACACACATAAAATGTGATTTCACGTTGAAATAAAATAAAATGAAGAAAACGCATAGAAAAATTTTCCATCACCCAGTAAACAGCTTCGTTTTTGTATAAATTTATTAATTTATATTTTTTTGTTTTTTGACTTTTAAACGAAGAAACTGAATTTAATTTTGGTTTTATTTTATTTTTTCCCCGTTTTTTGTGGTTCGTTCTTTTTTAATAAAAAAAAATGTAAAAATGTCGAGTTGTGCTTAAAAGAAAACAATAAATGAAATAAATGTAAAAAAAAACACTTAAAATATAAAATATAAAGTGATTAATAGTAAAAAGGAAAAAGATAAATGCACACACATATACATACATATGTACCCAAAAGGCATATCTTTGTAAATATGTCTACATAAAATAGGAATTTTTTTTTATATAAAATAAACGTTAAAGGATTCATTCATATCATCCAGTGATATTCCTCTTATTTCTTGACAAGTGGGTGTGTTTGACGCATCGAATCTTTGAAGGAGAAAAAAAAAGAATTTTTGTACATAAGAAGAGAAACAGAAAAAAATAAAATAATAAAAACAAGAACAAGAACGTAAAGGAAAACAGAAAAATTTTCCCTTCAAGAGTTTCTTTTTTTTTTTAATATTTATCTTCTTTTTCTTCTTCTTCGTCTTGTTGGTAGTTATTTTTATATTCTTATTTTTTGTTAAACATAAATGGAAAACTGGAAAGAAAACAGGAAAACAGGAATAACTAATAACTTTTATTATTCTATTTTTTTTATTTTATACAAAATATTTTTTATCTCATCTTTTATTTTCTTTCTCTCTCTCTCTCTCTCTTTCGCTCTAATCCCTTCTCATTTTTTTATCTACTTTTTTCCCCATGTTTATCTAGTTTTGTAAAATACACAAAAATTAGTCTCATACGAAGATAAAAATCAAGAGGAAAAAAACACATAGAAAAGTTTAAAAGGAAAACAGAAAAAAAACGAAGAAGAAGAAGAAGAAAAATAAACGAAACGTTAAAAATTGTGTAAAATAAAAATATTCGTTTTTTTTTGAGAAACGAAGAAAATAAAATAAAAAGATAAATAAAAGGAGAAAAAAAAAGTCAAGTAAAAACGAAAAATAGAAAAAAATGGGTGCAAAAGGAAGTGTGGAGGCAGCCAAATTGAATGCTGATGGTTGGGGACATTTGGAGGTATGTAAAAAAAAACAACAAAAAATATTTCCAGTTGGAGTAAAAATGCTAAAAATAAGTATACCTTAACAAAAACTAACAACAACGTTCGTTAAAACAAGTTTAAAATTATAGAAAAACTCAATGAAAAATATCACATTTTTTAAAAGTGGTAAAGTGTAACTAATTACTCCGTTCAAAAAGCAAAATAAATAAAAAAAACAAACAAACAAACAAAAAGTTAGAAGAAAAGCGAAACAGATAGAAAAAAAAAACAACTAATTGAATTTTACGTTTTATTTTTTTTTTGTTCTGTTTCACGTTATCCATCATCCATCATCCATGTTTAGAGGTTTTCCTAGAATTTGGTACTGCAATGCGCTTCGTATTTTTATATTTTGTATTTTTTTTATGGGATTTGTTAAAAGGAAAATAAAATAAATGTTTAATTTATGAATGCCCGAAGTTAAAAATCTACCGATTTATTTATTTTTTTATTTTTATTTGTTTTTATTTGATTTTATCTTAGTTTTCGTTTTGCAAATTTATATTTAAAATTTGGTTAACAGTAGTTCTTTGTCATTAAAAGTAAAAGTATCTATAAATCATTAAAATTTCTATTAAACCAAGAAAAAAAAACTTTTCTGAAATAGAAAACGTGTAATTTGGAATAAGTGGGAATAAGAGGGAATAAGTGAGAATTAGTAGGAACTAAAAGAATAAAACAAAAATAGTATGACTATTTATAATTTAAATAATGAAAGTTCAATGAAACAAAAATAAAGAAAAATTTGCATTCAAAACATGATAAGGTTATGTTCTTAACTTACTTTTAAAATTTAATCCCATTTCTATTTTTCTCTCCTTATCCAATATAGTCTTTCTCTGTCTCCCTCTTTTTCTTTTCATTATAAATATACAAAATTTAATTAAACTGACATAAGTTTAGTATGTTGAAATATTAATTAGCGATACTTCCCGTCCTAATCTTATAATATTCTTTTTTTTTATATACTTAAAATTTAAAACTTCATCATTTTAAATTTTATTATGAACAATTTACAGAGATTTTCTATTTCTTCAACATATTTTCTTCTTTTCTATTTTCAGTCTTTTTTTTTAATCTTTGATATTTTCATATTTGAATTTTATGTATTGAGCAGAGTAGAATGAATGAAAAATGAATGAACAAAAAAAATTGAAATATCAGAAAAAAAGAAGAAAAATCTATTTAATATTAATCAGTTTCCGTTCGTTTCGATTTTTGTTCAGTTTGTGAAGTTGGCGAGGTAGAAAATATATATGTACGGATTTTTCAACTCTCAATTTTTCTTCCTCTTTTTTTTATTATAATAATGGAATATAGAATTGAATGTAGTTTACAGAAAATGGTGTCAGTGTGTCACATTAAAGCCTTTTCCATTAGGAAGAGAACAAAATGGGTATAAAAGAAAACTAGAAAAAATTACAGCTACAAATCAAGTCTAAGTCACCCACTCTTTAATGGAATCATGCAATATTTCTTATACATACATAAATGTGTGTGTGTGAAGTTCAACATAAATTTTATTCTTTTTTTTGATAAGTAATTTCAAATAATGCTACTAATTTATGATACAAATCTATATACATAAATTTATATAAACAACACACATTACACAAGGACAAAAGATTAAATGACTTTAGTTTTCTTTAAAATATTTTCACAATAATAATAACACTTATGACCAAATTAAGATGAAATAAAATTAATGATTTTATTGTGAAAATTATTTCAACAATTTGACAAAAATCATTTACAAAACAGATTTAATATAAAATGAAGAACAAAAAAATGAATTGAGATGAGACAAGTTTTTAAATCTTGTAGAAATAAATATAAATTTTGGCCTACACTGAATTTAACACTTTATTATATTATACCAAAATCAGCCAACACACAACCAAATACAAAATTAGAAATATGTACAAACACACACATACCTACACTTACACGCACGTATAAAATATTATTGAGAAAATTTTTCATCTTCTCGTCAATCATAAATATTTATATAATATATTATTTTTGTTGTTATTTATTTTATAAAAGCTAAGTGATGGATTAAAATTTTGTTCTTATAAAATAATCTTTTTTTTTGTATCGCAGCAAATTTTCCCTTAAAATATGTTTTCAAGGGAAAAAAAAATTATTAATAAAAAATTCTAAAGAGTTTTAATTAATGAAATTAAATCGATTCAAGTTAATTTAATTTAATCTAAAAGTTTTTCTTTTATTTCCCTATTTTTCTTAAATATTTTCTTCAGTTTTCTTCATCAGAAATTCCAATGAATTTGATCTAATTCTGGTCAATTATTTTCCATAAATTCTTTTGTTAAATTAAAGTCTTTCTAAAATTCTCGTCTTATCTTTGTCTTCTATGCAAATTGTAATGTATTTTCCTTTCACAAATACCACATCTCTCATTCTATCTTTTATACAATTCAACGACATTTAAATTAATTTTATAAATAAACTTAAACGTTCTGAATTATTGTGTCCGTTAAGAGCACGCGTGTACATTGTGTATGCGTTTGATTCTTGTTTATAATAATATAATATCATTTATTTTGGTTTCTTAGCTTTTAACATTAACATTAAATCAACAAATCAAAAGTATAGATTAAATTCATACGGGTGATCAATAATATGAATTAGAATTATTATTAAATTTAAAAAAAAATTATATATTATTGTTGTTGTTTTTTATTAAAACACAAAAATAAAATAATAGTTAAAAGAAATGAAATTTCAGTAGCGATCACACATAATATTGTTATTAAAGAATGCATATAAAATACGTGATACTTAACGACGGTATCACAATGTTGATCATAGGTAATGGTAATTATGACCAACTTCTGACAAATTCAAATAGAAATAAATATCTGTAGAATTTATGGAATAAAAACGTAATTCTATATATTATTTTTTTAGTGTTTTCAAAAATTTTAGAACAGAATAAATTTGGTTGAAATGAAAATCAATTTCTGATTGAATCTGAATTGAATTGATCACAGTGTTTAGTATTTTTACCACAATATTTCAGGCTTTAATCAGTTGTTAGCCGAAGATATTGTGTCATCTAGTGTTCAAATTGATGATAAATATATAATACATTAATAAGTATTCTGACCAACATTGTGATATCGGCTTTACAGTCATCAAGAATATATTTTAACTTTACATTAGATATTACAATATTTAAAGACAAATCAGACAAACAGAGATAGAAGATAAAAACATAAAGAGAGAAACAACAACAGCAACAGGTTAAAAATAATCACTAGCATTTTGTGTGGGTGTAAAAGGGAAAGCCAAACATATATTAAGATACACGATAGATACGACTAGATGAGAGTGAATTGTAAGAAACACAAAAAAAAAACAAAACACAAAAAATAAAACAAAATAAGATGAGATTATTCAGTCAATGATCACGCGAACATACGTTCTGATCTCTGATCAGATCTTTGATGTTATATTATTTGTTTTTCTATTAACAAGAAACAATAATATTTTACATATACGCACACGCATATTATATGATCTTCGATTGATTTTCTTAGATCATCAATATCAATTTGAATAATTTGTGTTTATTTTATGTACGTTACGTTTGTATATTTTTTATCTTTTCTTGTATTTGTGTTTTTTTTATATATATTTTTGGTGATCTTGTGATAGTTTTTTTTTTATTGTAACATTTTTAACCGCATGCGACTATTTCTTATATGAATTACAATATTATCATATATGTATATATTATTTAATGGTTTATCCGCTTAAAGTGAATCTAAAGATTATAAAGATATTATTTGTGTTTATTATTTATACCTAAAATTATTAATATTTAACATTAAACTTTATTTTTAATTTTATTATATTGTTTCGGTATTTAAAGGTTTTTTTTTATTGTGAAAAGAAAAAACAAATAATATTATGTCAATTAATTTAACTAAAAGGTAAATATTTTATAACTTTGAAAATCTGCCACCTAAATTGAATTAGATTCTTTATATATACTTTTTGTATCCATTATTATACGTATGTGCGCCTTGATTGGTGTATATGCATGTGTTTATATATAAATAAATAAAAAACAACAACTTCTAGTTGAGCTAATATAAACTTAAACTCTTAAAAAACAAAAAATTTGTTTCAGTCATTCTCTATTGACGAAAATTCTTTTTATAAAATCTTATGTTTTTTTTATTCTTTTATTTTTAAAAAAAATTTTTCTTTCTTTCTTTTTTCTTATTTTCTTATTTTCTTTACGGATAGATATAATTCATTAAAATAGAAGAATGAAATAGGAAGTTAAATATATACAAATACAAATACACAACTATGCAATATTTTTGTTGTTGTTCTCTCTTTTGAATTTTAAGATTTTTGTTTGTGTATGATGATAGAAGTGCAGTATAAAATGTTTAGTGGGTCAATAGAATTTGTTATTATTATGAATTTGTGTGTGCGGATCAGTCAAATTTATATTAGACATTTTGCATAAAGTTCCGATAATAACTTGGCTCTTGTTTAGAAAATTTTAAGATCCAGGTTTGAATTCCTAAAGAAATTGTTATTTGGGTTGTCCAAATATAAATACAATTTTTCTAAATAAATTATTAATTATTGTATCAAAAAAAAAACACGTAAGAAACAAACTAAAATTTTATTTTTATGTTAATTATAGGAAGATGTTATCAACATTTCGATATCTAATCCATCTTAGAAATATCGACAGTTTAAGTTAGGCCTTGAATTTTATTTTATTTGTGGTCGAATATATATTTTTGTTTGCTGTTTTTTTTATTATGTACAATTAAAAAAATATTAACGGATCAGTTTAAATGATTAAAAAACATGTTATTATTTTTCATAAATATTAGAAATATAAAATCGTTTCTTATTTTTAATATTGCAAGAGGTGATATAAATTTAATCAGAATATCTATTATTTAATCGTGACATGATTGACATTTTGGAAGATGAATGAAAAATGATTGATAAAAAAATAAATTGTGTTTTATTAAAATATTATAAAACACCCACAACATCGTTTTGGTTTCTTTTTTGTTTTATTGTTGTTGTATATTTTTTGTCTCTATCATGCTATCTTTAATTGATATCTTGATATCTATCTCACTAAGTCTGTTCTTACTTCTTTTAATAAAATTTAAACAAATCAAATAATAATTCAGCTGAAAGGCAAACTGTGAAATATTACAAGACAATAACCAAATTAGGATTTATTATTACGTTTTGTAATTTCAAAGAGTATAATTCCCACAGGTCCAAGTCCAACAAAATAATATTGCGCAACTTTTCTTCTTATAATATTCTTTTTCGTTTTTCGTTTTTCTTTTTTCTTCTTTTTTTTGTTTTTTTTTTCTTTTTTCATTAAAGGCGTTTCAGTCGCGTTTATTTATTTTTTTTCCTTCTCTTCTTATATTTTAATAGAATTTTCCATTTATCGAAGATAACTTTATCTTCTTCTTTCTAATAAAACTTCAAAAAACTTTTCTCATTCTCTTTGTGCATTGACATTTTATATTGTAAAAACTAAAAGAAAACAAAAAAACGAAAGAAAGACGGAAAGAAAGAATGAAATAAAAAAGAAAAGGCTTCAAAAAGAAAAGAAAATGAAAAAGTATTGTAAAGAAAAGAAAAGAAAACAAACCGCCTTAAGGTAGATATTGAATATTCCCTGTACAAATATTATTTCTTTTCTTTTTCCCCTTTTTTGAATTGAATCGTTCTTAATTTTGTATTTCATAAGTATCTACATAAAAAAAAACCTGGATAAAATGTGTATGGCGATAAGAAAATTATAATGACAGGATAAAAATTATTTACATTTAAAAAGAAGGTTTAAAAATTATTGAAGATTTAAAGAAGAATTGAGAATAATGAAAAAGTTCTATTTCGCCTTAAAACTTCTTAGAAATGTTTTTTTTTAAATACTTTCTTAGTTTTACATTAGTGAAAAATTATTCAAAAAAGAAACATAAAATCATATTAATCCAAATCGTGCAAAAATTGAAAAATTTCAATTAATCAAAGTTAAAAGTTATGCAAGAACACGTAAAATTTTGTCAAGGTGTATCAATATTTCTGTATGTGTGTTTGTATGTATATGTGTGTAAACCTCTGATGTTTAGAAAAAAGAAGAAGAAAAAACAAAAAAATGTATATTTGAAGAATTTATTTTATAATACCTACAAAAGAGAAGGAAAAATAAATGAGCAGCAGAATATTACCAAAAAAAAGAAAATAAAAAAGAAAAGAAAAAAAAAAAGTGAACTCTGAAATCCTACGCAATGTAAACATTTTATACCAAAAGCCAAACATAATATAAAATTATATTTAGTATATAGAAAATATTATAATATTTTATACGCATCGTTTAATGTTTGTCAAATAATATCTATAGGCACCTCCTCCTAGTACCTACTGAAAAATATAAATAATAAAATAATAATAATAATGATAATGACAATACATTGGCACACATATTTATATTAATTTTTTTTTTGTTTTTGGTACAAAAAAAAATTATTTAATGATTGTCATTCAACTTGAATTTTCAAAAAAAAAATATATATGTAATAATATTGGTACACGATCATAAAGTTATAAATATTTGTATGAAGAAACCCAGATTAATATTATTATTATATTATAGTTGCTAAAGATAAAGGAGAAATCGATAAGAGAATTTTGTATAATACTTATAAATACTTATTATTACGGAAAAATATTTATATTTAATCATATTGACATAAAATCTAATATTTTTCTTGATAAAATATCAATAATTATAATTATAATATTTATTGTAAACAAAATCTACAATACAGTTTTAAGATTAAATACATATCATAAAATTTATTAAAAAAACCTAAATATGACAATTTGACAATATATTTATAAAGAGGTTTATGTTCTTCATCTATAATATCAATAGCACATAAAAATATCAGTGAATAAATTGATTTAAAAATTTAACGACAATAGAACTTACGCACCTTATAGTTAGAGAATACAAAAATAATGTTGAATTTAAACAACGTTAGATATATAAACCAGTTTATTTATAACATTAAAACCAAAAGAAGTACTTGTCTTCTTTTTTATATTTAGAGAATAGTTCCAATTGTATATAATTATAGATAATATGTGACTACAATTACAACTCTTATCACTGACTGGCCTTGTCATTATATGACTCAAATTTTTCGATAGTTTAACTTCTAATTGTTTAATAAATTGTATGTCTACAATTTGGTACCAGTATTTACAATGATATTATTTCATCCCTTGGTCTTCTACTTAAGTTTTATGAAATAAAATTTATTATTGAAATATCTAATTTATTGTGTTTTCCTTTTGAGCTTCACAAAAGTAATACTCGGTCTGAATAGTACTCATCTTATAATTACTAGTGACCTACTTTTTATACATACTAATACAAATCTTTAAAATTGCTAAGTAGGTAACTAATAATTAATAATATAAAACATATTTATAGAATTAATTTTTGAATTACTCAAAAATATTTATACTTTAAAAACAAATTATAACGCCACTAGATAAAAAAGCTAGTAGATTCTCTAATGCAACACATGTACAACAATCCGACAATACAGGCTCCAAAAATAATAGGTCGGGGACTATATATACCAACGTCAGTACACAACACAACACCTGCAAAACCTATCCGAGCCAATCTCCATTCCGAATCGACGGATCTAACCTGCCGATCTCCCACCTACATCACTAAGTTAAAAAAAAAATTAATAAAAAAAGATGAGAAACGAAGTTAACTTTTATTTGTTGTAATTTATAATTTTTAATCTATATAATATTTTAACTGAAGACCATATAAGTGCAGAACAAATATAGTTTAATCTACTAACTGTAGACTTGTTTAAATTCTTTTAAGAAGTGTGGTCATCATCCCTGATACTATTTTTAGAAAAGTGAAATAATTACAAATAATATGTGCAGTGAAAGGAATGCACAGAATCAAAAAGCCTTATTATTTATTTAAAGTCAAATAATTTTTCGGCAAAATATTCACCAAACTACTAGCATTAGTATAAGTCACTATATTTACAATCATGTAAAATATAAGTGTACTTTGTTCGTATGTGCATTAACTCCAATAAATTAATTATTTACTTCAATTAATGTCAAATGTAAAAGAAACAACAAGAAACTATCTATTTATGCGATGACCATATACAAGTAATGTAATCGAATATTTTAACGTAAGAGCAACATTTTTTTTATAATTTTAATATTTTCGATTAATTTATTTGTAATTTAATATTTTTAATTAAAAACATGTCCTTGATGGACATAAAAATTAAATGTTAATCGTGAATATTCTTTTAAATTGAAATTCAATTATTTAAAATAATTCCTATATAAACCCCGGAAATAGCGATTACATTTTGAATCTTTTATACCCATAATCTCTTGACAATAAGCAGACAGTAATCTTAATTATATTTTTAACTGTTATTTTGACTTTTTAACGTAATAAATTTTTATGTATTTTTATACATAATACAGAATTATTTTTAATAGACAAATAAATTAAATATTTTTACTATTATGGGAACGAATATATAATTATTGTACCTGTAACGTCTAACCAAAATGACAATAAAATAAAATCAAATTAAGAAAAAAAAAATTATATTAATCGTTAATATTGTTTTTTAAAGATTAAATTTAAAAATGAAAGAGAAAAAAGAAACAAAAACACATCATATAATATTAATCTCATTAAATGTTTATGCATTATATTCTGTATTGTTCTTGTTCTCTCATTTTTGGTTTTTTTTTTCTCGATGCTCTAATGTATAAATTTTTCTTCTACTTAATTCATTTTTAATAATAATGGAATATGTTCTCTGTTTTCTGAAGATTTTAAAATATTTGTCATAACAGATTTTTTTGTTTTTGTTTTTATTGTCGGCGTTTAAATATAGGCAATTGCTTTAATTTTTGAGTTTTCTTAATTTGCATTAATTACAAAATTACATTTGATTTTTCTTTCACTGAAGTGAAAGCAAAGTAAAACTGACCAATCATTATTTGATTATTTGAATATTGCATTCGCCAAAATTTTATTTTGATTGAAAGATTCCATAAAATTAAATTTGTAGAGACAACCAAAATATTTACATTCGAATTTGTTTAATACAAGATTCGTATCACGTGTTTCATTAAAATGAAATAAGGATTAGGAAGAAAATATACTCCGGTATTTAATTCTATGTATTTTTTTAAAATTTTCTTTGATTTGCAGTACGATTTCTCGATTAGTCTTAATACGTTCTCTTTCTTAACTTCGTATTAGCCAAAACAACTACATCTTATCTTTAAAAAAATATTGCCAGGTTACTAGTCTACGAAATTCTGAATAATTATTATATGAAATTCAAAAGGACTGAAATTCATTTTATTCATATTTTTTTCTAAAATATTTTAAATTAAATATAATTTCTAGAATTCAATGTCTTTATATCAACACAAAATAATATTTTGTTATTGATTTAAAAAGAATATAATGTTTTCAGATCAACATCGAACAAAAAATGAAAAATACTTGGAATGGAGTAGAAAAACAAATTTAAATTCCACTTTATTTTAGAAAAAAAAAACTCATCGAAAATAAAAAAATTTCCTCTTCTGTTTCATTCAATTGAAAATTTAAATTTATAAATCGAGATTCATAGCAAAGAAAAGAAAATATTTAAATATTTTTTTATTAATTCTAATGTTGTTATGCGTAAAAGAAAACGTATTTAATTTTTATTTTGTATTGACATTAAATAATATTATTTCAGACCGTTTCCCCTTAACAAAAACACAAAACTTTGTTGATTCTTTTACAACATGAAATATAAAATCCGATTTGATTGATTTCATTGAATGAGTCCTTCGATATGTTTATAAGATTTTAAGAGAGGAAACATTTTGTATAAGTTAAAAGTTATCATTTTTAATTCCTCTAATCCTATTTACTAGGCTTAACAAAATATGTGTCCAATTAAAATACAGAACTTTAATTGTGAAGCACAATTATACAACGTATTTCATTGTTCAAATCATTTCGTAAAAAATTAAATGCTGAAATAAATAAATAATTATAATTAAATCATTTTTTACTAAATCTTTCATAATGATCAAGAACTTCCATACTTTTATCCTTATTTTAATTGTCTTTTTCTTTTTTTCTTTATGTTAGAAAAAGTTTCATATACGATTTTACCTATTTCAAGAGAAATATTTGCAAAGTAATAAATAAACAATCAATCATAATTACACTCTGATATTACAACCATCGTTAAAAAACGTTAGTGCGGATAAAAAAAAAGTGAAGAAAAGAAAGAAAAAAAAGGATGTAAAGGATAGGTTGGGATGGTTTAATGTAAGGTAAAATGAAAAAAAAAAATAGGGTTGCACACAAAACGTCAATTATTTATTTTTAATAAAAATATAATATAAAAGAAAAAATTAAATCAGACCACAAACAGGATAATCTTTTAAAACCTTTAAAAAATGAAAAGAAAAAAAAATACCCCGCTTATGGTAATTCGAACCAAATTTGTATTCACAGAAGATTTATTATAGAAAATATTATCATTTGATAACAAATTTATATATTTTTCAAAGAAAATTTTACCAGCAAAAAAAATTGTTCTTTTTTTCTCTTCGTTCTTTCTTTAATAGAAATTTTAGTTGAGTTCATATTTCGTCGTCGTCTTCTTATTTTTATTCTTCATCTCTTCTTCATGATACTTCAAAAGTCCTTGAAGTTTTTGGCGGTGATGTCATTGAATATTACAGATTTTTATTACTTTTTTTCTTCTTCTTTCTCTTTTGGCGGATATACATTTTTTTTTTCAACTTGCATTTTCTAATGAAAAATCTCTTTTGTTTTATTTATTTATTTCTCTGATAATTACATAAGTTTTTAATAACTTTTTGAGAGTTAAATGAAATCATATTATGGGATCAAATATTTTTCATCAACATTCAACAGCAAAAAGAAAAAAAATCAGAAAAACAAAAATTACACCGCATAAGAGACACGTCGTTTTTCTCCTTGAAAATATTCTTCTACATCTTCTTCTTCATTTTATTTATTAAAATATTCGGAATATTCAAGTGTATAACCTACCACATTGGTGCCAAAACAACAAATTGTCTTTTCTTGTCTAATATCCTTAAAATCCCTTCTGTGTGTATAACACAACCAAACAACAACCCCTGTGTTGTACTTTATATATACACAACATCTCAACTTTACTAGCCCTCGTACCTCCATTCTCCTCTATCATATACTATACCAACCCTTACCAAATCCTCTTTACTTACACATTTATACACACACACATACTCGGGTACACATGTATAGATATATTTTATTTTTCCAACACTAAAGTCTATATTGTCGTTTAGAGTAAATTTTATACGTAGGGCCTTGTAAATCTTTCGTTTCATTTTTCACAATTCATTTTCCATTTTCCATGTTTTCTTTTTTTTTTTCGTCTCCTCTCGTCTCAAAAACCTTTTCTTTTTTTTTTCTTACGTTGTGTGTTTTCTGTCCTTGTTTTTCTATTCTCTCTTTTTATATCTAAGGATAAAAAAAAAATCGATTTAAACATCTGACACGTGGACCAAAAAATGTAAAATACACTTATAAATTGTTATACACTTTTCTACACATATTCTATGGTGACTATACTTTTTCTTCTTCCACTTCTACTTCTTCTTCTTGTTTTTTTTTTACCATTCTCACTCTAAAATTTATAATCATGATCAATTTTAAATTTTATTATCATTTCCATATGTAATATCTAATATACATTTATATATTTCTCTCTTGTCATTTCTTTTTCACCAAACACCTTCACGAAATCTTTTTAAAAAAAAGAACACAAAAAAAAGAGTAAAAGAAAAACAAATAATTGTAAATCAAAAGATGTTATCGGAAAAAAATATTATACGTGCGTATCTCAGTAACCGACTCTTATATAAATTTTCTTTTATGTTTTTCTTTTTTTTATAACTTTAGTCTATTCACAACAAGACGGTTGGACGTTTTAATAATTTCAATATTTGTAGAAGTTTTTACTAAAACGATTTCTTTTATTTGTCATGGTTTATTTAGTTTCTGTAAAATTGATGTATCTTGATTCGTACCTGCATTATCTGCAAACTGTACAAATATAAATTCAAATTTTTAAAAAAACTCTCCCCTTTAATTGAATTTTAATAAAATAAACTGAAATTAGTTCTTAAGACATAAAAAATTTGTTAATTGTTAAAGTTCTTTCACTTATAAAATTTTGAGTGCAAACTGCAAACACTTGCTTGAAGTAAAGATTTTATTACTTGAAATATACTCGAAACAATAATAAATTCAACATTAAAAGAAAAAATATGGTAATGGTTATCAAATTTACGATAGCTGAATATTACGCAGATGAAGTGAAATGAAAAATATGATAACTTTTCGGAAATATAATATATAATTCATCAAATAAACAAGTGAATATGAAAGAAATATATTAAATAACAACAATTTTTCTTTAAATTATAATAGAAACTTATTTCAAAATATTTAAATTAATTAATTAATTATTGTTAAACCATTTTAAGTACTTAGACCGAAACTAATGGAGCCGCTCATATTTTTGTGTTTCCTGATGATCGATTTCATTTCCCAATGAATGTTCAACAGAAGAATATAAAAATTAGATTAAATCGGGTTTATTAACTTCATAAAATCAAAGTACTAAACTAGTTTTTCCATTGATAATATTGTATCATTTCGAAAATCATGAAATCGATATAAGTTATTATTATTTATTGATAAAATTACTTTTATTTTTTCACTTTATAAAAGATTAAACATTCAAAAATCAATTTCAGTGCAATGTATCACTTGATTTTTATTAATATTGCAATCAATCTACAACTTTATCCTGTACATCCCATTCGTTTAGAGAATAATTCAGATCAGTAAATCATTCTAATTAAGTCAATTCAGAACAATATTGACATAGAATTTTACAATCCTTTTAAAGAATTAATAAATTTGCAAAGTGTTTTTTTTACATTTTTACAAAATAAAATAAAGACAAAAAAAAAATAAAAATTCATAGAGGAAATAATTAATTTTACTTAAATTGATTTTGAACTGAGTTATTATTTGTTGAGTTCAGTTAAGTGCAATTTTAATAATGCTGTATGAAAAATATAATTAATAAAGTATATAAAGTCAAATATGTCTACGGTCTATTTATTACACAAACGTTAATTGAAATTAACAGGAATATCTCATATATGATTATGATTATTGCATACTTAAAAAGTAATAATAAAATTTTCCTATGCATTATTTTCTATAGATTTTTGTTTCGTTTCTTTAAATTTTTTCTTCTTACTGAATTATTTTTGTAAATTTAATTTCATCTGACATTCATAATATTAATGAGAACATTTTAATTTCTTTTGACATGAACACAATAATTCCTTTTTTTTTATCAATTTAACGTAAAACATATTTTATTTTTTTGTTATTTTCTGTTTCTTTTTTTAATGTTGCGATTTTAATCAAATGTCAGAAGTAGAAAATAATCGACTGTAAAAGAGAGGCAAAAAAAATTATAAAGAAAATAAATATAAAAAAAAAACAATAACAAACGATGAGAGGAAAAAAAAACAACATAAAATAAGAAAAACTTTAACGATGAAAGACAAACTTCACCTTTCTCAAAGGTGGTTGTTTTTTTTTTCTTAGTTCTCGTTTAGTTTTTTTTTTTATTTTGAATGGGTCTTGTTGGCGTTTAGTCTTCTCGATGTTTTTTTTTTTGTTGTTGTTTTGTTTGTTTTTATTTAGTATAAAAGAAGAAATGAAAACTATTTTAAGAGTAATATAAAAGAAAAAAAAAAGAAAAATATACAAATCAAATCAATTCAATCGCGACCTTTCTAAATAAAAATCTTAGGAACTATCTTGTGTTTTTTGTTATTTTAATTTTTTCTGTTTTTATTTTTATTGTCTTTAAATAATATTTTCTTTATTTACATTTAACAGAGAGGAAGTAGACATTACGGACATAGACACAATCAAAGGTCTCAGTCACTAAACAGAGGGCAAGCGCTCTCTAGAGCAGACGTTGGGGGAATGTGGTGACACCAGGGGACCTCAGGTATTTATTAAATAAATAAAAATAGTTTTTTTATTTAACTTCAATCTTTATTTATTTATAAAACGAAAATATCAAGAAAAAAATATACAAATCTATAATAACATTTTATTTTAAATATTCAAGGAGGGCAGGCGGGCTGTGCTAGCTGTGCTATGGGAAATAAACTAAGTTGTTCCTGTGCGCCGCTTATGCGCAAAGCGTACCGATACGAGGATTCGCCATGGCAAACTTCTCGTCGACGGGACGGCCATCTCCTGAGGTACAAAATATAATGTTATATCCATACAATTTTTTTTTCTGTATTATTCGTTTGTATGTAGATGTTTTTGATGTTACTGTTGTTGTTGTTGTTGTTTTTTTGTGTGTGTTTATTATTGTTGTTACTTCTGAAACGCATAAATTATGTTTTACATTTAAAATTTGCCGGCTTTTTTTATTTTATTTTTTTTTTTTAATGTAACTTTTGAGATTGTTTGCGTTTACTCACATATACAAAAATTTATATAACAGAAAAATAAAGAGGAAAGGCATGTTTTTGTTTAAAATATTAAATTGGCATAATTTAATTCTTCTACGTACATATAAATATAAGCATAGAGGGGTAAATTAAGAAGTAAACGTGTGCGTTGTTTGTTACTTTCATTTTTAATAACGTATACAAAAAAAAATAGGAAAAAAAAATTTTCCCTTGAATTAACCAAAAAAAAAAGATAATATAAATTAAAATCCAGAAAAAAAGGCCTGATTTTCTGTTCAATTCCCCTAACAAACCAACCAACCAACAGAAAAACCAAAAAAAAAAAATTATATAATTTGTGCTCTCTCATCAACAATCACAACTTTTTGGCGTATTACAGATTTTATATATTCATGATAGTAATTTCCATTTTCATCTTGAAAGTCTTATAAAATAAAACTGTTATATTATTCCACCAAAAAACAAAACAAGCATTTCAATTTGTTTTTATAAAACTCAAGTTTAATCGATTTTCATATTATTATTATTTTTCTTTTCTTCTTTCAACTTTTTTGTTTTTCTCTCTTTTTTCTCTTTTTGTTGTTGTTGTTGCTGTTGTTGTTGGACTATATATATATATATATATATATTCCATGATAAAAAAGAAAAGCTGTTGTATTTAACGTTTATGAATGTAAAAGATTAAAAAATATAAATGAATGAATTTTCACTTTCCACATTTTTTTTTTTTGCAAATAAATTTTTTTTTGTAAAAAAATAAATATAAAATTTTACAAATTCTATAATGCAACAATATTTGCATATACTCACATAAATTTTTTATTTATTTTGATTGAAAAAACTGTTTAAATTTGTGTATTCCTGACTGAATGCGTAATTTTAGCATGCATATTGTATAACTTAAATCAATAGTTGTAAAGAAAAAAACGTTTAATTTAAATCATATTCGGACTTAATAAAAAATTTGTATTTTTGTAAAAATTCCATTTCTTTAATTAATAAGAATAAAATTAAAATTAATAAAAATAAAAAAAAAAATGGATTACAGTTTGAATTGTAATCGAGATTTCATTTTTAATTTAATTGGACTTATCAACGTGTGTTGTATCAACTGTTAGGATCATGTAAAATACCGGATCTACTATTATAATTGAATTTAATTTTGTCTACCACGGTGAGGTTTGAACCATAATTCAAATAGAAGATGAAAATATTTATATTGAGGAAAATGAATTCTTGTTTTGTCCTATAGAGACATTTATTTATTTGAATATGTAATAATAAGACCATATGAAAATCACATAAGTATCATTATTATACCAAAATCATTATATAGTATTCCTATAATAAACCGAATACTAAATATTTACAGTCAATCCCTATAATCATTTCAAACGCCCCTTCATTAATATATGCAAATCCAGAGTAACATAACCAATTGGATATTTATATCTTGTTTTATTATTATAATTTGTTTATGTAATGGCTTTTGATCTAAAACAATTTATTTTAAAATGGTTGTAAATGCTTTTTATTTATATAATATTGATTAGATTTTGTTAATTAATTATTATTTTTTAAATAAAATGTTATTGTGTTTAAATGTAAAACATAATAATAAAACACCTAATAATTATTGCAACTCACTTTATTAGTGTTTTCAGGTTGTGGGCAGAAGTCTTTCATGTGTCTGCAAGTGGTGCTGGTACCGTCAAATGGCAACAAGTATCTGAAGATTTGGTTCCTGTCAATATAACATGTATACAAGATTCACCAGAATGTATATTTCATATAACAGCATATAACAGTCAAGTTGATAAAATATTAGATGTTCGACTTGTACAACCAGGTATGAATTTTTATTGATTAATCTCTTAATATAGATTGTTTTTGGGGTGTTTTTTTTCTTCTTCTACTGTTGGGTTTCATTATGCGGCTCACCCAACGTATTCCCAATTTGATCGTTAATGCTTTTATCTATGATGTGACCCAAATTATTATAGACGCAAGCAAGAATCATAATGTTGTTCACTATGCGTATACATGTATGTATGTATATACAAGTGAATACACCACACCCTCCTTAAAAAATAAAGTACTTTATGTCTCATGATTTCAATTCTATATAAATATTCTTATATAAATTAACCCTTTCACCCTTTTTCAAGAGAATTTTTAAGGATATAGTATTTTATTCACACATCTTATCCTTAAAATTAAATTATTAATTAAATATTATTAAATTAATTAATATGTTTTTGGCTTTATTTTTATTTTTCTTTTTAAATATTATTGAAGAATTCCAATGGGAAATTACAAATAGTTTATAACTTGGACACCTACATTATACAAGTAGTAATTTCACACAATTATTAATAATAAATTGTCAAATGCGAATTATTGGTAATCAGTTTATAGACGTGTTATGAGTGGATTTCTTTTATTAAACCGTTGAAACATTATTATGATATTTTTCCTTAAATAATTGAAAATATGACCAAATTTATTTAAATGTAAAAAAGTAAAAATCCTTTTATTTACTAAAAAATTCCAATAATAATTATGTATGAGCGAACACCACAAATTTTTATTCTTTTCTTATACGAATTTTGATTTAGAATATTTTAGGAAACAACAATTTTCTGTGTATATATTAAAGGCCACATTAGTACTAAAAATTTATAATTTTATTGTATTAGATATCCTTGTAAAAATTATAAATTCAAAACATTTCAATTTTTGTTTATCTTAAAAAATACAGTTCAATATTCTCTTAATTTATTATTGTTTTTCTTTTTAAAAATAAAACAAAAAATCCATATTTTATTAAATTAAATTAGATTATAATAACAAATACCTACTAAATGTTTAGTGCATTTTTAGAGCCTATCTAAACATTAATTTTACTTTTATTTTAAATGTTAAAAGGTTAACATAAATATTTTTCATTGTTCATATAGGGAAGAAACAACAAATATTGTATTATATTTATTGTCTATAGTAATTTGAATTTTTATATAAATTATTAAAAATAATTATTTTAAGGTACCCGAATTGGTCAAGCATCAGAATGTTTTGTTTACTGGAAGGATCCAATGACAAATGATACATGGGGTCTTAATTTTACTTCTCCAATTGATGCTAAACAATTCAGAGAATGCTGTGTAAGTAATGAATACTAAATTAGTATTAACAATGAAAAAGTAAAACATCAAATTATTATTATCCCTTAATTATTTGTATCATTCAATAATATCCAAGAAATTAATTAAATCAAAATTTTTTATTTTATTTGGAAAAATGTTAAAAAAAAAGTAAAAATTGGCTTCAATTATTTCTTGAAAATGTTGCACTTCCAAAAATGTCAATCCTAATCACACCTATCTTTCTATCTCTTCTCACACACAAACTATATCTTTCTCTTTCTCTATCCTTGTGAAAGTGTTTTTGTGTCTAATAATGCATTAGTAGATATTAGTAAGGAGAGTCCAAATGCACACCTATATTACCTTGTTGTTCCCAATCAACTAACCTAATGATAGTGCGACATTTTACAGTCGCCTTCTTTCAAATTTTCACGAAAGGCATCATCGAGTTATTCCCTTAAACTTGATCCACCTGGCAAAGGTAAAATAAAAGCCAAACGAAAACCATTAAGTACACCAGCAAGCCCATCGAGAGTACGTGAACCTCAATGTACTTGTATGACCGCTGAACAATATGCAAGATTAAGAGCACAAGATCCAAGATATAGAGGTTTGTCCCTTTTTTATAATCTTCATTATTATTTATTTTGTTACCAAAAAAAACAAATAATTTGTATTAATTTTTTTTTCTTTTTTTATTACTTTTAAAAATAAAAAGGGTCATCAACACTTCCACGAGCT
Source organism: Pedicia rivosa (assembly GCA_963082725.1). Taxonomy (NCBI): domain Eukaryota; kingdom Metazoa; phylum Arthropoda; class Insecta; order Diptera; family Pediciidae; genus Pedicia; species Pedicia rivosa. Next base: position 27,886,880 of record OY720155.1, read on the forward strand.
ACAACAAGAGCAACTGAAACTGATGGAGCACGTGGTGATAAAGTAACAGCCGCCACTTCTAGTACATCATTATACGATAATGTTGCGACAAGTGTTTGTGGTGGTTCAACGGGCCAGACAACTGGACAAGGTATTATAACTTATTTTTATATTTTAAATGAGAAACACAAAAAAAAAATACAAAAAACATAATTAGAAAAAGATATATTTAACACGTACTTAAAATAAATATATCTGTTTATATATATGTATGTGTTATACCATATATTTTGATATTTACTTATACAGTATGTATGTGACTGCTAATATATGTTATTTGACATTAACATAATTCTGTTTGTTGTATTTTTTTTAAATAATCGCAACTCGATTTTATTTATTTTCTATAAGTTTTAATTCTTTGTATTGTATTATTTTTGTTTTGTGCTCTTCTCTGGCAAACTACCAAATATTTAATATAAACGACAATTCTTGATAATAGAGTCATAATAAAAACAATTTCTTTGTTTTAGATACATTGACAAGACAGACAAAATCACAGGAAACAAGCACAATGACAAATGCAGCAACGCTGACAACTTCTGTTGGTACACAAAATCATGTTGGATCACAGGTTAAAAAAACTAGTTATATTTAATTATAATAATAATTGAGCAATAAATAAAAAAAAAACACATGTGTAAGTGTAATTTGGAGTTTTTAAATTAAAATTATCAAATGTAAAATAAAATAGTCTCGTTGTCGTATAGTAAGACCGAACGGATAATTAATTTAATTTCAGAATGTTTTTAAATTTTTTTAATATAAAATTATTTTATTTTATTTATCTAATACAAAAATAGATCGGCCAAGATGAAAATTCTCAAAATCAACGTGCCGAAGAATCATCAAAGTCTGAAGGCACACAAGCAGGTGGAACATTGCAACATCAACAACAATCAAATTTACCATCAACAAAAACTGCATCAACTGGTACAATTACACGATCTAAAGATTATAACGATGAAATGGTAAGTTATTTATTAATGTCAGGACCATTGTTTTCATATTAAAAACTTTATTTGTTTCAGTCACGTGAAGCTCACGAAATGCATCACAATATAATTAATAATAACACGCGTCGTAGCAAGTCAAAAAGTACTGAAGATATGAATGTTGGTATGTATATATTATAACGCACAAAATTTTTATATTGCCATATTAATTACCATACAAAAAAATTGTTATCTTGAATAATTTACATTTTTTATGATTTTAGACCCAACCACATTGAAACGAATGCTAAAACCTATGCCAAGTACTGAAAGTCCTGTAACCTCACCGGAAATGGGAAGGCGACGTTATAATTATTATAATAATGCGATAAATGTCGCTCATGCACATCAACACGCAATGCATGCCGCTCATATCGTTAATAATAACACTTTGACTCGACCTCCTAGTCAAACATCTAGATTTTCTGGATCAAGGTTTGTTTTTATTTTTGTTCATTATTTTTTTACTACGTTGATTTCTTCTAAAACAAATAAACATTTATCTAGTCAATTAAATTTAATGTTTAATGTTCTATCTATTTTATCATTTCGTAATTAAATAGATCAGCACATGAGATTGGACGTGGATACCCCCAACGAGGACTTTATTTGGAGCTTGAAAGAGAACGCAGTTGTGTTGAGGGATCTCCACCATCAGATAATGTAATGTTTGATAATCAATGTTATGCGACAACGCCCAGTTCTAGTAATGGTAATTCTGATCAGGATCAACCATATGGTCAGCGATCAGTTCCCGGTGGTCGTCATATGCATCATCACCCAGTAAATTTAAAAATTCACTTCTTATTCAAAAGAAAACATTTTCAATGAATACATGAATTAATCTCATTTTATTTTTAGAATCAGTCGAATATAACGCCAACACCTGGCTCACCAACATCAAGATTACTTTTAGAATATGAGATGCATCTAAGAAATACATTAGCTAAAGGAATGGATGCAGAGTCGTACAGTTTGCATACCTTTGAAGCACTTTTATCTCAAAGTATGGAAAATTTAGGTAGAGTAGTTTATCTAATGACGTCTGTCTTCTTCTTTTTCTTTGTTGTTTTTCTTAAACTTTTTTTTTGAGATTTTTGTTTTTTGTTTTATATTTTGATTTTTACTCTCTCCTATGTTTCTTTTCGAATACACTGTCAAATTTTCAATTTAAACTAATGATTCCCCTCTCTATCTTTTTACTCACTCACTTTTTATTTTTTTTATTGGCTCATGCAATCAACAATTTTTGAAAAAAAATATCAAATTGATCATTTTCTTCAATTTTTTGATTGTTTTTGATTATAATTTTTTTGTTAATTTTTGCATTAATCATTATTTCAAATGCATACATTTCAAATCCATACACAGAACTGGCTGAGAATTTACCAGGATCAACACAACGTAGTCCTTATCCAACAAGACGACGTAAGTGTTTTTATTTCGTTTTTTTTAATTTCTTTTCAGCTTGGATTTTTTGAATTGTCATTCAGAATTCAGTTTGTTGTGATTTTTTTTCTGCATTACATCAATTGATGGGGTTTATTGGCGGTCAGATATGTTTTATAGATTTTTATGTTAATCAGGGATTAGGAATTAAAAGAAAATCTATGTATTAATGAAAAATACTAAATTGTTTATAATTTCCTTATTTGGAGTCACGCTGAAATTTTATCAAAAAATTTATTTGTATGAAATCTATAAAACGTGGTTACTAAAAGTATCAATAATTACTTATGCGACTGCGCCATAAAATTTGAAATGTTTTGTAAACTTTATAAAGAAAAAGCTCCATGCACAGAGACATCTGATAACAATTGTTAGCAACATTTAATGGTCTTTCATAATTATCAAAGGGGCAAAGTTTTATTCCAATCTTTATATAAATAGTCAAATTCGTTTTAACAATTGTGTAATTAATATAACATGAACTTTGAATTACAATAATTATTTTTTCTAGCTGGAGCAAAATCATCTACGCTGCCCCTTCCACATCAACGACCATTAAGCATGAGTACCAGGGAACGTGAACGTGACAGAGATAGAGATGGATATTATAGGTAAGCATAAGTTTCTTGGTTTTAGCAGATGATTCTATTATTGATTCTGATAAAAAATCTTATTTTTCTTATCTTTTTAGTGATAGAAATGAGCTAATCCGCGAAAGAGAAAGGGAACGTGAACGTGATAGAGGATACTTAAGTGATCATAATTCAAGGTAAAATTTAAGAAATTTATAAATCCGTTCAAAGAAATTAACAATGAAAACTTTGTTTTTTTTGTTGTTTCTCAAAGCTTTTCTGCATCACGTTGCGCTTCATGTATAGGAGAATCAGCAAGAGCACAATGGTTTCGACATTCAGATGGTTGGCGTTCAGGTAGCTCAACATTAGGCTCTGGTTCTGGTCAGGGTATGATTACATCACAAAGTAGTTCTGGACATAAACGCTCACCGTGGGATTCATTACCATCACTTAGACAAGATAGCAGCTTAAATGATTCAGGGTATAAAAGCAATCGTGCTGATTCTTTTGAACAACGGTAACAAAATATAATTTTTTTTATATTATTCAAAATTCAAAATAGAAAGTATCGAAATATTTATATTTTTATCCTTCATTTCAGTGGTGTGTTCGATAGACAAGATAGTTTACGATCAGATTATCTAAGTGATCGTGAAACAAGATATGGTATAGTTCAACAGGCATCAATAGATAGCACAGATTCACGTCTTTGTTATTTAACTTCATCAGAGGTTAGTGAAAATTGAATTAATATTATAACTAAATTGAATATAAAAGGGCTCAAGGAGAAGATTTCCTGTCTTCTTTTATATAATAATTAACTCCATCCTTAATATACAAAATATATATCTATGTCTTAAAATATTTGAATAGAGAAAATTTATACAAAACTTTTTGGTGTTATTTATATAACAAAAACATCAACATATCAACTCATACCAAAACATAAAAAAATCTTATATTATATATAAGATGTACACACTATACACATATATATTTTATAAAACTAATTGAAACTTATGTTGTATATTTGTTATGATAAGACATAATATAATACATATGTACACATAAAGACTTATATACATATATATGCCTACAGGCGTGGTACTTTGACATTATATTTTATGAATGTTATACTTAATATTAACGTAAAAGGAAAGGTCATCAAAATGTCAATGAATTCAGTCATAAGTATAAATATTTATAAGATAGAAAAGGAAGAGATTCTATCTAACTGTACCATTTTTTTCTATCTGTTTTCTGTTTTGATAAAAAATAAAAATAATACTGAAACCATTTAAAAGCGATCCAACTAAGGGAATAAACAAAACATAATCCGAATGTTCAATCTGAGAAAATATTTTTTTATCTTCTATATTTTTGTTTTTACATATTTGATAAAATATTTATTTTTCTGATAAAAAATAAATTAACAATATTTTTATCATATATTATTATTAAAGGTACTAACCAATACGGTCATCCTCATCATAAATAAACTAATCGATAAGAAAGGAAATAAAATTAAATTTTTCATATCATGATAAAATCAAATCGACTGCTTTTCACGATTAATCTATATTGAGTTTTTTTTTTAATAACAAAAAACAAAAGCAAAAGCAAAACAAAAAAAAAATGGGGAAACAAGAAGAAAAAAACACAATCCTCTTATAATGAGTAAATGATGGATTATTAATCTTATTAAATAGTTGTAGAATATTGTTGTATTATTGTAGGTATATAAAACGATTACAGTAATTAGGAAAATTGACAAATAATAATAATTATAATTAGTTTTATTATATAAAAGAATAGAATGTTCTTATTATATATAGAAAAATATAGTTCTATGAACACAACAGTATATAATATATATAATTGTAAGAAAAACAATAAACAGAAAAATAATAGGAATTACATTAGATATTAGAAAATAGAAAAGGATAAAAAAATAATAAATGTTTCGTATAATTTAAATTAATGATAGAATACTTTCCCTCGTACTTTGTTTAGGTTTTATTGTTTGTTAATCCCTAGTCCTTTATTATTATACTATACTCTACTCTACTCTACTTATAAATATAGCTACATACATATATCTTTACAATAACAAAAATAACAAACACAACAACCAAAAAAGTATAAAAGACATATACTAAAATCCCTGTTGTTTTTTTTTTTGCTTTCTTTTTATCATTTATTTATCCTACCACTTCTTCATACCAACACTGCCTTCTTCCTTCTTTATTCTTTCTTCTTTTTTCTTTTTTTTTTAAAAAGCATATAATAGATAAATATACACTAAAGTCACCCATAAATTTAACTAATTCCTATCCTGGAAAATATAATATTAACTTTAACATAAAATCACAAGAAAAAAATATATATGATGAGAAAAGAAGAAAAATAGAAAGTAGGGGGAATACAAAAAAAAAATCTATATAATCAATTTGAATGTTCGTTTGGGGGTTGGTTTTTTTTTTGTTTAAGGAAAAAGAGTGAGATAGAAAGAGCTTTATAGTTTATAATAAAGTTTAGTTTAGGTTTGTTGTGTGTCCTTAAGTGACCTTCTTTAATTTGAGTGAGAGTATGTCCAATCTTTAAATCTTCTGTTACCCAAAATGTAGGAAATTTTATCAAAACTAAATAATTCAATTTTTGTGTTTGTACAATTTGAATTTAAACAAAGTCCCAAAAAAAACAGAATAAGAAATGAAAAAAAAAAACAGATAAATAGAAAAATAGAACAGGATATTAACCTTGCCAGAAAGAGATTTTTCTTCTCTTTTTTTTTTTTTTTTTATTTCGTTAAGAATTCAATTCCGATTTATTTAACTAATCCAAAAAGATCAGTGATATATAATACACTGGTCCTTTAGTTAAATGACAAAAAGTTTATATTGTTAAGATTTTTATTCAATTTAAAAGATTTTTAAATGACACAAAAAAAAAGGAAATCCAATTTTGTTCAAAAAGCCAAAGTCACAAATTTAACAAATTCAATTATGAATTTATAATACGCGCGCGTATAAATTATCTATAATTCTTACAGTATTATTAACCAAAGACACTTATTTTCATTTAAACATAATAGATTTTCTTTGAAATATGTAAGTATATAAAAAAACCACAAAGACCATAACTAATATAATAACTATATAGAAGTTTTGTGAAAGAATAAAGAAGATGATGAAGAGTGTACTTTTGTAAAAGTTACATTATTCAAGAATAAGAACAAACAAGTACGATTGAATGTTTTCTCCTCACACTTTCTTTAAATATATCATTTGACTGTTTAAGAATGTGTATGTATAAATGTATGTACATATATAAATTATGCTTGCTTAACTCATATAATCATACCTATAGTATAGTTAGTCGTGAATGAACAATGATCATAAACGCAAAAAGAAAATAAATTTATGGAAAATGGGGAAGTAAGAGAGAGAAAGAGAAAAAAAAAACAAAAATGTTGAAATGGAAAATTCGATCCCTTTTTAATTATTTATTGTTTTATAAATCCCTAATTTTAATACATATATACATACCTACCTATACATGTATTAAGGGTATATATAATTAATAATGCATGTTTTTTCCCTTTATTCAAAATTGTCATCAGCATATAATAATTATTCTCGATTATTATAGCCAATAATTATTGATGATTTGTCATTTTTTTGTTTTATAATTTTGATTTATGTTGGTTTTTTTTGTCGTTTTTTTTCGTTTTTTTATTTGTTTTGTTTTCCATCTGTTCGTTATTCACTTTGGCATTTAATTTATCTTAAATCGTTATTCGATTACAAAAATAATGACCTGTTAAATTTATTTTTCATTTAAAATATTCAATCTACGTACTTAAAATAACAAAAATAATTAAAACAAAACTGATTATTAATAGTTTAATATTTTCAAAAAATAAACAAAATTCTACAATTAATTAAAATCAATAATTTAAATATGTGTTGTATGTTTTTATGCCTAAAGTAGGTATATGATGTTTAAGTGTGTTTATTTTTATGTGTGTGTGTGTGTGTTTATTCGTGTGTGTAGGATATGAAATATGTTTTTTTTTTTAGTTATATAAACATAAGTTCAATAATCTTTATAATTTTATTCTACTGCTATCGGCTGCAATGATCTTACTTCTAATTTAATTATTTTTATTGCATAGAGCGGAATTTTTCTTGTTAATTGCAATTAAAAAAAATGTAATTCTGAACTATATTTTCTTTTTAAAAAATGAAAAAATAACGAACTATATAGTTGCAAAAAATATTGAAAGAGGAACAGAGAAAAAGTGGGTCCATTCTCTACCTATAAAAAGATCTACATTTTGCAATCTAAAATCATAATCTTTCCCTTTCTCTCTCTCTCTCTCTTTCATTCTCAAAAGAGAAATGAAATAAAGATTTGTTTTCCTCTATTTTCATATAAAGTTTGTTTTTCGTCATTTTTTTTAATACACGATTTACCTTCTTTTCTTTATTATTTTTTTATTCCTCTTGAATAGTTGAGATTTTCATTTCTTGTACATATATTTTTGTTAATATCCAAGTGCAATCATCTGAAAGTATTACGAGAAAAAAAAAATGAAAAATAAAGCAGAGAAACTTCTTTTGAGTTTATTGAAATTATTAAAAGTTGTTCACAAAATAAAAGAGTGGATAAGAGAAAGAAAGACAGAGAGAGTATAGTTTGTTCATCTTCTTTCAAAGCGATTTTAATATCTCTCAAGCTCACCGAATAAAATCAAGATGAAAGAATAAGGAAAGAAGAAGAAAGAAGAAAGTAGAAGAAGAATTAAGAAGGAAAAAGAAAGAAAAAAAAATATGTGAAAGGAAAAAGCTCAAAAATGTAAACACAGAAAGGGAAAAAATATATATTACATTCAGGAATATGCGGTATGGACCTGGGGATGACTGAACTTAAAAATAATATTGAATGAGAGAATAAAAAAAAAATTCACATTCACTTTTTTTGCTTAATACTTTTTTTCTATGTTTGTATTATTTTCTATAACATTCTCAACTGATTTTATTTTTTTGTTTTCTGATCCTTCCAATAATTAGTACAAGGATCGTCTTTCGTATAAACGATAAAGAAGCAGATAAAAACAAAGAAAGAGCAAACACACAATAATACTTTAACTTTACTGTGATAGAATTTTTTTTTTATAAAAATAATGAAGAAGAAGAAAAATAATAAAAATAAAATAAATAGTAACTAAAAAATTTTGTGACATCCGCATTCCATAAATTACAAGTTCATTAAACTGGCGCATGCCCATTAAAAATTTGTGTACCATCCATTCATTTATAAAGCTCATTGTACGTGTACAAACCCTCCATATCACAAAATACAAACATATACACTAATACACATGCACACACACTCATATTCAGATTCACAATCACATCATATATGCATATGTATGCATGTACACACACACAACACATACACATCCATACACTAAAATAATATTATATGAACATTTTTTTTTTATTTAACCATAACCATCCATACAACCTTCAACTAAAGCAGTATAAACTTCTGATACGTTCACTTATTATAAAACATCCGGGAAAAATGTTTTACCATCGTATACTTTTGTTGTTGTGTATTTCTTTTTCTTATTTTTTATGTTGATCCTTGTTGTTTATAAATTCCAATAAAAAAATATAAAAAAACAAAAAAAAAAGTTCTCCTCAACAAAAACAAAAAATACAAAAAAAAAATAAAAATAAAAAAGAAGAAAAAAAAAGTACATTATTTTGTGCGTGAATATTTTTTGTATATTTTATCACTGTGTGTGTGTGTGTGTTGTATGCTTATTGAATGCATATGTGTGTGTATTGTTGCGTATATATATGTACATTCATCATCAGTGTATTCGTGTGCGTAATAATTTCTTCTATATATTAAATGAATATTTATGTGTGTGCTCTGACTTTTTCTTTGCCGGAAAATATTTTGAAAGTAAAAACTATAATTTGTCAAAAGCAACCAACCAACAAAAAAGAAAATAAATAAATAAAGGGAAAAATTCAAAAATTTAGATAAAATTTTTGTTTTTCTTTTTTGATTAAAAAACGAAAACAAAAATATTTTGCATCTCTTTCAATTTTCCCCTTACTAGTCTCTCGCTTTCATTCTCTCTCGCACATAAACAATTGTGTTTTTTTTTTATTCTTATTTTCCTTCAGATTATTCTTCTATTTTTGTCCTTTTTCGTCTTTTCTTTTCTTTCTTTTGTTGTCCAACAACAGAGAAAAGCAGAAAAAGTTTAATCTTTAAGTGAAAAATATTCAGAATATTAGAATAAATAAACGACAGGAACAAAATAAAGGACGAAGAAGAAGAAAAAGGAGAAGAAGAAGAAGAAAGAAAAATATAAATAATATTTAATGTGCGTCCATATTTTCATTTATTTTTGTGTCCCCTTCTTATTTGTTTTTTATCTTGGATCATAAATTTATTTTGATTTTTGGTTTAAAAAGTTAAAAGCTGGGAAAAAAATGAAGTAAAAACATAAATATTCTGAGTGCACTTCAAGGACTTTAAATAAAAAAAATAAAAAAATAGAAGTGAAAATAAAAAGTTCCGCTAATTATGATAAAAAATAAAAACAAAAAAAATATGTTTTATTAAAAACTCAACAAAAATAAAAAAAAAACAAATTAGTTTAGCGTGAAGGAAATAAATAATCATAATAAATGGATTAAAAGAAAAATACTTACAAACCAACAAACAAACAAACAAACAAACAAACAAACAAACAAACGAGCAAACGAACGAACGAACAATAAAACGAAATTTTTAATTTAATTAAATTAAAAAAATATGCATACTTAATTACTATAAAGAAGAAAATCACAAAGAAAAAAAAAAAGAAATAGAGAACAAGAAACACGAAACGAAAATTATAAAAAAAAAAACGAAAGAAAAAAAAGTGAGTTGTTTTGTTGTTGGTGTGCGGAAAATTAATTTCATTGATTTTTCTAAAACATAAATCTTGCTCTCTCTCTCTTCCCCCCTCTCTGTCTTTTTGTTATTATTGTTATTGTTTTTCGTTGTTATTGTTGGTGTTGGTGTTATTATTATTGTGGTTGGTATGCTTTTCAACTGCTGCTCCTGCTAAAAAGAAAAATCCTTTCAATTATCTTGTCTTCTCTTTAAAAAGCCATTTTCACTCCAGGGGAACAACAATTTTCTATTTATTTTCTTTTTACATTTTCTTCGACTTTTATTTTGTTATTATTGTTGTTCTTATTGTTATTGTTGTTATTTTGTTTGCTTGTTCTTTTGTCCAAACGCGTCTTTACAAATTCTATATTATTCATTTTTCTTTCACTCATATTCTCTCTCTCCTTTCTCATTCTCTGTTTTTTTTTTAATTAATAATTTAAGTTTAGTTCGCTTTTTTTTTCTTTTTTCCTTTTTTTTTTGATTTATTTGTTATCAGAGGGTGAAAAAGATATTAACAAAGTTTATTCACAGCAGTAACAAAAATAACAAAAACAAAAACAAAAAACTGTAGAACGAATGGAATATGTCCCTCGTTTTTTTTTTAAAGGAATTTCCATTATAATAATAAAAAGAAGTGAAATTATATAAAAAGTCCTTATTCTATTTTTTGCTCTTCACAAAATTATCTTCATTTTTTTTGTACAAAAAAAAAATATAAATTTTTTTTTCATACTTCATTCCATTCTGTTATAATTCGTAAGTGTACTTAAGTGGAACACACACATACATTCCTAAAATATGTAATACGAACACGCACCAAATCTTTATAATAGACTCTTATTTTGAGTTAGACTTTAAATTTTTCATTAAATTCAATTAAGAAACAAAACATAAAAAAAAAATGTTAATTGTTGGCAAAAAAAAAACAAAAATATATTTATAAACGCATTAATTGTTTAATGGTTAAAATTATTGTTTCACATTTTTTAAATTTGGGTGAAAATCTTATTGATTTAATGATGGCTTAAGCTTTTTATTTTTTTTTTTCTCTGTTTGTTAATTATATACAAAATTAAAATTCAATTTTATATTAAAATTAATGAAAATTTAGAGACTTTAATTCATTAATAATGAATGTAAACTTTTGAGATTAGATTTTTGGGGTTGAATTCAAATAGAAAATCGATTTTCTAAATAATTTCCAACTTTTTTTTTTCTTTTTGTTTTCCTTAAAGTTGAACTTTTTACTTATTCTTTTTTTTTTTTGTTAAACTTTCTAAAAATTTTTAACCTTAAATTTAAATTTAATTATTAATCTTTTATTCTTTCTTTTCGTAATATTTTATTAATAATTTTCTAAATTTATTTCACTTAAATCAAATTACAAATGTCAAGTTAATAATTGTCTACGTTTATATTACGACTCTCATTCTACATTGTAAAGTCTAATTAAGAAAAATATTTCTGTTAAATTTGAATCAACAAAAAAAAAAAGGTTAGAAAATGCTAAAATTAAAAAATTAAAATAGAAAGGTAATCAAGAGATTGATTTAACCAATTTCGTAAAGAATTTCTTGTTCATAATAAATATTTGTGCCGCATCGAAAATTCTTTATTATATACACTGAAATATGAGACTCTCATATTCAAATCCTTAATTATGGTTCAAGAATTTTCTTTTTAAATTTATTGTTTTGATTAAACATAATAAAAAAAATAATATAAAACATCAAAACATTACAAAAATTGAAGAGCACACGCAGAAAAGCACAACCCAATAAATACACAAAATTCAGAGAAAGGGCAAGAGAAAAAGAGAAGAAGAAAAGGAGAAAAAATAAAAAAAATCCATTCATAAAAGTTAAATTAATTTTGATCCTATTTTGTTTTTGGTTTTTATTTTATCAAAACAAAAAAGTTTTGAATTGATAAAAATAAACAACAACAACAACAACAACAGCAATAACAACTGTAAGAGAAAGAGAGAAAGAGAGAGAAAATACAGAAAGATACTTTTCCTTTCCAGTTTCCAGTTACCAGTTTATCTGTGTATATGTGTGTGTGTGTAAATACATTTTACAAAAAAAAAAACAAATTAAAATCATTTGCGTTTACATTATTTTCTTGAACATTTCAAATTAATTAAAATTAATTAAAGGAAAATTTGCTAAACAAAAATATCAAAATATAAATATTTTTGTTTGGCTAAAGCAAAATCGTTAAAGATCAATGACTGGCACACATGTCGAAATCTATATTTTCCTGGAGACGGAAAAATCCCGGTAAGGTAAAAAAAAAATGATAAAATTATTTAGATTCTCATTTTTCTTCCCCTTTTATTTATTTTTTTTTTAATAATTTAAAATTTTTTTCATTAAATTCCATTAAATCCTCTTTCCTATTTTTTTTCTCCCCTCACCTAAACAATATTTTACATTTTCTTTATATTTGTTTCACTGTCATTCAATGTGATTCAAAATCAATAATCAATAATGAATAATGACGGTTGGTAAAGAGAAAAGCCGAGTACATAGAAAATCACATAAATATTTTTCAGTAAAAAAATAAAACAAAAGAAGAAGAAAAAGTAGAAGAAGGTTATTCAAGTTCATTTTCTGATTATTATGATGTGAAGAGTAAGGAAGGTTACGAATAATCTAGAATCTATAGAGAATACAGAATATGTATTTCTTTTCTCTCTTTATACTTTTTATTTTTTGATTTTATTTTCCTATTATTATATTAAGAGTAAAAAGAAAAAGAAAAGGGAAACTTGAAGCCTAAATTATAAAGACACAGGAAACTTTTTCAGCTATCAGCCATCATCAAATAACATTATCATCAACCACTATCATTATCGTCATCGTTTTCTTTTATTTTTATTATAATTATTTATTTATTTATTTATTATAAAATAGAATAAAAATAGAAATAGAGTATGTATAAGGCTATCACATAAGTGTATATTGTATAACCAATGTGTATATGAAAGGATATTGTATAAAAAATGGATAACAAATAGATATCACTTACTTATGATATCATTTTCATGATTTAAATTAAGATGAATATTGTTCGATAATATATTTATTATAAATAATAATAATAATAATAATAATAATAATAATAATAATAATAATAATAATAATAATAATAATAATAATAATAATAATAATAATAATAATAATAATAATAATAATAATAATAATAATAATAACCATATAGATTCTAGAATCTAGAAGGTTAAAACTACAAACTTTTATAATTTTGACAATTTTATATAGTCACACACACACACACACTATGCACATAAAAATATACAAAATCCAAAGTAATATACACTGTATAGAAACACCCAAGTATAAAAACGCAAAGAAAAGTATGGGCACGCTTAACATTGACTAAATCACGTGTTGCTTAACTCAATCCTTATTATTATGTATAACGATATAAATATTCATGTGTGTATGTGATTCTGTATGTATGTGTGCCTGAAAATATATTGTTATACAAATAACATTTCCGAAATATGACACATTTAATTTCCTAAAGTATCAATTTAATCAACAAGGAAATTCAACTAAATTGTGAAAATTATTATTATTATTATTATTATGACTTTTGTGCTTTTATTATTGTTGCTGTTGGGTGTTAACTAAGTTAACGCCATGTCGCGTTACGTTCACCCAACCAAATCCTAATTGATAATCGTCACATTTTCTTCCTTTTTCTTTTATAATCAAATGATTATTATTAAATATTATTCATTGTACAAGTATTCCTTCTTGTCTTTTATTCTTGTCATTTTAACATTTTAGCATTTCATTCCAATTCAAATAAAAATAATGAAAAGAAAAACATAAATAACAAGAAAAAAAATAATAATAGAGAAAAATAGGCGAAAATAAGAAAGAAAGAAAAATAAACACAATGAGACAGAAAAATATTATACCATATAAAAAGCGCGCACGCGAAAAAAAAAAAGATCAACAAAGAAAGAAGAAAAATACCCTAAAAAGAAGAATGGGGGAAAATTTTTTTGTCCAATATGAGAAAAAAAAGTTTCTATACAATTTTCCATTATTCAACATCAATCATTGTGGATTTTTTGGATTTTCTTCTATGGGTTTTATTGTTTTGTTTTTGTTTTTATTTTTGTTTTTAAAAAAAATTCAGTAACATTTCAGCAATCATTCCATTTACCACCCACGAAAAAAAATACATGGGTAAAATGAAAATAAATAACTGGATGTATGAGTGTTGGATGCGTGTGTGTATAATAAAAATTACACATTAACTATAGAGGTCAAAGGTTTCATATATTATGAATGATAGAGTGAAAGAAGGAAAAAAATAATTTAACATTTAAAGATGATGCCAGTAGAAAGTGTGGAGGTGTTGATTGAAGCTAACAGGTGCTTCGTTATTTTCTTTTTCCCAAAAAAAATTAATACATTTTTTTATTTTTATATAATTTTTAATAATTAAAATTAATTTTTAAGTTTTAATTTATGCCTTTGCAACAAAGCAAATTTCGACGACAGATCTGATTAATTGAAATTTTCCTTTGTCTTTTCTTTAACAAGAAAAAAAACATTTATAATTATTTTACGTCATTTTTAATTTTAATTGGATAAAACGCCTGAATAATGTTTTTCATTATTCACAAGTGAATAAAATCCATTTACTTAGAGACAAAGGAAAAAAAAATGTCCTGAACAAACAAAAGCTATATAACTGCCAACTAATAAAGATTTAAAAGTTTAGTATTATGTATTTATATTTAGTTTTTTTTTGTTACAGAAACCCATTAACACACATACATATAAGTTTTCACATATTACATTTCTTTAATAATCTATAATCTTTTTTTTTTCATTTAAGCGTAGTTAAGCATAAAATGCAATAAAATGCAAATTTAGCATTTAATAATAATATGTATTATTATTTTAGGTCACCCTCAACAATATAAATTACGTTAAGTTTTCCATATATAAGTGAAAGAGGATTTTAATACTTATATAATGATTAGAGAGGAATCCTTAGAATGTTGTTCAAAAGATTTGCAATATTTATATAAGAATTAATTGTACACTATGCAAGAATTAGGCCAATAATTTAACTCGTACAAAATTTTAGTAATCGTAGAAAAGAACCAATATTCTCTGTTTTACCGATGAGCTTAGATTAAGAAAATTTTGCCAACAGATCGCAGAGTAAGCATTTTTTTATGGTTTTGTTCTGAACTAATTTTTCACGAGTTGTGTCTAGACTTAATTTTTGTAAAAAAGCATAATTTGATTGTAGCTTTTCTTTTTAGTTCAGAAAACTTTGATTCCCAAAGTTATTTAAACTTTCAGTAAATTTTTCATTTTGATTTATTTCTATGAATTTCCAATTTGTTAAATAAAATGAAAAACAAAATATAAATCAATTTTCCAATCAATAATATTAAATCAGTATTTTTTTTTTGTGTCGTAATTTCCATTTTATCGTTCTCTTATAAATATTTATATTTTGAAGTTGAATACAATGTCAACACCTGAGCAGTATCTTTTCTATAATACATACAATAATATATTCAATCACCTTTTGAAGGATTTTAGAAAATTCCCCATATTATTTTGGTTTTTCTTATTTTTTTGTTTCTCTATATTCTATTTTTGTTTTTATGACTAAAATATTTTGAATTATAAAAATGGGAATAAAAAAAAAGACAGAGAAAGAGAAAGAAAAAAAAATATTAAATTGTCTTTTTTTTTGTATATTGGAACGTGCAGTTTTCACTATAAAGAAATTCAATATAAATAAATTTTATTCTATATTTTTCTTTAAATAGAAAATCTCATTTTATTTCTATCTGTATGTTTTTATGTCTGACTGTGCGAATTCTTTCATGTATGCGTTGTGTTTTTTTAAATTTTTTTTTTTTTGTGTTTTATATAAATAACATAAATGTGAACATCCAGATAAGTTTTATTCCAATACAAATACTATAAATGTGAAAACTTTTAACATTTTTATATTATTCAATGATTTAATTTCATTTCAAAATTTTCAAAACATTTTCTTAAAGCCGCTATATTATATCTATTTAAATGTATATATGTATATGGGTATGTATGGGTGGATATCTTTATAAGATATAAGGAAAAAATTCTAAAGTCAAATCACGTTTTTGAAGACATTTTGCCTTGAATATTTTCTTGTTCTTGTTCTTCTTCTTTTCTTCTTCTTTTCTTTTTTGTTTTTTTTTTGTTGTTGTTTATATTTTTTCTTTTGGAAAAAAAAATGTTCGTTCTTTTGTTTTGTTTTTCCTTCTTTTTTTTTTTTTTGTTCTTACTTTTTACTTTTATGTATTTTTTATTTTACTTATTTTTTTTTATTACACTTTGGTGTATATACGTGCTATGTGTGTGTGTGTGTGTGTGTGTAGCTTTAGTGTGAAACAAATATTGTATGTATCAACCCCACAAAAAAAAACAGAAATAATTTTTTACCTCTCACGTTTACCCGTTCAAAGTCAACTCTAAACATATATATAACATAGGATATGATTGTTACCCCCAAGCACATTCAGTCTGACTAAATAATCAATTTGTGTGAATGAAACGGGAACATATGTAAAGGGTGGAAATAATGTTATCAGAGTGATGACAGTTTAGTCAGAGATTATATAATTTTCAATTAATTGAAATTAAATTTGACCACAAAACTTGATAATTATTTCTCTGTCATCCTGATCTTTCAATTTTTCTTTGTAATTTTTAAGTAATATTTCAGAATTTTTTTATCACTATTCTAACGATAATGTTCCAGTTGAACAATAAATAAAAAGGGAATAATTTATGAAGATGACTTAGGAGAGAATTTATAATTTATAATAAATATTTAAGTTTATTTTAATGACAGAAACAAAAAACAAAAAACAAAAAGAATAAGACAAGATTTAATTTTTTGGTAAACATTGTCCGTTATTGCAAATGTAACGTAACGTTACCCTTTTTAATTAACATTTATAATCCTTAATTAATTGAGACAATTAGTCCTCGTTGTTTTTATCCATTTTTCCTTTTCGTTTTTTATTCTCATTTACTAAAATGTCAAAAAATGAAATATTACAAACCTCTATGCTGTACTCATTCAATTTTTATCTCTATCCCTTTTCTTCTTTTATATTCCGGAAGCGGAGCAATTAATTCCGATTCAATTTCCGTAAAATGTGAGAATATTAAAAAAGCGTTTTTTTTTGTTATAAAAAAAATAAAATATTATGAAACGAAAACAAAACACAACACAAAGCAGAAGAAGAAGAAGTGAATAAAGCAAGAGAGAAAAAAATGGATGGAAAAAATTAACTTAATATTTTTGCATTACACAAAGTTAAACTTAAAAGCTCATTTACCCTTTTTTTTTTCTCTGTTTAATAAATATATTTTTTAAAGCATAAACAAATTACAATTCTCCTGCTGGTTGGAAATTTTTCCTACTATGTATCTGTTTTATATTTCTTTTATATTTTTCGTTAATTTTTTCTTTTGTTTTTTTTTTTTGTTTTTAGCGGCGCCGGGTGAAATGGTATTCCATAATAAAATAATTCTCAATTGTTGTTGTTGTTATGTTTTGTTTTTTTTTTAATCATAATTTTAGAATGGGTGCGGCTTACCCGATATATTTTAATCAAACAACAACAAACACAAAATATATATTTTATATTTTTTCTAACAAAACAAAATGTGAAACGTTAAAGCTCTAAACAAGTGAATATGCTTTTTTTTTTATTATTATTTTGTTTCTGTTGTTTATGTTCTAAACAAAACAATAAATTAATTCTGTAACCATTGAAATTTTTTCTATACAAATATTTAATTAGTAAAAGTTTTAAAAATGAGTGAAAAACTTTTATAAAATTTTATTGGGTAAAACAAAAAAATTCGTTTATGGTCAATAAAATTAGCTAGAATTTTCGATATTATTTGATTTAATTGTATGACGTAGAATGGTGTCTGCATAAAATTTTTAATTAAGTCTGAAAAATAAACAATTTAGTTCGATTATCTTCCATCTAATAATAGGAAGTAAATAATCAGTTATTCGTAATGATTATATTGTATAACTTAAGAGATTTT
This sequence comes from Pedicia rivosa, assembly GCA_963082725.1. Lineage (NCBI taxonomy): Eukaryota > Metazoa > Arthropoda > Insecta > Diptera > Pediciidae > Pedicia > Pedicia rivosa. The sequence goes on from OY720155.1 coordinate 27,905,039, forward strand.
ATCCTTTTGCTATAAAAATATAGATCAGATCTAAGTATTCGATTTTTATTTGTGGATCAAGGGCATCCATATTTGTTTTTTTTTTTTGCGAATTCTTGATCAATAATTTGAAACAGATTCCGAAATAAAAATATATGTATTAAGATAGGGAATCTTTATTGGGTTAAACCTTTTTTTTCCTGTTTCAGATTTTCTAACACATCTTAAATAATGATAAGAGTTCAACTAAACATTTTAACAAGATTCTGATATGACAATAATGGTTTTAACATTTACAACATTATTTTTATTTAGTGACACATTTATGTTTTATTAGAACAATAATCATAATTTGTTATTGTGAGTAAGCCACGTTGTGGTAGGTTGGTAACTCGCATGACTCTCAACAATAGGGTTTCGGGTTCTTAAGTCTAAGCGTGGTGAAATATTGTTTTTGGTTTCTACTATTATAATAGTAGATACGGGTTATACTAGTTGATACAAGATACGCTAATAAGCCTAAATTACCTACTTTCAACCTCTATTAATTATGGAAACCTAAATATATTTAAACGAAATTTGTCGTACAAACAGAATAATTACCTTTTATTGAATTATAATTTAAATCCCTATCTTCCCACTTAAATTTATGAGCGCACCAAAAAGAGATTAAGATTTAAAAAAATATATATATAATTTCCCTAACAAATGATTAAAACTTCTAACACATTACTAGCAAACCGTTTTTTGCTAGTAGTTTGATTGTATGGTAATAGGATATGTTAGTAGTATGCTAGTATACTAACATAATACTCGCAAAGAAAAACAATTAAGATTATTTAAAGATTATAATTTTCTATTGTTTTAAATATTTTTGCCTTTCAATTGAACATCTTTAAGAATAATTGTTTTTAACTAAAAACGTTCCATTAATTATCATTTAATATTTTATAATTTTGTATCTTTAGAAACTGAGAATAAAAGTTAATTTTTATTCATATAAATAAATAAAATTCCTTTGAATAATATTCTTCTTCTTCTTCTTCTTCTTTTCCTCGTTTCTTCTCTTTTCTTCTATTATCTTCTATTATCTTTTATATTTTATTGTATTAAATAATAATGTTTAAACGTCAATCAAACGATATATTTTAAAACAATTTTTCTCTTACTACATTCAATTTTTAAGAGGATATAAATTCTTTATTATTATTTGTCATTCAACACAAAAATCTATTGTGTGAACATTACTTTGACATAACAAACAAAAAAAAAAAAAAGAAAATAGAAGAACATTTTTCATACTTTTTGCCCCTTTTCTACTTCTGTTTTCTTTCGTCTTTTACAACAACAACAACAAAAAAGTTTTACTTCTGTTTTTTCTTCCATTTTTTTTTTTACTTTTGTTCGCCTTTAATTTGTTAAAATTATCTGCGTTGATACTTAAAAAAAAAAAAATGAAAGGAAAGAAAAGAAAATAAAAGAGAAAAACTTTTTTGTTTCTTAAAATTTTAAATGTTTTTAATATTTTTCACTTTATTTTAACGACAGGAAGAGACTATTTTTAATTTTTTTTTTGTTTGCTTTTTGTTTGTGTTTTTATGTTTTATTTGTATTTTTGGTTATGAAATTTAAACAAAAATAAAAAGAAGTGGAAAGGAAGGGCAGAGGGAAAAATATAATAAAAAAATAAGAATAAAATAATAAAGTTTAGAAAATTATTGCCATAAATTTTTTCGTTTTCTTGATCCTAACTTTCTCTCTGTCTCTCTCTCCCTCTTTCTCTTTCTTTTTAGTGGCTCTCCAAAAGTTTAAACTTTTGATCGAACTTTGTGAAAAAAAAAAAAAATAAGGTGAAGCAAAACAAATAAAAAAAATTCATGTTTTCCTTTCTTTCTTTCTTTCTTTCTTTCTTTCTTTCTTTCTTTCTTTCTTTCTATTTTTTTTAGTCTTCTTTCCTGGAAACTTTATTGATTTTATCAATGTTGATGATAACACGAACTCCAAAAAGAAAATTTTGCTGATTAGTTTAAAAAATAAAATAAAACGAGAGAAAAAATGAAAAAAAAAATATGAAAAACTTTTTTTTCCTTCTTCTTCTTCTTCTTCTTGCGTATAAATTTTATCTTATAAAACAAATCTTTCTTTTTCAATAATCTTTGATTTTTCGTGTACATAATAAATACAAGGAAGAACAAAAATAACGAATAGAATACAGATTTTATTTTTGGTTAAATAAAAAATAAAAATAAACAAACACAACAACAATAACAAAAACCAATTGTATGACAGAGAGAGAGAGAGAGAGAGAAAGCGAAAAATCTCGTTAATAATAATAACTATAAAATAAAGTAATGATGAAAAAAAAACAACAACCAAAACATACAAGCAAAGAAAAAAAAAATTAGGAACAGAAGAAGAAAATCAAGATTTGATACCATTAATCAGAGCCTCTCTAGTCTAGAATAATATATAATGGAGAAGAGACAATCATTATGATTGAATTTCATGTCTATTGTCAAATGTAGAGAAGAATAATAAGAAAAGTATATAAAGGAGCTTTCACTTTTTGTATGAAAACAAGAAAAAACAAAAAAACAAAAAATAAATATGAAAGCTCACATATAGAGAAAAACAAACAGACAAACAAGAAAAAAAATGTCTAAAATTAAATTAAGAAAAAAATAAGAGAAATAAATGAAAATTTACGTTTGCTTATTTCTTTTTTTCTGTTTGATTAAATTTCTATAAACAATTGAAAACACTTAAATATAATTAAATGTAAAAATAATTGATTTAAAACTTCTTTTAGTAAAATAAAAAATTTGTTTTTCTTTCTTTTTTCCGTTGAGAGAATTTAATTCTACTTCTGCATCGTCAATTTATTATGTAGCCAATTATTCTTGGTTTCTTAAATATATTTGTATTTGTAAATTATTTTGAATTAGAATCAAATATTCAATCACATATGAATGAATATTTCAATCGATCATATAAACTAAATAAAACATGACTATTAAACTCTGTCTCTACTATAACACAATTCAAGAATTCTACAAAAAATTAATTTTTCGGATTAAAGTCTGTTAGTTTATAGGCCAAATAATTCAAACTATTAATCATAATCATACCCTTTGTTGCTGTATATAGTGTATGAGGTAATTAAAGAAAAATATAAATGTAGCATCAGACATAATTTAATTTATTAATTCGTGATTTTATTAACAGCTTTCCTCTACGTCAAAATCAAATAAACAACAATATTTTAAATAATTTAATGTACTTGAATTGTTTCACATCAAATAATGCAAATGCTCATTATATGCGCTAATGTAAAAAAAAAATTAAAAAATTAGAAAACACTTTCACTCTTTCCACAAAAAAAATGTTTTAACAAAATTCATAGTATAGTTTACCTCCACCAATTAACCCTAATGAGGATAATTTTTGCGCAACGTTTTTGGTGGTTTTTTTATATTTTTTAATTTTGTTTCATAAAATAAATTCCCTTGCCAACATAAAATTAACATGTAAAGGCTTCCAATTATAAAATTCAGCTGCTCAATGGTCCGACCCAATTACAACTATATATTTAATGAAGGAAAATACGGCACTGAAGTTTGTTTTATTTTATTTTAAAGCATAAGACATTTAAATTTCATGAATTTAACCATTTTGTTTAGACTTTAGACACTAAAGGCAAAACAAAAGAATTAAATTAGAATAATAAAAGTTTTTCTAATTTTTTTTTTTTTTTGTTTATTCCAATTTTCAAATTCAAATGCAATTTAATATTGTTGTTTTTTTTTTTGTCACTGAAAATTATTTAAATAACGTTTTTTTCTGTATTAGTTATTTTTAATTGAATTTTTCTTTATAAACAATATTTTGTAAAGATGTGTAAATAAAAAAAAAAACTTAAATTAAAAACAGAAAAAAAAATCGGTTCCATCGACATAAATTTCTTTTACAAAATAAAGTTTTGCAGGCAAAACTTAATGAAAATAAAAATTAAGAAAATTTCGTAAAGTCAAGTGAGACAATTTAATACAAGAGAGTAAAAAAAAAATGTTCACAGTAAAACCATCATCATTTTTCCGTTCCCCATTCCATTATAAATAATTAATTTTAAATTTGGTTTAAATGTTTGAAACTTTTTTCTTGTATTTTTTTTTTTTTTGTAAAAATAGAAAATTGTCATCAAAATTTTTATGTAAATAAATTCAGTCTAGTCTTCATCATGTATACTTAATTGAATTATTAAAGAAAGAAGAAAAGTTGTTTTTTAATGAATAAAAAAAATCACAGGAGAGGAAAAAAATAACAACACGCAATAAAAGAAAACTTTAAAATAAAAATACTCTTGTTGTTGGGAATACTTTTAAAATATTTAAGACAATTTTCACTTCACAAATTATAGTTTTTATTTAGATTTTCCTTAAGTTTGTCTTACATTTATGAAGTCATACCTACAGTGAAAATTAATACAGATGCAAAATATGTATGAAAAATCATATAAGACAATTTTTTCATCAAATTGAAACCTTGAGAAAGTAAGAACGACAACAAAAAGAAAAACAATAAAAAAATATAAAACAAAAAAGTTTATTAAAACTCCTTCAAAGTTTTTTGAATTCAGTAATATATAAACACACACACATACATACATATGCATACCTATATGCATACCCATATATATATATATATAAAAAAACACATATGCTTATATAAACATCCACCCTCAAAGGCAATACAAAAAAAAACGAAAGAAAAACCGTCATTCCATCTTAATTTAAGACTTTTTGTTTGACATTCATTTGAAATAAAGAAGACAAAAAAAAAGTTCCTCAAGACGGAAAAAAAGGAAAAGCAAAAAAAAAAGAAAAGAAAAGAAAAACGCCATAAGCGAGACGAGAGGTATAAATTATATGAGTTTGAGTTTGAGATTTATTCACCACTTTTTGATTAATATTTTATAATAATTAATATCAGATATGCGACAAATATAAACAAAAGTAATTAATGTTAGAATAAATATATATATATATATATATATATAGAATCGATTTTTGTAATTTAATAGGAGTTATATCACAATTACAGTAAGACCTGTAGGGTTTAGTAACTTTAGGCAAAATTTGTTACAATCCAATAAAAAAGATCATATCAGAGAAAATCTTAGGAATCTTAGAAATCAGGATTGAATAATTTAATTAAAAAGGTGAAAAAAAAAACAAACTAATTTTAGTTCAACAACAATTACAAGAGTTTGAATCTGGATCTTTAAATTTATTGAGTAAAGAAAAAAATTGTACGAATTTCAGAAGTTATTGTTGGATTTGACATTGGTTTCATATTTTATTTTTATAGTTCAAAATAATTTTAATGGAAACATTAAAATTTTTTATTTTACGTTTTTTTTTTCAACTTAAAAAGGAATTAAAATTGTTTGAAAAAATATTTGTGTTTCTGTGTGAAATTATTTGGTTTTGTTTTTATCCATTTTTACAAATAGAAAATTACAAATTGAAATTAAAATAAATTGAAAAAATCAATCAATATTGTCGAAGGCAAAAAGAATACAAAATAGGTACAATTCAATTTAAAAATATTTTTGTTGTGGGTTTTTTCTCGAAACGTTATTTGTTAAGTTTTTTTCTTGTTAAGACAGTTTATTAGGCGTCATTCAATATCATCGATAAAATGATTATTTATAAATAATTGACGACGCATCTATAATCACAACAACATTTTCTTCTTATTCTTGATCTGTCAACTTTTTTTGTTTTTATTTTTAGAAGATCTTTCTCGTCCATAATTTGTCATTTATTGATTCTTTAAAGTGCCATGTTTTACTAACGCCTACTAATTTTGATTCTCGCCCATCATTTAAGATTGATTCCGGTTGAGTTGAACTTTAAACAATCGAAAAATGTTAAACACTCCTTTGTCGTATTTATTTTCATAGAAAATTACTCTCTAGAAATATTTTTCATATCATTGGGAAAAAAATCTTGTTGAAATTTATAGAGAAAAAAAGAAATATTAAAATTTCTAATCTTTAACTTAAGTATAAGTAAAATATACATATTTTTGAACGAATCACAAGAATCCAGTGAAAAATTCCTTATAGATATGCATAAACAGCATCAACTTTTAAAGAAAAAAAAAGTATAGTGTTATAAAGAAAGAAACTTGCAAAACAGAAAAAAAGAACGTCGCACAGCTTAAGGAGCATCTTCTTCCCTTTTTTTATATACAATGTTAATCTCTACACTTTTGCTTACGGCAGAATACAAAACGGTGGGGTTTTATTTTCAACTCGTCTGCTACACAGAATCATATCGGATTACGAGTTAAATCTTTTTTTTTTGCATGTTTTGTTGTATTTCATTCTCTCTCTTTCCTCTTCTTTGTTACTTATTACTGTTCTTTTTAAACTAAAAACAGTCTCAACATCATACACATGAAATCTACAACATAAATCAAGATTTCTTCTGGTTTTTATTTTTATTTCTGATTTTCCTTCTTTCTTTTGATTTTCGTTTATCAAAAGTCTCAAAAGTTGAATGTTAAAAAATTTAAAACAACAACAATAACAGAAATAAGTATAGAAAAAACTGAATAAAATCAATTTGTTGCAATCCTATTTTTTCTGTATTGATAAATATAATTTGTATATTTGTATTTATATTTGTACTCTCTAGATATAACATTATAATATTACACCTTGTCGTCTATCGAAGTTCATTTCTCAGTCCTATCTGAAATATATTATTTTCATCTATTATTTTGGTACCTTACCAACCTAACCTTCTTTACCTTACCTCATGATGGCTGATTCTTTTTATCGAATACAATTTTTTTTATACATTTTTCATGCATATCCAATGTAATGTAAATTGTATAGCTCTTTCACTACAATTTCTCTTATTGAGCTTTTTTCATCTTATTCTTCTTCTTCTTCTTCAATTCGTTTTTCGCCTGCCTTTTTTTCCCCACTGACATAAATATATTTTATATAACAACACAAACATTTGAAGTGTTTTCCTTTTTTCTAAATATTTCTACATTTGCGATCGTATTGTATTGGTGTTGCTGCTGTTTTTTTTATGTATAGTTTGGTGTTGTGTATGTATGTAATGTACAGATATATATAAATTACCACCCATTCAACAAAAGCATAACAAAAAAAAAACAGCACCAACAACAACAATATGAAGATGGACGGAAAAAAAGCAGCAAAAGCATCTGAAAAAAACAAGAACAACAACAACGACAAACACAAGAAACCTCTGCGTGTGTTTAGTCTTTGACACTTGAAATAAATCAACGATGTTGATCTTTTTTTTTGGTTTTTGCTTTTCTTCCTTTTTTTTCCTTCTATTTTGTTTTTGTTTTCTTTTCCTTTTATTCTCTTGTTGATGATGATTGAAAAAAAAATACAATTAATTTGATGATGTTTACTTCTGTTCTCCATTATTTTTAATTATTCACATTTCAGTATTGTTTATCGATTCATAACAATATTTATTTAGATAAAAATAATATGGGAAAATTTTAATTTACTTTTGTAATATTTGTGTTTTTTTATTTTACCTATTTATAGAAAACAATTATAATTTATGCATTCTTTATCCTTCTACAAAAATATATAGAAGATCAATTTTTTTATGTTATTGTGAGGGATTTTATGACCATTCACAACGCATTGAGCGTGATAGTGTAAGGTAATCTTGTCATTCATTTTTTAATTTGATATTCTTGTCAAACTAGAATTGGTAATATTACAATTGAATTTAGTCCAACCTGTTAACTTATTCAAAAAATAATTTTAAATATAAGAAATTTAAATGACGAGAAAAAATCAATTGATATTGGACCCTTCAAGTAATTGTTTATTTAAAAAGTTTTTATTTTCTAAAACTCCCCTTGTATCGATCTGTTATATTTTTCTACCTAAAAATAATCTAATCTGAATTCTTGCCCTATTAAACGCAATCCATACGCCACACAAATAATACGAATACACACAATAAAAATTGACATACAACACAGATATATTTTGTATACACGTAAGGAAATGAAAACTCATTTCTATAAAATTTTATAACATTTTTTCTCTTGTCAATTTTTTTTTCTTCTCTTGCTTAAAGATTTCATTTTATCAAATCAATTTGGTAAATAAATTGGAATTTGCGTTTTTCTTCTTCTTCGTCTTTTTCTTCTTTTTTCTCGTGCCAGATAAGCTCTTACATAACATTGACTGGTAATATATTAGATTGGGCATGACAAAAATAAAAAAAAATACATATAAAGGGAGACATGGAAAAAAGTTCCCTTTTTTTTTGTTTTAAAATAAATTGGAGATAAAAGATTTTCAGATTTTTAAGATTTTCGTTCTTTGTTTTTTTTTTTTTTTTGATATTTTTGAGAGCTACTTTATAAACGTTTCTTCTTATTCTTGATAAATTTTTTTGAAATACTCAAGTCTATTTTTATATGTCTTTGTTAACACAATCTAACCATATATCACAATTATAATTAGAATTAATTCGTATAAGTGTTTAATTGTTTGACTCCGTTTTCCTTTTAACTGGAATGTAATATTATAGTAAGCTTTTCATATTTAACAGCAAAAGAAAAAAAAGCAAGCGACCGTTTATTTAATGTGCCTGGGTTCTACAACCCTCATTTCAGTATTTTTATTCACCCATCTCACACAATAATCCTTGTCTAAATGAATATATTTTTTTTCTGTTCGGTTTCTTTTTTTACAGCCAAAGCGAAGCAAAGATTAAAATGTTTTTTAAGCAAATGCAAAATAAAATTATCTTTCTGTTTTATTTTTTTTTTTTTTTGTATTCTAAATTCTAAGCTAAGACTTTCTGAATTATCTTTTTTTTTCTTAATTTTTTTTTTGTTTTTATATTTTTTCCCCCTTTAATTTTCTTGAGAGAAATTTCGATTACGATTATTAAAAAAATTACATAAAATGTATAATTATGTATAATTAAAATAAGAAAAAAAAGAAAAGTTAAGAATTTTATGTGATAGACTTAGTAAAAAAAAAGGTGAAAAAGGAGATTGTTGTCACTTAACGACATTTTACATTCAGCTCTTTTTTATTCAATTCACCATCTCACAAATAGAAGAAGAATAAAGAAAAAAACAGACAAAGAAGAAAATGTGACATTTGATTATTTTGTCCAATTGTGTTGTCTCGACTGACATTGGCAACAAAAAAAAAGACCCAAAAAAATAAATCGAAAATGGAAAAATAAAAGCGACTTACCTGGAACACCATCCTCATTTGTTTGTCTCTTCTTTGCCCCACCCAACCCATTTCTGATTTGGTTATATAAATAAAAGAAGAGAAAGAAATGGTTCATAAGAAAGTATTGGTTTGATAGGGCAGACAAGCACTTTGTACGCGGCCTTGATCTATCCAAGTGAAATGTGTCGAATTTAAGTCATCAGATAAAATATAAAATAAAAAGAACTCAATATATAAAGCCTAAGGATCAGAGTAAAAGGGTTCAATGATTTTCAACTCTCCCAAACACTCTTTTAACATCATTTAACTCATTCCACAATATTTGAAAATAACCCGATACCCTACTTCTTGTTCACACGTAAAAAATAAAATAAAAGTCTATCAAAATAATCAAAAATAAAATCGTTAAAATGAGATTTTCTTCTTATTTTTTTAATAGGATGAAATTTTTGTTGTACTTCATAAACTCAAAATGATATAAATATTTTAAACAAACATTTTTAAAAAAAGGATTTATAAATTTGCGAAATTATTGCCACTATTATTCAGTATTTTATTAAAACGTATATAACCAGAGCCACCTGCGAACAATATGATTTACTATTAAAATAAAATCTAAATCATTTTTCACAAAGGTGTGAACTCACGACCCTAATAAGGTCACATATGATTGAGAGACGGACGTGTTATCCACTTTACCAACGACATGACTATATATGAAAACTTTATGTACAGTAATACGTCATTAAATGTGATCCCCATTTTTCCATAAACCACCCCGCACTTAACACAGCAATATAATGTCCTTTTTTCACTTTTGTTGTAACCAATTTATTTGGATATTTTTAACAATTTTTTTTTTATTCGTATAAAACATATTTAGCCGTTTTCTCTCATTTTCTTTTTATAAATTTTTCTTTCTTTCTTTTTTTTTTCATTCCTTTTGTTCGTTTTTTTTCTTTCTGTTGAATAAAAATCAACCCAAAAATTTTTTTTTTTATTCACATGCGTGAATATAACAAATGACTCTATTCTGAACCCAAAATATATAACCTACTTTAACTACCTCCACTTCTACCTATGTAACATTTATTTTTTTTTGTTATTCTATTTATGGAGATCACTCGACTTGCGACCTGAAATTAAAAATGAAAAATAACATAAAAAAGAACGTGGTGTGTGTGTGATGAGAAAATCTAAAACATACGTCATAAAAATGTAAATGTTTCCTCTATGTTTTCTCCTTTATATTTTCATTTTTTTTTTGTTTTTGTTGTTGTGGTTATTACATTTAACATTTTATTTGTGTCGCTTATATTTTTTCTTTTCAGTTTTCTATTTGACTTGATTTGACTTTTGTTTCTTTTTTTTTTACTTTATCCCCATATTTTTGTTCCATCTTGTCCAGACTCTTTCTGGATCAACATTTGTTAAAAGGATATACTTTAACATTTAAAAAAAACCAAAGTTGTTCAGACTTTATTTTCATCTGCAGAAATTAGATTTTATACGTTTATGAAATTTAAAACAAAATTTTTACTTTAAACTTAAGGAAATAACAAAAAAACAAAATAAAAATTCGTTTGATATAAAAAAGTTAGCAGAGATAACTTTAACTATGTACAAAGATTTTTTTTTTTTTACATTTTTCCAGTATAATGTTGCTACTTGAATATTTTAGTTTAGATGAGGAAAAAAAAAAAAGAAGAAAAATCTGATCACAGTTTTATACAAAAATCAAAAGGAACTTATACCTATACGATATGATTGAAACTGATATAAAAGCATAGAAAAAAAGTTGTTTAGTTTTTTTTTTCTTTTACAAAATTCAAATGAGTCAAACGCAAGAAAAAAAAAGAGAAGAAAAAGAAGAAGAATTTATATCAAAAGAAACTTCAAATAAACTTTAATGCACGAATAAATACTGTAGTAGTTTATTATTGTAATTGTTGTTGTTATTGTTATTTCTCTTGTTCATTTCATCCTATATCTATCTAAAGTATTTTCACTTATATTCTATTCTTACATATAAAATATCTTATATAGAAAATAACTATATAATGTATATTACAGGTTTTGTATATCTGTAACGTAACGTATACGTAACGCTACTAAAGAAACCATTTCTCAAGTTTATAGAGAATACTATACATTTTATTCTCTCTTTAGTCTAGTCTTAGTCTATATAGTAGTTATATATTTATATTTTTTAGTTTTTTAGTTAAAACTAAACTGTTATATATATCAGACACTCTAAGTAAGTACCATCTGTTATGTAAAATATACATATACCTACCTATTCTTATTATGTATACAAGTACTTGTATTTTATCTTCAAAATTTGTGTATTTTAAGTTAGACAGAAAGATAAAATAATGACAGAAAGAGATAGGCAATTGATTGAGTGTTATAAATTTAAAATAAGATTTTAAAATTATTTTAACTAAAAAACAATGATTCTTTTGTTTTTCTTATTTATTTTTTTATAAATTTAAAAACACACTTTAGAGATTAAATATCATAAAATATTTGTCTACGCTTCAACATATTTTATTCATTACGTTAATTTTTACATTTTAAAAAAATTAGTAAAATTATGAAAAATAAGTTAAAACTTATAAACATGAAATTGTTTTAATAAAAATGATTTAAATTATGAGAATTATTTCTAATTCCAAACTTTTTTTACATACTCACAACAACAACCACAGTCACAATCACAAAAATATTTATTCGTATCTTTAAATGTGGTCAATTGAAAAACTATTATTTCATCATTGTCCTTTAATTCGAATGATTTAATATTAGTAACGAATAATTATTTATATATGTTATGTAATTTTCATTTGATTTTATTGCATTAATAAAAGTTTCTGTTTCCACATAAGAAATTAATAAATTTTGTATTCTGGTTTTTAATTTGTTGAACTGAATTTCATGAGGAAAAAATGAGAGCTATTGGAAGAAATCTCATCTTAAAAATCCCTGGAAAAATTTGTAAAATGAAAATTAAACCATACACAATAATTTGTTTAATTTCTTATCATACTTTATTTATTTTACTTAACAGATAAATAATGATTAATTTAATGGATAACCATTCGCGTACACAATTTATATTTTTTTGTAATTTAATTTCGTTCTCAACCAGTCGTTTCACTTTTATGTATTTATTTATTAAATATTATAACGAGTAAAATTTATATATACTGGAAATACAAAATTTCATTTTCCTTTTCTCATTAATAAATTAATGAAAAAACAGTATTTTTTTTTATTAAATAAACGACAACATTAAAGACTATTAATTCAAAACTAATTGCATAGTGCACTCTACCATAATTTAATATTATAAAAGGACTCTAGATTTTATGTTTCAATAATTCTTCGTTTAATTACGCCTAGACCTAAAAATAAAACCTTTTAAAAATGCTTTTAATTATTGATGACAGAAAATAAATTCATATTTTTTTCTTTATAAAAGCCGAAAAAAAAAAATTTATAAATATGAGAAATATCCAGACATATATTTTGTTTTCTGTATTTGACAATCTGTGTGATCCCGACATTTATCTTTATCTCTAAAGTTTCTCTTAATTCACATATGTTGCAGAAATGCAAACATAATAAGTGTGATTGTGAATGTATGTAATATGTCTGTTTATGTATTTTCTACCACTTCTTGCTAAAATTTGAATAACGGATATGAATTTGTAGAAACCGCACAAATAAACCAAGGTGACAGATGTGGTTTTTATGCTTAAAATTGTTATAATTTAAAAATACAATTTATTCCTCACCTATGTTTATTGTTGATGGTTAAATTAATTTCATCACTTTACACACATCATAATTTTATCAACAATATTATTAACTCATCTTATAAATATTATTATTCTCCATTATATAAACATATATTTTGTTATTATAAAGTTGAGTGTTGAAAAGCTAGCGTATATAATATAATATAAAATTGAATAATAAAATAAAGTAACTTAAGGTCAAAAATTTAATCTGTATTTGAAGTTAAATATGTCTGTTTATATTGACGATTAAACTATTTTAATGTTTATTATATTTTATATACTTATGTTATTCTATGGTGTAAATTTATGTACCTAAATTTATCTGACTAGAAGCTATATTAGAAGAAAAAGTAAACGAAGCTTGTACATCCATCATATTATTCTATAAAATAAAATAAATGTATTAAAATATTGAGGTTGCCTGTTTAAACTTTATCTACTTATTCTAATATTTTAAACTTAATACCGCTTGTTATATGTTTTAGTTTACTTTTATTAAATAATTATGAAATCTATTAAAGCTAATGAATAATCCTTGAATAATACAAAGAATATCTAATGATGTTTATAAAGAATAAATATAATATTGAATAAAATGAAAGATTTTTGTATAAAGGGTGTACACACTTTGGGTAGTTTTCTCTAAGTTTTTATCCTTATAAAATGAGGGTTGAAAATAATTGTACAATTATTTATTCTTAAGGTTAGTTAAAACAATATAAGAAAACCAAAAATAAACTTTAGCCCGTAGTGAGTTAGATATTTTGAAGTTGTTTTTTCTTTGACTTTGTTGTTATTTTAGGAAGAAAAAAAAGTTTCTGTTTTTTTTTTCGTACATATTTTCTTTTTTCTTGTTTCTTCATTCATTCATTCATTCATTCAATTATATATTATTAGTTTTTTTCTTCTCTTTATATTTTGTTAGATTATAACAATTTGATGAATTAGATATTGTTTACTAGTGACAAGTAAACGATTTATAACTGAGTGAGAATAATCTGTTTTTAACTAAATTCCAATTCATCAACAATATTGAACTGTTTCTGAATTGTTTTTGTTCAAATTTTTTTTCTTTGCTTTTCTTTGTTTGTTTATTTATAATTTTTATTATATTTTGTTTTTGTTTGTTGTATCTATAAATACAGAAGAATATAAGAAAAAAACTGAAATCAAATTTCCTTTTTAATATTAATTATTTGGAAGTTTTAACATTGGCTTATAAATTCAATTTTTCTTAGAATAATAAAAAATCAATAAAATTGTAATTTCAGATAAAGAATTCATATTTTATAATGATGTTTTCCATGAATTTTCTCAAGTCCTTTATTTTCCTTTAATCCCTAATTCAATAATATTGTTATTCTTACAAGTTGGGTTTATTTTTTTTCGATTCGAAAATTTTGTTGAATTTGTTGAAAGCAACTAAAAGTTGAAATATTTTGGTAAAACTTTTTCACAAAGTAATATTTTTCATTAATAGTTTCAAAAAGGAAAATCATCAATACAAAAATATAAGCTTCGTTAACTTATAAAGTCAAAATGTCTTTTTACTTTGATATTTAATATCCATATGTTAACTTTAACTTTAACATTATCTATATCATTGGACAATAATTGTTCTTTAGTTAATTCTGGGTTTTCGACAAATATTTTTAATCGGAAATGTTTAACATCTCTTTGTGTATTTAATTTGTTTTTTCTAATTTCTTAAATGTTATTTAGGGTGTAAATATATATATTTTGTTTGTAAATAAAATAGAAATAATTTTCCATTTAATGAAAAATTATGAATAATATTTTTTTAGTATTTTTTTGAGTATTTTATGTCTAGTCTTAAGGTTGTAAGCCAAAATTGCGAGTTACCTTAAAATCAGATAATAATGAAAATCAGATTATCATTGGACAATAACATATCACAGAAAAATCTTTAATGATCTAAATCTTAAGTTTGTTTGATAAGAAAAATTTAAGATGAAAATTTAAAGATTTTGGAATATTCTGTTGAGAAATGTTTCTTCTTTTTTCTTTATATTAAAGCGCTTTCACTTTTCACATCAATCAATTCTTATTGAAGTTTATTTTTTTTCTTCTTCTTCTTCATTTACTTCTTATACACTCTTGTAGAAGGAAAAAAAAAGCAAAAGAAATTTGAAAACGAAAAAATGTAAATAAAATATTTTAAATGTCACTACCAATTTTTGTTGTATATACAAATAATATTCTTCTTCTTCATCTTTCTCTAATATTGTTCGTTCTTGTTGTCATCTTTTCTATATCTAATTCTGTCTGATAACAGCGACATTTTCTCTTTTTGAGAATATTTTCCCGGCTTTTTCCCATTTCAAAGAAATAATCTAAAACTGTATTGGAAAAAATAAACAGTTTCTTTTTTCATTCAAACGTCGAATATCTTCTTCTTTTCTCGTCGACTTCTTGTTTGGTGTCGTCATTTTTTTTCTCTATTCATTTTTTGTTGTATTAAATTTTTGTAACTTATCTAGAACTTTAGAAATAAATCATGGGTTTGGTTTCTTACTTTGTATAAGTATTTCTCTTTCTATATTTTTGTTTATCTCCATATGCTGTAAATGTGTGAATTTATGTGTGTGTGTGTTTATATTTTTTTATGTTGTTTTTTTTTATATTTGCTGTCGTGTTGCGTGCTTTTTTCTTGCTTATGTGAAAACATATGCGGGAATTGTTTGAACTTTCAATACCTATACATAAATATACCTATAACAATATTATAGGAAAAACAGTTTAAGATTATATGTGTTTGATAATATTCAATTTTATGGAATTCGTTTCAATATATTAATATTTTATTTAATAAATTCCATATTTTAGTTATTTAGTCGTAACATTGATAAGTTTTTTTATTCTTTATATTTTTCTGGTTTGTCGAATCTAAATTAACATAAAAAAAGTAGTTGTTGTAAAATATTCAAGTGTTTTTTTTCCACGTTTTGAAAAAAAAAATATTGTGAATAAACCGATTGAAACGTTTTTCAAACTATTAAAATAAACATTTCACGAATATTTTCAATTTGAATCTCCTCCAAGCATAATAAAAAAGAAAAAGAAGAGAAAGGAAAGAAGAAAGTATTTTATTTCTTTATAAAAAGAATAAAAAATTTGAAATTGATTCTCTCGAATAGAAAATAAAATAATCTAAGTCAAATACTGAATTTTTGTAATCGAAGAACGTTATATTTTGGATTATATTTTCTTCTATTAAATTTAATATTTTTCAATCATTTTTTTATTCCAAAAAAAAAAAACGAATAATAGAAGTACAAAAAAAGAAAGAAACACAAATAAGAGAAAATGGGGACTTTTTAAGAAAAGAATTTTCAAACGTAAACATTAGTAAAGCTCAAATATAATTTTGGAAAATCAAAAATTATTATCGACATCACAAGAATAAACAAAAATAAATGAAAAGGCAAAAAAAAAATGATGTTCTTGTAGAAAATTTAAAAAAAAAAAATCAAATATCTAACCAAATTGGGGAACAAAAATGAAAGAAATAAGCAGAAATGTGAAAAGGCGAAATATAAAAAATAAGGGAAACTTTACAAAAGTTTTCTTTTTTTTTTACTTAAAAGAGAGAAAAATATTATTTTTTTCTGCTTGAAATTTAACGACGGAGAAGAAGAATACAGGAGGGAAAAACAGAATATATTCCTTGTCACACCTTAACTTACCTGAGTAACATAAAACCAATTTTAGAAATTGTTTTTCTTATTTTCCTTATTTTCTCCTTTTTTTTCTCTTTTATTTTTTTATTTTTTTTTGCTTTCCTTCATAAACTTTCCAAACGAATTTTAAACGAAACTAGGAAAAATATATAACAACCCCAACAATCCCTAAAACAACAACAAATTAGAAAAAGAAAAAAGCAAAAATAAGAAAAAAAAGGGAAAAAAGGCAAAAGGAAAATTCTTGGACTTTTGTCTCAAATTGAAAATTAAATTTAACAGAAGAATATGTTTTTATTTCCCTTTCTATTTTTTTTCCCCATGTAATTTTTAATTCAATTAAAATTTCACAAGTTTGTATTATTTCTTTCTTTTTTTTGTTCTTTCTTTCTTGGGACCAAAAAATAAGAAAATTAATTATTGAATTCAATTTTTCTTCCTTTATTTTTCTTGTCATTACTTTTCTTTTGTATGTTGACCAAAAACTTTTATTGCCTTTCACTCTTATATTTTTATAAGGATAAATGTCACATAAGAAGTTAGAATTTCAATTGGAATTTTTTCTATTTTGTGAAAAGTCATGAGAAACATAAGTTTATATGATTGACATGTGTGTGTGTGATATGTAAAATAAAGAAAATTGGAGCAGAATTTCTTCTAATTTAGGCTCAATGAACAATTTATTTTATTTTCTTGTTCTTCGTCATCTTCTTCTTCATTTTTGTTCATATTTTTAAAATTTCTAACAACAATTTAAAAGAAAATATATTGTTTTGTACTTTCATTTGTATTGTTGTTTTTCCTGTGTTAAAAGAAAATATGTTGAAATTTTACCATGATTAATAAAAAGTGTATATTTTACCGTTTTTAAATTGTAATGAAAATTTTAACAATTATGAGATTCTTGTGGATTCAGTTAAAATAACATCACATCACAACAATAATAAAAACAGAAACAACAACAACAACAAAAAACATTTATGATATAAAAAAACTATAACAATAATAACAGCAGTAACAACAACGAACATATATGACGTAAAAAAAACTATACCAACAAAAGAAAATATATTTTCATTTAAAAGTTTCTTTTTGCTTTAATATTTTTTTCTTTTCTTTTCTTTTTCTGTTTAGCGATTTTTTTAATTAAGTTTAAATTATTTTTCTTTTTTGCCTTCTATGCTAGATTTTTCTTCTAAAAAATTTCTTTCTTTTTCTCTCATCTGTTTTCGAATATTTTACAGTCTCGCGTCAAAGAAAAATAATTAACTATGTTAAAGAAAAAAACTTGTTTAAAACAAGATCCTTAATATAATTAAAAGGGAAGCAATAACAAAAAAAATTGATCTTTCTTTATTTCACTTCTATAAAATTGTTCGCTCTCTCTCTCTTTCTTTCTCTCTCTCTCTCTCTCTTTCTTTAATTTTGTCTACTGAACGGCGTTTATTTTATACCATGACCAATAAATTGTTGTTTTTGGTTTTTATATTATTATGGTTATTGTTACTATTTGGGTATAAATTGTCTGAGTCCTTTTGGTCCACATTCTAATAACAAACGCCGATCACGAATACCATTCCAAATTTTCTTTGCATGCATGAAACAAACAAGAGAAAACCATTTTTTATTTTTACTACAGAAAAACAAAAAAAAGAAATAACGTTAATCTTTTATTATTATTTTTGTTTTGCTTTAACTTATTTTTTCAATCTTCTACTTTTATTTCTTAAAAAAAAATTTTTCTTTCAAACAAAAATTCAATTTATTTCACTTGTTGAAAATGGCAATTTCTTTTATTTTGTCGATTTTTTGAGTATTCATCTTCCTCACACTCTGGCCTTCTTCTTACGACTGTACATTTATACATTTTTATGTTGTATAAACGTTATATTAACGAACGGAAAAATAACAAAGAAGAAGTAGAAGAAAAAAAATAAAGGAAAAAAACGAAAAGTGTGAATATTTTCTTGCAAACGTAAACCAAAAACTCTATCATCCCTAGATATTATGTATATTATGATTTTGGTACCATCCAATCCATATGTGTGTTTTTGTTGTTCAATGTTAAAGATAATAATAGGAAAGATATGCGGTACAGTAAAGTTAAAATGGTTGAAGAATGAGAAGAGAATAGGAATACATGGTTGGAGTTAAAAGTTACTCCTGTATTCCTTTTCCCACACACCACCCCACATTAGATATTTGCCATTTTTGGTTAAAAGGAATAACGAGCGTGTAAATATTCTGGGTGAACATCATATAGCTTCTGTATAGTATGGTTTCATATTGTATATTATATATTCTCGTATATATTTATGAATTTTCTAAAAAACAGACAGACAGACAAAATATGTTATGAAATATTCATGTTAGAAAATAGGCTGAATCATATGACATCAGAACATAAATTTAAAATGCAGGATGGTTATAAGATGTTTTAAGTTAAGGAAAAAAAAAGAAGGAGGGTCAAATAAAAAAATTCTTTATAGAACTTATATAAATATATGATCTTCTGGCGGTTGTCGTTTACACATCATATAAAAATATATTTTATCAATTACGCACAATAAACTTCAACTTTTCATATTATTTGTTTTGTTTATTTGAAGATAAATTTTATTTTATGAGTTTTATACTGTTTTTTTTTTATAATAAAAGCTTTAAGTTTAGCTATAAGTTTATTTATTTCAATATTTATATATTTAAGAAAAGTGAAGGAATTATTTTTCATTGGACCAACATTGCCATGGAATTTTTCCTTTTTTTTTCTTTTTCCTCTTTTTTGTTGGTAAATTTTTTATTGGCAGTATTTTTTTTCTTTCTCGATCTTGGCCGTTGATGGAAAAATTCTTTACGAAATTCCTTCTATTTTTTGTGTTTTTTTTTTTTAATTATGCCCACAAATTTAATTCAATAAAAAATTTTATAAGAATGAATAAAATATGTAAAAGATTTAAATATAATTTTTGTTAATGAAATTAATTGAATTCTAAAAAATTTTTACCCCATTTATGTGATGAGCTTGCTTTTATATGAATTTTTAAATTCTGTGACGTATTTAGAAAATTAGAGAAATATCATTACCCAGAAATAGTAAATACTCAGAAAGTATATTTAAAAATATTTTAACCACAAAACTGAATAAATATCTTCAACAAAATTATAAACAATACAAACCAATTATTATTCCAATTTAATTGCTTGCAATTTTCTATTTAAACTTAAACTGAATTTTGTTTATTATTATAGAATGAAAAGAATTTGTATAAATGAAAATTATATATAAAATATAAAGACAGAGACATGAATTGATGGAAAGAGTAAAGCAGAAATTGTTTTCGACTAAATGTTTTTTTTTATTCTTGAAATTGGAAATTCCCTAAATTCGACTATATCACAATCACAACCCACAAAAGGTTCACTTTATTTTATTGTTTGGGATTAAATTGCATCCTTTTGATTGTCCCTAATCTTTTAAACTTGAATTTGACTATGTGTATGTGTATGTGTATATATTTTATGTATTTGTGTATGTATATAAGCGATGATGCGAACAATTTTCTTTTGATTTTCTTTCTTTTCCCGATACATATATTTATTTTTTTGCTCAATATAAAATTGACTAATAAATTTATTTATATTTTTTTTTTTTTTGTTTGCTCAATCACAGAAGAGCCAATATCCCAATTAATTTATAGGAAATTAAAGTAATAAATCACTTTGGTTTCATTCAATCTGAACACATTATAGATTAAGATGAGGGTGTGAGTATTACTATCTCTTTTTAACATTCTTTATACATACCTATTAAATTGTGCGTGTATTTTGTGTTTGCCAGAGTGATTATGGTTAAATACAAATAATCGATTTCTTTTTACATTTTTCCCCCTTTTTTTTTAAATTTTATCGTTGAACTTTTTTCTTTCCTTTTTACTTTTACTCCGTATGTTTTTTCTTTCATTTTTGCCTCTTTCCCTTGTATAGTTTAAATCATTGCTGTATCCTGTAGGAATTTTCTCTTTTTTTTTGGGTTAAGAGATGAAGTACCCATTGGTTTGGTTGGTTTTATCGGAGCTTTATTATTATAATAAACCGCGTGCTTTTATATTCTAATACATACAAATAAATAAAAATAAATCATACTTCAGTCAAGTAAAATGCTGTATAGAAGGTGGAAATAATTTATGGATAATTTGTGCGGATTCATGAGACTAATTCGTATTATAATATATATTTATAGGTACCCTATCCAATCTAGGGGCTTAACTTAAACCTAAAAATGTTTAGATTGTCGTTTTACGGTATTTTTTTTTGTTTTGTTTTGTTGCGTTTCGTTTTGTTTTTTTTTTCGCTTTCTTTCATGCGTCTACATAAAATCTGGTGGGTCAAAGAATGTACCTTTTTATTATTTTGCGTATTTATTGTTGAGACAATCCAACAGACATTATATATATACCCTAAAACGGATTATTAATGCTCTGAACTCATACAAAAATCACTTCCATTTTTGACCTTTTATGTACAAATTTTATACTACATGAGACCGAAACACGTTGATGTTGTTGAGACATGAGAAAGGTGGAAACTTCATTAAATGGAAAATACATTTATTTTTTGTGCAAAAAAAAAAGGGTTGTGAATACTTCTTCTTTCCTGAGATGTTATGAATGTAAATTATTATACGATCAGAGGTGTGAAATATTTCAGTAATATTATATTTCAAGTTTTTTTTGCTTGTATGCAAAGTGAATTTTTCTTTTAACCCTTTTTATTTTTGAATTTAAATTAAATTTTCAATATTTATTTATTAAGACAAAAACCGAAAAAAAACGAATACAACAATTCATAAATTTCTTCACAATAATTTATTAGAATTAGGTTTTCTAATCGATTAGAATAATTTTACTTTGAGTGAAATATATAGAAATATATAGACTAAATATGAACGTTGTTATATTATATACACATACACACACTTATTTATTTTTCTATCACCTACATATTTCATGTCTATCATCCATCTTATAACATATAAATCGCAACAATTATTTTGTCATATGAATACACACACAGACGCGTACACGCACATATATAACTGCTAATATGCATTACAGTAAACACATATACACGATTAAAATCAATTTATATTCAGAATAATATATTATTGGTGTTGGTGTTGACAACAACTTTTACTGTCGCTTCATATAAATTTATGTGATATGAATTAAAAGCACTTTGAATAATGATCATACACCATAATACTAAATTTGATTAAACTTTAGTAAAAAAAATATCTATATAATATATGTATGAATGTATCTTTATGTATGGTATGTCTGTGTATGTATGTATGTTGATATATATAAATAAAGCTTTTTTTCATTATATACATTTATAAAAATTTTATATTTATAAACACATAATTTTTGTTTTGTTGGTGTTGGTTTATATTATGTTCTCTTTTATTGTTGGAAGGGGAGAGAAGAACACAGCTCCAAAAGTTGATAAATATTTTATAAATTCAACATTATAACTCAATATAAATGTATAAATTTATATACAAAAAAAAGAAGAAGAAGAAGAAGAAGTGAAATATAAGCAAAGCATAGTAAAGATATAAAAAAAATGTATTTTTGGCACGAAACCGTTAGTTGGATTTGATAAATTATATACACTGCGGAAGAAGATAATTCAATTCAACAAATATCCTTTTTGCTTTTTTTTCTTCCTCCTCTGTCGAGTTTATTTTTATTTCATGTATAATTTTCTGATTGTACAAAAAGAAAAAGAAAAAAAAAACTTCCATTCACTTCTTCTTCATCTTGAGACAGACCAATTAATTAACATCACTGTAAATTATATTATTCATTTGTTGATATTTTGTATTGCATAAAATTACACGTTGTGACGTTGATTTAGGTAAATGTTAACAAAAACTGTGTATTTCTTCCTTTTTTTTCCCCATATAGCTTTACTAAGTTTTACACCAAATTTATAGTCACTTCAAAAAATAAATTTATTACTAAACGATTTTCAGAATTATAAGGGAAGGACAAATGATAATACAGCAAAAAAAATGTTTTCAAGCGAAAAACCACAGGTTTACCTTGTCCTGCCCTGCTGATATGTTATAATTTCAGTGTAAATAATTGAATTTTGAAATTTTGTTGGGGAACACCTTTGAGTTTAATTTATAGAGTAGAGTCAATAAAAAAAAGGTTGCACCAATGTAACTTCAATATAGGAGAAAATATGTGGGTTATGGGATATGAAGATTTAAGGGTATTATGATTATTCTATGTACTTTAAAGGTACCCAGGTAATTCTAAAAATTTTTCAATAATCCAACCTAACTATAATACACTATCCATACATAGACTATAAGAACAATAACTATATACATGTACGAGTTCTGTTTTCTTTAATTAATGCTTTACACAATTCAAATATATAAATATGGGTCATCATATAAACCTTATTCTCTCTTATTACAAATTAGGCTCAATAAATTATAAACCGCATAAATACACAAGTACGTATTATATAAAAAACTACTGTATAATAAACAATGGAATTTTCAACAGGAGAAAAATAACAAAAAATAAAAGGAATTCAAGTTTTTATTTTATGCGTTGAGGATTTTTCGTTTTTTTTTATTTATATTTACAATAGTAAATGATCACATATAGTCATTAAATTGTTTATTATACAAGAACAACGAAAATTTATCACCCATCAACCACCCAACTTATTATACAAATAAAAAAAATCGATTTTCAAATCAAAACACTGTAAATCCTATACCGTATATGGGCGAGGTACAACCAAAAAATATACTCATTTTTTTCTGTTTATCCAACATTCGGTTTTTTACTTTCTCATTAATCAATGCAATTTGAACTCGCGCATAATATATACAAATATATAATTTATTCATCAAATTCATGCAATTTAATAAAAATAACAACATTTATGTGCATACATATTTATTATTTATATGAAAAGATTATTATCGTAAATATAAAATCGATAAGAAACATTTTTATTAATATTTTGCTTCGTTTTCTTTTCTTTACGTGTTTTTGTGTTGTTTTTTTTTTGTCACCGTCCCATTTTTCTATATTGTATTATAAATAATGAGAATGAAGAAGGATATATATATATATAAACATAACCCAAAAAATAAACAATAACAAAAACAACAGATTAATGTTTTGAATAATTAAATAATTAAGAATATTTGCTTAGTAATTAGGTAAAACAAAATTTTCTATGTTAGAGAAATGTACGAATGGCGGGTATAGTGGTATATTATATAATCCACTGTGAAATTATTATTTAGCTCCATAATTTTCCTTTCTTTTTCTTCTTCATAATGTCTCATCCCTTTATTTAAAATAAAAACATAAACCCAATTAGGTAATTGTAAATTTGTTAATTATAATTATCACCATTTTACCATCCGTATAATATTTATTAAAATGTCATACATATTTTTTTTGTCAACCCTCATAGTAAAAATAAACACAAGTGCCAATGTTTCACTTTGTCTGGGAAAACAATGATTATGACCAAGTACAATGGTTATACATTATGTAACTATACTATGGATATAGAGAATGTTACTAAACTGCATAAATATATTTATAATAATAATATATATAATAATTCATTTATAAAATCTTTCCCCTCTTGAAATTATAAAATAATAAAATTAATTGCACTTGATTATTAATTAACGATGAAAAAATAAAGTTAAATAATAAAATATACATTCCCCAGTTTTTTTTCAATTAATCAATCAAAAAGGAAAGAAAAAAGTCATTGTAGCGTAATCTTGAAACAAACAAATTATTATGATAAACATTCATTAAAAAAAATAACAATTAATTAGTTACATAGTTCATACAGTTGACAAGATTATTAGGTTACAATTACAGAGTATCAAACGAAGTCAACCAGAATAAAAAAAATAGGAAAAATACTTTTGCATTTGTATAGAATTTTTTTGTTTTTGTGTGAATCTCGACAAAAAAAATTCTATCAATTTTAATAGGTCAAACGTGACGTAAATCATTTATTATATTTTGTAGCATGGTTTTCGTATTTATTTTAGGTGTGTGCCTTTGCCTATCGTCGAAATTAATTGATTTTTAATCGAACATTTTTAAACCAAAAGAAGTTTTTGTTTCATTCTTTGGGATGCATTTATTGAATGAATACAAAGTCGGCTGCGGTCACAAAAATATAAATTAATTCTTAATAAATATACAATACAAAATTCATTTCTTTAATTATTCTAAATAATTATTTATTAATAGATAAAATGAAATCCCTTTGTTTTTCATACCTTAATGTTGTGTTGTATTTGTGGCTTTGTCAACCATGAAATTTTCATTATAGAACACAAACAAACATTTATACACACACACAAACATCATTCGTTATTTCCTTAAATTCTGGTAGTTCATTAAGAACAATGAAAAAAATTGGCCTTATTAAAATAATACAAAAATGAATTTTATATAAATCTTGTGAAATAAGTACCGTCAATTCAACGAGGCGATTTCAACTCATTCTTTAAAACTAAAAAAAAAATGTGGGTGGTTCCAGGTGCTGTTTTACTTGAAATTATTATTAATATTTATTATATTTTCATTGTGTGTCTTCATATTTGTTGTTAATTATTCTTGAAGAATATTATAATAATCAAATTAAAAAATTATAAGAAACATCTAAAATATGATTTATATGCTTTTCATAAAAAAAAAACAAAATTAATCACAATTTTTATAAAATTTAGCAAGTAAAAAAAAAGTACCTACGTCTGAAGTATTTACTTGGGAAAAAAAATTGTGTCGAAGATATAAAAGGTATATAGGCAGACAGATTAAACCCTTCACCCTTTTTTTTTGCCATCCTTAAATTCATTTGTCTCCTATATTTACTTTTTTCCTCTTTTTTCCGTTTATTTATTTTCTTACATGAAAAAAAAACAAAATTGTTTTCCTCACATTAATTTTTAGATATTTTATTTTCTTACATATAAAATATTGTGTTATAGAAAAGAAATACACGTATATAAACACGCACATATATTCAGAGAAGACAAAACAAAGAAAAAAATAATCAAAAACTGTACACCCCTGTATTTGAAGATAAATGGAAAGATATAACTGAAAAATATAGAAATGCCAGGTGTCTTGGATTATTTAGAGTGATTTAATCTAAACTTTGGGTTTGTTCATTTTATATCATCTTATAAAAACATAGGAACCATTTGATAATTTATTCAATTTCTATATAAAGAAACTCTTGCAACTTTTACTTTTCCTGTTGCCAATAGGATTAACTCACTGTCTCTATACCGTTCCATGTTCCATCAATCTTAATTAAAATGCAATTTTCATATTTTTAATTTTTAATTTTTAAATTAGAATTCTAAGTTATTTGAATTATCATTTTTGAATAAGTTTTGTCGTATTTTTTTCATATACAAACATTTAACGTAATTATTTTAATCTATTTTTCTTAGTTTATTCCATCAAGTAATAATAGAATTTTATATTTTACAAAAGATAGCAGATAATGAATTTAATTTAATTTTAATATATAGAACCAAAACAAATCGAATAAATAAAGAAAAAACCCAAATTCACTAGACTAAAAGGGATTATATTTAGTAAAAATTTTAAAAAAAAATTTGAAAACCTTTTAAAAAATTTGACATCCGTTAAAAATAAAATAAAATCATATCTATTGGAAATTTGTGTTTTTACAACTAATGAGAGTTCTCCAATTTTTCAGAATAAATAATAAAGAAAAATTATTATTACTGCGGTATATTTAGGGAAGGCAAATTTGCTTAAATTAAAACAATTTCTTATTACTTTTTTTTTTTTAATTTCAATATTTTAATTGGTTTTTGTATTCTTCTAATTTTATTCGCACTTTTCTGATTCTTATTACTTTGCTTCATTATTTAATTTGTAAAAAATATGTGTATATGAATAAATTTAAATTATGTAATCAACCACCCAAGTTACACCGGTCTGAGCATAAACTTACGACTCTAGTATTAAGATTCACAGCTAGCTGTTCCACTGTTCTTGTTTATCCAAAAATAATAAATGAAAACCCTTTGTAGATCTCACACCAATATTTTTGTTGTAGTTTTTAACTCCTATCAGTTTGGAAAATATTAAATATAAAACCGATACATGAACGAAATATTTGATTTTCTTTATTCTGATGTAGATTAAAAACAATTCAACAACAACAACACTTGTCCTCGTCAACTGTCATATTTTTAATAAAAAAAATTGACAAATATTTTCCAGAAAATGTGAATTTATCTGATACCAATAATATCATTTTTAATGGAAAATATAATATATAATTAATATTCTTTTGGCTTTGAAGTTTTAATAAAAAAAAAAAAAATTAATACTTTATAGTTTCAACAATTAATTTTACTGCGGCTATGCTATGGTATTCTACTTAATATTGTGTATGTTCTATTTATGCTTTATTATATTTTCATTCATGTATTCATTTTTTTAATTAAAAAAAAATGGAGAGAAAATGAAAACTCTATGATAATATTATACAATTTTTCATTATAACATAATTGGTACACAAGAATATTACCACCGGTTCTGTGTAATCCAAATATTTAAAACGATGTTATTTTGTTGATTTTTTTTTCTTTTTCTACTTTTTACTTTATTCGGTAAAACAGAAAAAAAATTATACGAGAATATTTATTAGTTTTTTTTTTAGTAAGAGGGAATGTTTAAAAATTGGTACAGCAAAAAAATATTACCAGTCATCGTATTTTTGTTTTTCATGTAAATTAGATAAAGACCAAAAGTAAAAGAAAAAACATCAAGAAAAAAAAAGAAAAAAGATTTAGCAGAATAAAAAAAATGGTGGAACGTGACTATTGTTTTGTGTGTACTCGTACTCGTATATAGAAACACCACCCATCTTTAGTAATCAAAATGAGCAATCATCTTTTGTTCAAAAAAGTTATAAATGAAAATATTTTAGAGCCGAAATTTTTTTTTCTTGTTTCTTTACTTTTTCTGTTAAGTTGAATACTTTTTCTTATTTTTCACTCAATCGATAAAGGCCCGTTCTTTAAAGAGAATTTTCTTTATGGACAAAAAATTTATTTTATTTCTTCTTGTTTACTTTATCTTTAAAATCATCAAATTCTATAATGCAAGTACAAGAACCAAAAAATGAACTAACCATATATAAAGATACAAAAATCATAAATGAACATATAATACAAATGTGTTTCAAATATATTTTATTCTTGTGTTTTGTAGTCAGTCTAGACTATTTTTTGTATATTTTTTTTTTTGAGTTGTACTGTTTATTTTGTTGTTGTTTTTGTTGTACTTTCATCTGGCTTCTTTCACATACATAAACAATGTTTATCAAAGTTTATTGATGTTAAAAATATTATTGTTAAAATTAGAACAAAAAAAAATATTATAGGGAAACTAGAATAAAATTTCCATTTTCTATTGGAATTTCATTTTCTCTCTGCACAAAAATTTTTAACAAACAAAAAAATGAAGAAAAAAAAACAATAAAAAATATTCTGCAGAAAACTAATTTCCATAACAGCAACAACAAATATAAAGAAAAAAAAAATTGGAAGCATTACAAATATCCGAGTAATTAAATTTTGCATCTTATTTTTTTTCTGAAAAGTTTAATAAAAAAAGGGTTAGCGTCAAAATTAAAGAGCATAGGTTAATGTTATATGGATATAAGAAAATATGGAGTGTGAACAAAAACACATACGCATACACACGCATACACACGTATGTGTAAAAAAACATACAATGAAAAAATACACAAAAAAAATATAATCCGATCCTCCAACTCTACTTACTTTCACTTCCAATCGTGATGGTTTAAGGTAAAAAATATTTTTATACGAAATTAAGTCAGAAATGTTTTACTCAAATTCTATCATATTCTACCCTTTTTTTTTATGTATGAAAAATAATACATTGGGTAGAGGTTAATCTTCCCTTTATGATTATTGTGTTAAACTGGATTACATTGTTCACTTTTTTTTCTATTTCTACTACTACTGTATTTTTTGTATTTTTCCATTTCCTCGTCGTACTTCTTCTTCAATTTCTCTATTTTATTTTCCTTTTAACATTTTTTGTTTTTCTTCGTGTCATTCAGATATAGAAGAAAAAAAGTTAATATTTGTTACAACAAAAATAAATTGTTTTTACATACAAAAAAAAAAGGAACTAAAAGGTAAAATAAAAGTACTTATAGAGATTATGAAGAAGAAGAATAAAAAAAAATCAATTGGAAAAATATGTCTCAAATAAATGATTGTTGTATTTTGTCCCTAACTTTGGCATTTGCCACTGTAGCCACTCATTAAATAAAATCTATACGAAGAAAGAGCTAAAATGTTTCTTAACTAGAAGATTTCTCATTCTGGTAGCAGATTTTTAAAATTTCAATTAAGAAATAAAACCAAATAAAAACTACAAAATTAATCAATTTTAATTTAATTTATAAAAACAAAACAAGAGAAACTTAAACAAAGTTCAATTTTATGATATTAATTGACTTTTTAAATGATTGTATTCAAAAGAAAAAACAAAATAAGTCAGAACCAAAATTAATTAACAGAAACACAAATTTTTTTCTAAACCTTTGATTTCGAAAATAAAATAAAATAAAATAATCTCCTGTTTGAACTTTTATGATTTTATTTAAAAAAAATTTTTAATTTCTAATAAAGTTAGTAGAAATTGCTTCTAAAATTTTGCTTCAGTATACTGTAATTGAATCTACAACCCTATGGGATCCTTTAAATTTCTATATATTTTGATTATGAAAAACAAATTAAAGTGTCTGAAATTTGACTAGAAGCACAAAAGGATTTGAGAGGAGACAAGTTTAAAGTGTCACTTCACTATTATTCTTTTATTATTTTTAAAAGGTAAAATTTTGAAAAACAAAGTGACATCTCTTATGTATAGAGTGTTGTTGACGATTTCTATCGGAACTCACACATAAAATTGCATTTTATAAAATTGTGACTATAGAGAAAAAAAGACATTTATATTTCTAAAGATTCAAAGAAAACATTAACAACAAATGTAACAAATGGGTTTCTTTTTTTATAAAAAAAAGAAAAAGAAAAATTAAAAATCAGTTTAGAAAGTAAAATAGAAAGTCTAAAGACTTTGTTTGTTATATCAATCAATTTATAAATACAGATAAAAAAATTTTTAACCTTCTATAAAATATATAACAGACAGCCACATCAGGTTATTGAGGTCAAATAGATTCTATTACCTACCGCCGAATAAACGGTTGGGGCGGAGCGTTTTATGCGGAGATTTTTCTTCTTTTTTTTTCGCAGTAATAATATATATATATATATATGTTTATATATGACGAATCCAGGCGTCAGGTATAAAGAAAAGAAATACAATTTTCTTATCGACAAGTTACAGACTTTTTTTTTTATTTTTCTTCTTGTAAGTGTTGTGCTAACATTCGTACCTTGTGATAAGATAAGAAAGTGGATGAGTTTTATAAGAATATACACTTTCTTACAACCTATACATACATCTATACATCCATACAGATACAGTTATTTATTTTTAAACGAATTAAAATATTATTCATTCCATTTCTAAAAAGCTTTTCAATTTCCAACCAAATTTTCTTGATTTTTTTTTTCATTTTGCTTTTCTTTTTCCCCTTCTTTTTTTTGTGGTTCTGTATATATTTTTTAAACAAAATTTTAACCACGAACGAAAATGTGCGAATAACTCCTTACAGATTAATATTCCACTCTCCGTTTAACAATATTTTAAACCATAAAAATTATTTCAAAGCCACTTACTAGTGGTGGCATAAACTTGTGGGCTTAACTTCTTCTTTTTCTTTTCTTTTTTGTTTTTTCTTTTTGGATTTGGACTCTAGATTATTATTATTATTATTATTATTGTAATAAAATTGGGTTGGGTTTGATATACAAATCCCAAAGGTTAAATAATACTCTATTCCATTTTTATTATTTTCATATATGAAAATTTTGTTATAATTATGTACAATGAAGAAAAACCTTTTAGAGAGCAAGAACAAAAAAAGAGAAAGACAAAAAATTTCTTATTTACATTAAACAAACAAACATCAGAAGAAAAAGAAAATCTTTTAACGCAGTTAAAAAGAAAAAAATAAAGAATAAAAGGAGAAACAAAAAATATTGTTCATATTAAAAAAGATATTCTTAGAATAACTTCTATATACAATCAGAAAATGTGGTTAATATTACAAGACAATTTAATTTTAAGGACGTTATATTGAATTATTCGGATTAGGTACCTATTTATCTTATGTTTTTTATTCTTAACTGGCAGTTTTTATTTATTTTGTTTTATTAATTTAAATCGTTCAAAAAAACAGAAGCTAAAATGAAACAAAAAATGAAAGAAAAACAATAAAAGAAAATAAGGAAATTACAAAAAGACAATTGACTTTTATTTTATTAAATATAATTTAAGAATCGAATAGAATTATTATGAATTTTTTTGTTCAAAAAGAAACAAAAACAAAATACAAAATTACGGAAAAAAGAAGAAAATCGATGAATGTGAAAATTGTTTTTCCCGTTGACTTTTTTATATTTTATTTTCTTTACTGTATCAGGTCGGATGTTCATATATGAGATCTTTATGTATTTATTTATTTATTTATGTGTGTATAAAATGTACGTAGATATCCATCAAACGTCAATCTAGATCGTATTAATGCGAACATCATACTCTCTTCGTCTTTACGTCTCTCCCACATATTTTTCACAGTCTCACAATATTATCTCTCTCTTACTCTCTCTACCTTAATTCTCTTTCTCTGATAACTTACACTTGTAAAATTCGGAATTATATGAACGCAAATAAAGTTTATTTTCTACTAGTGTTTGCGCGTAAAAAAGGGAAAGAGCGTGAGAGAGAGAAAGCGAGAGAGGGAGAGAGAGCATAGGTTATTCAAAAATAAAACGAGAGAATGAGAGGAACTTTTTCTCGTATCCTAGCAACAGACCTTATTCGATCGATCATGAAGTTGCAGTACCACCGCACACGATTTTAGTGGCCTGACAGGCGCCTCCACCATTTCAGTTTTGTGCTTACGTCACAATCACAAACAGAACAAGAAAAACACAACATATGGAGAATAAAGAAAACAAGAAAAATCTTACAGCAATGAAAAATAGAACATAAATAATATTGTGACAAAAAAGCTCTTCTCATTCCTATCTCTCTCTCGATCTCTCTTTAATGCAGAGAGACTTTTTTTGTATCTTGAATTCTCTTTCATATCATTTTTTCGTCTTTGTTTGTTTTGAAAATATTTATAATAAAAATAAAAAAAAATGTCGTCTTCTTAAAATCAGTAAAAAAACATATTAATTATAAAAAATTCAGATAAAAATAAAAATAAAGTGTAAACATTGCGAGTGTGTCAGCAAAAACAATAGACAATACAAAACACAAACGAAAATAAGGTCTCCTGGATTATTACAACTACAACAAAACCAAAATAAATCTTTCGAGGTCAACCAATAAACGAAGAGAATGACCTTTCCAACGTAACTTAATTAACATAAAATTTATTGCGTAATTATGGTATTAGGCAAACGATGAAAAAAAAATAGAAAAGTTTATGGATTTATTAATTAGAAAGAAAGATTTATTAAAAACAAAAAAAAAATTCTTCTTTGAAATGAAAAAAAAAAATCCGAAAAAATTGGGTTAGATATTTTTATACTTCTTTCGTTTCTTCCCTCGAAATCATATTTAAAGCTCTGTATAATATTCTCACACAGGTACTTCCATTTTATATATGTTAACCCCTTTTCCCGTTCTTGTTTTTAGTTTTCTTCTTCTAATTTCTCGGAAAAATCATCGTGGTAAAATTATACTCCCCTCTTCAAAACGTAGTTCAAGCACAGCAAAAAAAATGAATAAAGAGAGGAGAAAATTTAACTTTATAACGAAAAAGGAAAACCTATCACAATATACTCACAGATTCGCAGCCATACGCAAACTCAGAATTTAATTCTCTCCACAATTATACCTCTTTG
Source organism: Pedicia rivosa (assembly GCA_963082725.1). Lineage (NCBI taxonomy): Eukaryota > Metazoa > Arthropoda > Insecta > Diptera > Pediciidae > Pedicia > Pedicia rivosa. The sequence goes on from OY720155.1 coordinate 27,937,949, forward strand.
TCTCTCTCTTTCTCTCTCTCTCGATCTTTTTCTTGATTTCTCTGAATCTCTCGGTTAACTTCGGAAAATAGTCCTTGAGTGAAAAACAGTAGTAGAGTACATGGGCGTCAAAATTATACGAAATTTTCCTTTTTTCATTTTCCGAATTTTCCATTATTCTATTACTTATATAAAAATCCTATATTTTCAGTTATTTGCGAGATCGTCGTGCGGTTGGTTATGAATTGTAATATACGTTTTTGTCCGATTTATTCGAAATCCGGACTTCGGTCCAGTTATTTGAGGAATAATTTATTATTTTATTAAAAATCAAATAAAATAAAAATTTGATTAAAAAAATAGTGTTTCTTTATTTGTTAATTTTTTTTTTGGTTATTTCTTTCTAAAAGTCACAATATTTTTTTTTTCTTTTTTATGAATGAAAGAAAAAAGTTTTGAAAAAATAAATGAAAATTAAAAATAAAATAAAATTAAAATTAGAAAGTTTTTTAAATTATTTTTTTTTAAAATAATCAATTGGTGCAAACAAAATATTAAAAAGTTTATAATAAATAATAATAAAAAAATATATAATTTCATAATTATTAAAAATAAAAGGAAAAAAAGGAAGAAAAAGAAGAAGAAAAAGGAAAAGGAAATAGAAGAATAATTTTTTTTTTCAATATATAGGATTAAGGGTTGTAAATATTATATAAAAAAATAAATAAAAGAAAAAGTTAATTTTGTGATTAAGCACTTGTGATTTGATTGTATATATATATATATATATATATATATAAAAGTATATATATATTATATAAAAGCTCAATGTGTGTGTATGTGTATTATGCATAATAATATTACATATTAATAAAAATAAGAAAAAAAAATTTTTTATTAATTATAATACACTGTTTTTCTCTATCTCTCTCTCGCTCTCTGTCTCTCTCTTTTATTTTATTCATTTTTTGTTTCTATTCGTACCATTTTTTATTTTTTAATTTTCCTTCTTTTTTTGTTTTTGTGATAAAAAATATGTTAATTACGTTACACACATGAAATTCTTAAAAAAATGTTATAAATAATAAAAAATTGAAAATAATTGAAGAATTAGAAGAAATAATGTATATAGTACAGATGCGTATGTATAATATTAATGTGTTTTATGTGAGTGTGTATATGTTTATGTTATTCAATTGTTCGTAAAGTTCGTAAAGTAAGAAAGAATAAGAAAAAGAAAGAAAGAATAATATATATCTTAACTAATCAACAAAACAACAAAACATCAACAAACATCAACAACAATAACAGTAATAGCAGCAGCAACATCAACAAACAAACAGACAAACAAACAAACAAACAAGAAAATAAGCATACATAGCAAACAAACAACAACAGAAAAATCGATTTTTCTTTTATTATCCTTTTTTTATACATAAAAAAAATACGCATTAAAAAGAAAATGAAAAAAAAATTGTATAATTGTTGCGTTGAACGAAGAAAATAAGAAGAAAAAAAGGCAAAACGGATTTTATTTTTTTCCTCTCCTTTTAATTTTCTTATTACATTTTTTCTTTTGGTTTCGTCGAATTCTCATGGAAACCTATATTTTAACGTCGTAAATGATTTTTCTTTTTGGAAAATAATTATGATAAGAAAAGTTTAAAGTTTAAAATTAAAATAAATTAGAAAATATCGTATAATTATTAAAATATTATATAGTTAAAAGTGATACAGGGTGGTGTTAAATCAAATGTTAGTGGCATGTATAAGTGTAAAGTGTTAACCACAAAGATACATTCGGATTTCATAAATCAATTGATTAGAATAAAATCGTTAATATTTTTCTTAATTGTAAATATAATTAATATTGTGCCATATTTTGGCTCATTCTGGCAGCGTCACAAACTGAACCTGACAATACCGTCGATAAAAACGCTTTATTATTACATTGCTGTTGCGTGATAGTCCAAATTACACCCGTGGCCCCAGGGCGGAGTCACGTGACGACAACGGCCTCGGCAAAAGAAATTGGTAGTGGTGGTGATAATGGAGGTGATGGTGGCAGTAGTGGTGCTGGTATTATTGGAGGGATTGTAACCAATCGTAAAGCTGTGTGTGTCTGTAATGCTAGATATAAATCACAAAATTTAACTAAATCACGTGAATCAATTGTTGGTACATTACCAAAAAAACAACAACAACAGCAACAACAACAACAACAACAGCCACAACAGCAGCAGCAACCACAACAAAAACAACAAAAACAACATCATGGTTCATTGGATAAATTATTACAAGATGTTGAATCGTTTGAGAAACAAACAAACAACAGCAAACAAAGTGAAATTCAAAAATATTATCAACACATTAATGGTGATATTATAGAATGGATTGGTAAAACTCATAAAATATCTAAAATTCCATCAAAAGAAAAGACTGCAGAATTTTATAGTATACCAAATAAATTAGATCAGCATAATACAATTGTAAGAAAATCAAGTGGAAGTAAACAACAACAACAACAATATTTACTTGGAAATGGTAGTGTTATTTGTGATGGAGATTTTGAAAAAGCTTCTAAGCCTATACCATTACCAAGGCATTCATCACTAAGGCCAAAAAGTTCTGATTCTGAATATAATTTACGAACAGCACGTTCTGAACAAAAAACTGAATGGTTTGATCGTACACAGCAACAAAGACATTCATCACGTTCAGTTGAAGGTCCATGTCGGGATGAAACAGCAGAATGGTTAGAGCAACAACAACATGGATTACATCAAAGGCACTCATCTGGTCCAAGTGAATTGTCATTGTTAAAAGATGATAGTATTACAGAATGGCTCTTAACACTCACGAGAAAACATGAAGAGTGTAAAACTAGTACACTCAAAAGCGATTCTCAACGAAGTACAAAGAGTCTTAAGGGTGAACTGCCAGAATTTTTAAAGAAGCCATTACATCGACAATCATCTGGTCCAAGCGAAATATCTGTTTTAAAAAGTGATATTGTTGAATGGTTAGCACGACAACAACAACATGTTACAAAAGTCTCATCAGTAAAACAAAAAGATGAACCAGTGCAAAAAGTTGTGAAAACGGAACGACCTCATGAAACAAGTGCACATGATCCACAACCTAGAAAACGGCATTCACTTGGTGCCAGTGATGCGTCACACTTGAAAGAAAGTATTCCAGATTGGATACAATTTCCATTGCAAAAACTAACAGTTCTAACAAAAGATAAAATTCAATCAGTTCAAAGTAGTTGTGCTGATTTAACTAAAAAATTAAAGGAACGTACTGAAAGAAGTGAAAGAACAAAGCCTGATCGTAAATTAAGACATTCAGCAAGTGAAGTTGTAACAACAACAACAGAGAAAATGCCTCCACCCAAACCAGAACGTTCATTCAAACATCAACCGCAGCAACAACAACAACAACTGCCATCACACAAACCTTTACACCATCAACATTCTGCCAGCTCGATTAATGCCGGTCATATTTCTAAAATTACAAAACATGAAAAAACAAGAAGACATCAAACACAACGTTCAGCAACAGTATCCGATATGGTTGAAGCAAAAATGTTAGCTCCACGTAAATCATCATCAGCCGAACGTACGAAACGGAGCTCGTCACTTCCACGTTGCACAGATCCGTCATGTCCCCTTCTACCTGTTTGTAGTGATCCAAATTGCTGTTATCCGTGTCTCGATTATTGTAATATGTCACGTTGTTCATCCCAGCCACCATGTAAAGATGTTAAATGTTCGTCCTTATGTTATGAATATCGATGTTATTCCTTACCACGTTGTATGGATACGAAATGTTCGTCATCAGTTTGTACAAAAGTTATTAAATGTAATTCACTGCCAAGATGTGCAGAATCTCATCGTTCGAGTTCACATAACATCCAAAGTTTAACAAGAGGTGATTCAAGATCATCACTACCACGTATAACAAAATCAAAAAATGGTACTAATAATGGTAAATTAATAAAATCTGTATCAGCTGCCTCATTAAATTCACGAAGGCGACGTCATAAAACTGTACATTTTGGTGAAAACTTATTACGCGAAGTTTGTCAAAATAGAAAATTAATAAAACCATTAAGAGAAACTCCGTCCACATCATCAGTACCAGCACCACTACAACCAAATATACAAATGTTATATAATTTTATTGAAGGTGTATTAAGTGCATGGGTTGATGAAGATGATGATTTTAAATCTGGTGCTGATTCTGAACCAGAACGTGGTGCATTAATGAGACCAATGCATCGTTGTAATCGTGCTAGATTTCAAACAATACGACGTATTGTTACTGAAGCAGCTGCCTTAAAAGGAAGTCTTAGATTAGGAAATTCACGTTATAGACATCGACATTGGCGTGGTACAGCTAAAGAATGTAATGAACGTTTTCTACGAAAGGTAAAAATATGTATTTTTATACCAAGTAAATTGTTAAAAGCATATACAAAAAGAAAATAAATTCAATAATCGATTAAAAATATCAAATCTATTTTCGATTTTTAATCGTTTAATTTAATTGTAAAGAAAAAATCTAAAACAGGAACTGATTATAATTCGTCTACTTTAATCTACTTCTAATTTTTTAGTATTTGTTTTTTGAATATGAATTTAATTATTTCCACATTCCTGTAATAAAAAAAAATTATAAAAAATCTACTAAAAGAAGAAGAAAAAACAATAAAAAGAAAAACTTTTTCCGTTCCGTTCTGTTTTTCTATTTTTGTTTTTGTTTTTGTTTTAGTTCCTTTCGATTTTTTTCCTAACATCGTTAAAACACAAAAAAAAATCCTACTCTTGTATTTTTTTTTTCTTTGCAACGTGCGATAATTCCCTACTCTGTACTCTGTTATATTGATAGGTAATCTGTATAAATAGGACAACAAAAATCTCAAAAAAAAAATTTCTCAAACAAAAATCTCATTCCCACAATTGGATCTGAAATTTTCTTGGTATGTTATATGAAAATTAACAACAACAACAAAACACAATACAACAAAAAAAAAAGCAGAAATATAATTGACATCCAATTATTACACATATATACACATACATACCTAAATATGGCACTCACCCACATCTTTCTCTATTTATATATACATATATACCTATATGATCCACCCATCGTGACCTTTTTTTTGTGCCATTTAGCCATTTTTTGCGACTTTATATTTATATATTTTTAACCAACCGAAAGAGAAAAAAAGAAAAGAATGAAAGCACAAACGTTTTGTACAATATTCTCATACTTTATATAATATTATATTGACTAATACTATTTTTTATGATAATCTTATTACATTTTTGTGAACAGAATTTCAAAAGATACATATTTATATGAATATATAGATTTCTCTCTCAATGTCTCTCTCACTCTCGAGCTTTTGTTCTCTTTTCTTTTGATTCTGATTCTTCTACTTCTTATTATTCGTGTTCCTTTGCTCAAACCAAATAATATAATATTTTTGAAATCGAAATTATTATGTACGTATGAAGTTCGTGCTTTGAATTATTTGATTACAATAATAATAATAATAATAATCGACGAAAGAAAAAAAAATCTAATACTATATAAACCAACCTGTATAAAAAAAATATATATATGAAAGATTAGATAATAAGATCTTTCTCTCTCTTTCTAAATACATAGATATATTCTTACCACTCGATGAGAGGTGTAAGAATAAGGATCAAGATGTATATTTTCCAATATATATTTCTTTTTTACAAAATTGATGAATTTTTTTTTTCTTTTTACTTTTTTTTTGCGGTTTGTGGATTTTGTAGATAATTTTCTTTTTTCTTTCTTTTTTTTTTGTGAAATATTAAACAGAGCTTTATTCTTTATTACTTTTTTTCTGTTGTTGTGTTAAGGATATCAATGTCAGTCAAACAGTGTTGTAGTCAGGTTTTATAATGGATTAACTGTTACATTATTAACATTATCAAAATAATTTATAGAATGAATTGAACAATCTTATTTTGTTTTCTCCAAAATGTAAAAAAAAAAAAAAAATAAAGGAAGAACAAAACACATTTCCTATTCTGATTGATACCAAAAAAAATACATCATTTTCCCTTTCCTTTGTATATGGAATTTAAAAATTCTGAAATGCTGTTCTTTCAAGACACTGATTATTATAGAATCCGTTGTCAAGATAAAAAAAAAAAGTGTAATCCACACAAAAGCGTAAGTTTAAAATTTAGCTTAAGGCAAGAAGACAAAATAGAAGAAAAAAAATAAGTGAAAATTTTTGCTTGCACATTTTCTCAATTTTAATCTTATGAGATTTTTTTTTCTTTTCACATTTCCTTCTTGTTTTTAAAAAAAAAAAGAATACAAAAAAAGAAAAGATTTTCTTATAAACAAGAGAAAATCTTTAAAAAAAAATTGGAAAAAAATACGAATGTTTGTTTATGAACATCCATTTATCATCATCATCTCGCGTGTGTGCATAGACATATTAGTATGTATATATATATATATATAGTGTGTTTGTATGTTATATATATATATATATATATATATATATATATATATTTGAGTGTGCATTAGTAGAGTTTATCCTCTCTCTCTCTATATATATTTAAATTTTTATCGAATTTTATCTCACTTTGTATATCTTATTATAAGAGGTTGTTGGCAGTCTTTTCATGTTGTTGTTATTTTTTTTTTTTCTGCTTATTTAATTTTTCTCTCCTTTATTCTCTTTATCTTATTAAGAAAATTACAAATGCTTAAAATCACTTTCAAATAATAATAATACCCTCGATAATAACACAATTTCCTTCCCCTTCGGTACAACCAAAATAAAACAACTTGTCTAAAGTGGATAGACAGAAGAACAGAATTTTTCCCCATCATGTTTCATACATGTTTTGTTAAAAAAAAAAAAAAAAAAGAAAGAAAACTAAAATATTATAACTAATTTTGGGTTTAATCTCTGAATACATTTTTAAACTATAGAATATAATGTAATCCCTCTATTCCCTATATTCCTCTTAAAAATTCTCTCTATCAACAATGAATAGAAATTATACGTATGTGTTATGTATGTATGTATTTAGTTATGTATGTACTATGTATGTAGTATATAATAAAATGTAATTTAGAATATCCGGAATAAAATCAATTTGTGGTCGACATAAGATTTTACAGACGCTTGGAGGTCTGATTAATAGTGACTATCTGTTAAGAAGATCTTTCTTCTTTTCTTTACTTTTATTTTTCTTTTCTTTCCATTTCAGTGTTTTTTTATTTTGTTGGACCCGTTTGACTATTCACTAAAATTCACTACATACACATAATTCATATACTATTTCATAAGTTTTTATAAGAATGAATCATTTGAAATATTTTATATGTGAGACATAGAAATAAAGAACGGTAATAGAAAAAAAAGTGTGAGAGTTGAGGGTAAAATTTATTCGTTCAAGAAAAGTTTTTTACAATATAAAAATATTGGTAAAAAAGCTCAGTAACGGATTGAAAATATAAATCTTTTTATATTATCAGGATGAGGTGTTGACGATGGTGTTATGATAGTTGATAAAAAAATTTCAGTACATTAAAAAAAAATCCTTTAATAAAGAGAAATTTTTTATGTTGAACTTATATCAGTTTAATTAAGTTGAAAAGAAATAATGAAAAATTGTTTATATAGATTATGATGATGAAAGACAATGAAGATTATATGATGGAAAAGAATGTTGAAGCTTTCCTTTTTTTTATTGCTTTCTTTTTATTCTATTTTTCATATTTTTTATTTTCCTTTTTGAAAAACGATTGAAATATAAAAAGAATAAAAAACATAAAAAAATGAGTATTTATGAAACTCAATCGTGAAAAGTTTAAAAGCTAAAACACACATACACATACACACAACCACGTATATTTATATAGAAAGACGCTTAAAAGTTTAAAAGGTTTAAGGTATAATGTTACCACTCCCTTTTTGCTTCTATTTTTTTCCATGTAAGTGTAACAAATACATAGAAACAGACATCCCCATATGGCTGCATTATTGTAAATAACTCACGAGTATAAAAAAATTGATGGAAGTTTGAGTTTTTGTTATTTTATTCTGTCTTGTGTTTGTTCATACTTAAAAAGCTTTAACCGCGTTTTACTTTTTCGTCTTTTTCTTTTATTTCTTTTGAGTTGTTTTTTCCTTTAAGTTGGTTAAAAAAAAATCGTTAGAATTAAACACGGGGGCCAACATTTGTTCATCTACAATAAAGAACAAACACAATAATAAAGGAAAGAAAGAAAAAAAAACTGTAAAATGAAAAATGTGTCAACCCCTTTATTTTATTTCATATTTTTGAACCAAAACAATTCTCCTTTTTTTGTCCTTTCATTTTCTCTTTTTTTTTTTTCGTTTTTTGTCAATAATTTTTTTTTGTTTTTATAAAATGGGAATGGTACACATTTTTATTCTCTGTAACTTTGAATTGACCTTTTTTTTCATTTTCGTTTACTGTACCTACAAAAGTTTTTTTTTTATTTGGACAAAATATTATACAAAAAATGTTTGAACTTTAACATTTCGATTCTGGCGATACTTTTCTTTTTTCACAAACTCATACACAAAAAACGACTCTTCTCACACTTCTTAGTCATCCCATTTTCGTTTTTTCCCCATTTTTTTTCTTCTTTGTTTATTTTTTTTTTCTTTCTTTCTTTTTTTTTTGCAATTTTAGATTTTCTATCATAACTCGCATATTTATTTGGAAATCAATCAATGTAAGACGAATGAAACGTAACGGAAAAAAATAAAAATATTTCTCGTTTTATGAAGATGTAAAGAAAAAAAAATACGAAGGAAGAAAATTCTAAATTATTCTTTCATGGGCTCTTTAATCTACAGTTTAATTTGATGGGGTATATAGAAGATAGGTGGGAGAGATTTTTTAAGGTTTCATAAATAGAGGTGAGAGAACTCATTTTTCTTATTATTGTATGTCTACGTTTTTTTTCTTCTCTTTTCTTTTTTTTTTTCTTCATAACTTTCTTTTTGTCTTCTGGTTCGTTTCCATTTTTTTTAAACATCACGTGAAAAAAGTTATTTACATAAATTTTGTGGTACAAGAGCCCATTATAATAAATATAAGGAAAGGTATAAGAATAAAACTGAAAGAAAAATAACATTGTTCTATTCTGTGTTTTATACGATGATGATTATGATGATGATGGACAATTCAACAAAAATCTAACGCAAGATTATTATAATAATGATGTAAATATGTAAACAAAAATTTTAAAAATAGAAAATTCATGCATGTAATTTCTTTTAAATATTTTCATAATAATTTCAAATATTTACACATCATTAGAATAAAACCTTTTATTATTTTTTGTTGATTGAAAAACTGACCAACCATTCAATTCAACAATATTTCTTTTGGTTTATCTTTTGTTCAGTCTTTTCTGTCAAAACTTTAAATAAAAAATTAAAACTTTATAGATAATCGTTGAACAAAATGTATTTTTTTATTTAAAATGTTCAATCTGATTCTAAAATGTTAAATTCTTTCGTATATGATAAGAACTGATGATGTCAATGATTATGTCAACCAATTGTTGTCCAAATATATGTTTAAATGTAATAAATCCTTGATGTCACGGTGTTGTACGACATTTTTGAACTTTAACCATAATATTGTTAAGCGTTGGGGTTGTCTGATAATGTTACGCCTCAAGCTTCTAAAGGTCATCATTTATTGATTATTTAATGGGGAATGAATTCTTTATTATATAGAAATCTATTATTGAATAAAGTTTTAATTTAAAAAACATAATCACCAATATTTAAAAAGATTTACTTGATAGAAAGTAATTTAAAGTTAACAAATTACTTTACTAAACTTTATTATTTTCTATACTTTATTAAATAGATTCACTTATGTGAAAGTGAATGGCACGTGGAAACAGATTTTTATGCAATCAAATTCTATTCTACACTTTTCGATACATTTTAAATTATTAAACTCCTTGACGAACATTTTACCTGTCCAGTAAAAAAACATGACAAAGAGAATGCGGTATGAGAAAAATTTATGGAAAAGAAAAATATTCTTTTCAATTTCTATATAGTTTATTATATAAGTGACACGTGAATTCAGATTATTATGTAGTCAAATTCTATTCTACATTTATTGATAAAATTTTTAGTATACTATGCAGACTAACTTTTATTGAAGAAAATCAAATTTTGTTTCATGTTTTCAATATTTACAATAGAGTTTTTATTGTGTTTATGTCATTTCTTTATGAATTTAATTAATAATTATTCATATACAAATTAGTTTTTTGTATAAGGAAGAAAATCTTAAACCGTGCAGAAAATAAATAGGATGGAATAAGTACATGACTGAAGAGTTTATTAATTCATTATAAATATTAATGAGAAAAAAAAAGAAAAAGAATTTAAATCAGATAAATATTGTTTATTTTTTGTTATATTTCAATTGGTTATTCACTTCAAATGATCATCAAGATATAGAATTTATGAATTCTGAATACATTCATAGGCGAATTTCAATCAAGAAGTCGATACCTACATATTACTTGTAACCCATGAAATAACACTCAACTATAGCTTTCATATTGAAAATCTAATCTTATAAGATCGGCATTTTATTTACCTCTCGTATTTATGAATTGTAATTAAATTATTCTTAGGTATTCTAGTTTTAATTATTTTTTTTAACAAAAAAAAAAGCCAAACTTTCCTTTTTTGTTTGTTATATTTTTTGTTGTTGCTGTTGCCATTTGTGATGATAAATTTGTTAGAATTTGTTTTAATAATCAATTAAAGAAAGTTATCGATACTTTTACCTTTATTTTTCTTTTCCTATATATTCTTCAAGGAAGGTTATCGAATAAAATGGATGATTTAAGCTCTTAAATATTTCAAGAACCAAGAACATAAAAAAGTCTACCTTAAATATTTACAGATAAAAAAATATATAAATAAATGAAAAATCTATCAACCAGTTCAAAATAAAATATTAAATAAAAAGAAATTAAAAACACAATTTTTTCACACTTTAATCGAAATTGAAATTCAATTGTTTTTTTGATGTTTTTTTGTTCAATTTATTTATTTTTATTGGATTTTATTGGATTACCTGATACAAATGCATAAAATGGATAATTGTTCATACACAAAAATATCAACGAACATAAAAAGAATAGAATTGAAAAATTAAAAGCCTAATTTAACAAAATAATAAAAGGAAGAAGGAAATCAAACCAAACAGAATTTAAATAACGATAAAAAAAGCTTACAATAAAAAAAACCAAATTAATTAAAGCAAACTAAAAAGCCAAAAAAAAAATAAATATCAAACCAGTCATGGAACGTATCCAACAGCAACAGAAAAAAAAACTCACATAAAAATTATATAGGTATTTATTTAATTCACATGCATATGTATGTATGTTATATGTTTATACATCTCAATGTTTGTATGTACATATATAAAAAAAAATATATGCGAATGTGTGTATATATTTATATGCAGATATAACGTATGTATATATGTATGTAGGTATATATTATTTTATACATATTATTCGTTTACAGAAAGAAAAAAAAAATGCGAAACGTGATAAATTAAATTTGTCACAGACGAAAAACGTGATCCAAAAATTTATTAGGTTTTCGGTTAGTTTCCTTTTCACATATGCAATTTATCTTTATCCAAAAAAAAAAAAAAAATAAATAAATAAAAATATAAAAGAAAACACGCACGAAACACGAAGCACGAAAGAAAAACAGTTTTCAAGTCGTTCAGTCTAAAAGGAAATATTCTGGTTTTTTCTCACTTTTTCTTACAGGTATTTTATATTTTATATATTTTTTTTGTTTATTTTTATTGCTTTTCCTATAAAGTATTATTTTGAAACAAAACAATTTATCTATTTTATAATAACAACAACAACAAAAACAAATAAACATCAACAATAATAATAACCAAAAATATTTTGTATAGAATTGGTTCAACTTCTATATATTTTTTTCACTTGTTTTTTTTTTATTCCAACGTTAAAATGGAAACAAGATAAAAGAATACATTTTGAAATAACTTTTTTATTTTTTTTTTATGTGTGTCGTCTACATTTATATGAGTGCCGAGGGTTGCTCTTTTCGCGTTTGCTTCCATTATTTGATGTTGTCTTTTGTAAAACACAATTTTATTGATGATCAAACATCAGAGACAATTTTGTTTATTTTTTTTTTTTTTTGTAAATAAACATAAGAATATAGGTGGAAATCTTGTCAAATAGAAAGATCATTTTATTTTATTATTTAATTTATGAATTACATTTTGATTCATTTCAAATTTGAATAATAAAAGAATTTATTAAAAATTTTAATTTCAAAATACAATGACAATTTTTTATAAATACACAAAACTTTTTCATTTTCCTTGATGAACATAATATATTGGCAAACTGTATAATCATTCTCTTTATCTTGAATCAATAAATAACTAAAATAAAATAATAATTTGACAATGACGTTTAAATTGAATGAAATACTACATTACATCACGATAGGTTTAATTAACTAGTAAACATATAATCCGTGCCGTAATTAGGCATGAGCGACTATTGAATCCTTCTATTCTTTCCATTAAATATATTATCGCTAAATATATTAGTTTTGATCTAATAATAGTGGAATTTGCTAAAATGAAAGGCAAAATGTTGAAATTAAATAAATAATATTAATAATTTATATTTATAAGATAATAAATTATGAATAATCATTATTTAGATACAGCTCACCAGTTTTTCCATCGATTTTTATTTTAAATTCTTTCCAAATTATATAATTTGGGTGGCCCAAAAAAAAACCTTGTCCAGAGCATTTCAAACTAGTTACGGTACTGCATATAATATTAGAGTTAAAAGAACTACTTTAACTCAATTTTCATAAAATTTACTCTAACAATCTACATCAATGAATTAATTTATGTTATATTCTCATGCTTTCGTTACTATATTTACAGAAAATATAATAGAGCTTTAATGAGAGCAAACGAGTAAAAAAGAATAAAACTGAATGCTTTTGAAATTCCTAAAATTTATATTCGTAAAACTTAAAAAATAAAAATAAAAAAAAAGAAAGACAAATTGAGTGAAATAAACGAAATGACGTCACTTAAAAATAGCACTTAAATTAATCCGCCAAATGGGTCGTAATGTAACAATCAACTTTATATGGACTTTTTTTTATTATTTTTTTTTATTGATTGCCTTAAAATTTTAAAGAGAGGGAAACGAAGTTTAACAATTCGTGACTTTTCAAGTGAACCTGAATGATGAATTTTGTCAATAAAAAAAAACTGGTGAGGTTCACTTTAAATTATACAAAACAAAGATTTCTATTTTAAAATGTATTTGTTCATTTGAAGAAGGAAAGATTGAAGAAAGAACAAGTCAAATATTTGTGTATAACAATTACTTTTTCTTCACAAATGTACAAACATCCATTCTATCTATCGCATCTTATCTTATCGTTTCCTTTTTATATACAGTTTTTATTTTCTCATGGGTGTGTGTGAGTGTGTGTGTGTGCGTTCTATGTTTATTCATACAGATAATAATATGTGATAATAAGATCAACATACGATAGAACATTTTGTTTAGCTCTGATACACTTAAAACGAAATACAAAATCTATATTTTAAATGAAAATTTAATTTCATTGCCGTTGACACTTTCATAAAAATGTCATGTTAATGTCAATGGATTATTATATTTTCTTCTTATATCGCAAACATCCTTTGAATCCTTTAAGAAAAAAAAAACACAACAATAACTTGTTTCTCATTTCAGTAAGAATAAGAAAAAAAAGAAATTTAAAGACTATCACATATAATCTAATCACGTAAAATATTCGCTCGTTTCCTTTTTTATAAATTTTGTTGTTGAAAACAAACAAAAAAAAAAGACATAATAAAAGTTTTTTAAAATTGTTTTTTAATAATAAGAAACAGAAAACCAGAAAAAGTAAAATGAAAATAAATCCTTTCTACTAACATTTTTTCAGTTCTCTTCTTTCTTTTTTTTTTTGTTTCCTTTTTTTATTTTTCCCAGACTTTCTAACTTTTACTATATTATTATTTAATGCATCTCCTTTATCTTTTTTATATCACTTAACTTTCTTTTTTGCTTTTATATAAAATTTTCTGTTATCTCATATGAAGTTAACAGAATACAAACAAAATACAGACGATAAAGAAAATAATAATAAAGAGAAAAAAAAATAACAAAATTGTCTCAGTTACTTACTTACCTTCTGTTTATAATAACAAAAAAAAATTTCAAGGATTATCTTAAGTTCTCAAACTTTAGTTTTTTTATTTTCTTATTTTTTTTTTTCGATTTTTATGTATAAAGTATAAAATAAGAATGATGAAAATAATATTTCAATTTCAATTAAATACTAATTTAATTGGTACAAAAGGAAAATACTTTTTTTATTCTTTTACATTTTGACCCTCACAAATACAATGGAAAGAATATGAATTCATGAATATATGAATATGAATATATTTGTTAGAGATAAATATATAGTTACTTAGAAAATTTCTAAAACGATGAAAATTAATAGTTGAATAAGAGTTGATTATTCGATTATGTTCACTAAACAATGTGTGATATTACATATATAATTACACGGTTATTTACAATAAATCCCAGTACCCATTTATACAAAAACACATTCATTAGATTTTACATATAAATTACATATTACATGATAAAATAATGACCCTATAATAATTAAATAACATAATCATAACAAAAACAAAAAAAGCAAACATAATATAAAATATGACACAAAAAAACAACAAGATTTTAAATCATAAGCGTACTTAACAGTTTTGACGTTGATATTAACCATAAAGTAATGTATATAAGCAGAAAATCTGTTTTATATAAGAATCTTAAAAAAAATGTAAGCTTTTAAAATTACCTGTCATAATTATCCACTGTACAAATAGGAAAATCAC
This sequence comes from Pedicia rivosa, assembly GCA_963082725.1. NCBI lineage: Eukaryota > Metazoa > Arthropoda > Insecta > Diptera > Pediciidae > Pedicia > Pedicia rivosa. The sequence goes on from OY720155.1 coordinate 27,952,993, forward strand.
TTATAAAAATTTAAACCATCATTTACTTTTGATAGATTAATTTCCTTATAAATAGAAAAATGAAAGAATTTATTTTTGTATTTGTTAGCCTTGATATTTATTATATGTATATATTTTGTGTATTTGAAAAATATTACGAACACATCTTTGAGTTCAAATTTTAAACTTATAATAAGTTCCTTCCCATAAGCAACGTTTTACTATTTCTTCAAGCGTTACGTTTCCTTCTTAAATTTTTCTTCTTCCTTTTTTCTAACCTTAGTAGGTAAATCGACATTTTTCATTTTTGAAACGTTTTTATTATTCAATTTTCTAAATAATAGAAATTCTATATTTAATCCAGTATTGTGTTTTGATCCTTAACTCTTGATTATGCGTATAGTTTTACATTTTTATATTACGTTATGACGTGTGGTTGCTTCTATATTGTTACATTATTATTATTATTTTTTTTTTTTTTTGACGTCTGCGTACATTAAAATAATACAACTATATATGCGGGTGGGATTTTAAAAGTAATTTTACGTTCTTCTTATATACCCGGAAGTCATGTTATTTATACATATGTATATAATATATATGTATATATTATTATGTTGCTGTTCTTAGTTATGCCAAAATAATAAAAACAGGGCGAGCCACAGACATTATATAGGGTGTTGTGTACATACATTACATTATGATATTATGAAAGCTTGGGTGTTTTTTTTTGTTCTTTCGGTATATAGATAAAAGAAATAGAAAAGACAAAAATACTTTTTTTCTATAATCTTTTACTTAATAAAGTAACATAAAAACAAATAAAACAAAAATCGACACTAAAATTAAGGAAAAAAAGAGAGGAAAAAAAAATGATAGTTCATCGTATTACTGTTTTTATAGTTTGTTCATGTCATGTTTGTTCTTTTTTTTGTATCAATGAGAGAGCACGTAAATGTACTATACTTCTATGCTGTTATATAATCAAATACATAAATATTGATGTCAAGCAAACAAACTAGCTAATTTAAATGCAAAAAACAGACTCTCTATGCATACATATATTTATTTGTTGTCTCTCATACCATCCTCTATTTTATAACATCCATACTCATCCTCAATATATAAATATTTATTCCCTAAAGTCATCAGTTGAATGCAAAATGTTAAACAAATTTTTGATTTATCTAAAAGATATTCTTGTAGGATGTTGGCCCATATTATTTTTATTTTTTTACAAACGAAACGTAAAAGTAAAATAAAAAAAAAGACAAAAAAGAAAAGTTTCTGGATTCTAAATCTAATTTAGATATTTTCTAACATTGATTTTTGGTAGAAACTTTTTATTTTCTCTAAAAATAAAAAAATAAGTAAAGAAGAAAATCTTTAAATCAATTTGTAAAAGAGCAAACTTCGTCAAATAAATCTTTTTCTTTCTTTCTTTATATTATTTTTCTTCGTTTTACGAAACATGTTGAAAGCTTGACTTTTGTTCAAACAAAATAATAATTTTTTTCTTCCCTTTTTTCTTTCTTTCTTTCTATCTTTCTTTCTTTCTTTCTTCTTTCTTACTTTTTTTCACATATATGTATAAGAATAACGATGATGACACTGGTTTTCGAACAAACAAAAACATGAGTTGAATTTCAAGGATGACGTTTCATGTTTCCTTTATAGATTTTTGCTTTTTAATTTTTTTACACCTTTATTTATTATTCGTTTTTTTTTGTGCTCCTCTTTAATCTTATAAAAATCCTTGAGTCTAGTTTATGTATATTATATATTGTATATTGTACATGTTGACATATCACTCGTGATCTATCTTCCTTTTTTTAGTATAAGAATATAATGCATTTTATAAAATGTCCCTTTGTGAAAATAAAACTTCTTTCTTTCATGTAAAATATATATTTGTATAAAAGAAAAAAAATTCCATATTTTCTTTTTTTCTTATTTTTACAGATATCTGATGATGATCGAATGAGTTTAACAACAGCTGTTTCCGATGAAGATGATGGGGAAAGTGTCATGGCATCTCCATACAAAGCAAAAGCAACCGGAACTGCAGCTGCATCCTTTAACTGCACTGGAGCTGTGAGAAAAGCTGGGTGAGCCTTTTATTATATTTTTATATGTATGTGGTGTGTGTGTGTGCTTTTTCATTCATTCAAAGGGTTTTATTAACATAGTGGAAATGGGAAGAAGTATTTTTTCTAAGATAAGTCAAGATATTATTATGGTGCCATTTTTATTATTGTTGTTGTCGTTGTCATTTTTCAACCTAATAATTTTCTTTCTTAAAAGATGATTCTCTCTGTATTAATATTAATCTTAATAAATTTTTTTGTCTTGCTTTTCTTCTTCTTCATCTTATTTTCTGTCTTCTCAAATATCTGTGTCTTTATGATGATGATAATAAATGACCGCGACAAATCTCAGTTGCTTTGACACGCCTAATGGCAATGGAAGTTTAACGTAACGGTTTCATTTGCCCATTAAGTTAAAATTCATGATAATTCAAGCTTTTAAAGAAAAAGAAAGAGCAAGAAAAAAATATGAAATAAAAATGAAATAAATTTCATTCAAGACAGAAAATGTTTAAAAAAAATTTATCTTCTGTTTTTATAATATTTTTTTCATAAAAAAATTCTATATTTTCGTATTTTTTATTTACAGATTTTTGTCGGTGAAAAAATGGTTACTTCGTAAAAAGCATCAAATTGAATTAGCTCGTAAAAGAGGTTGGAAAGGTTATTGGGTGTGTCTTAAAGGTACAACATTACTATTTTATCCATGTGATTCACGTGAAGGACGTTCAGTTGAAGCAGCACCAAAACATTTAATTATTGTTGATGGTGCTATTATGCAACCAATACCAGAACATCCAAAACGAGATTATATATTTTGTTTGAGTACAGCTTTTGGTGATGCCTATCTATTTCAAGCACCTTGTCAGGTAAGACCAAACAAACAAAAATAAAAATAATAATAATAAAATGCTCGCCCCCCTTTTTTTATCAATATAAATTTCTAACTTAAATCAGTTCAACTGTAAAAAAAGAAGGAAAAAAAGGAAAATTCATATACGCATATATAAAAGTGTATGTGTATCTGTACCTGTGTATGGGCAAATAAAAAATAAAACAAAATTGAGTTACAAAAATTGAATTTAACCAATTTGAATTCGTATAAATATATAAAATCCCTAAAAAATATGGAAATAGAATAAATTATTTTTAAACCATTTTTTTTTTCTTCTTCTCTTTACTTTTCCTTTACTTTTTTTTACCTATATGTATTTATGTATTTTTTTCTGTATTTATTCATATATATGTTGTTATTATTATTGGTTACAGGTGGAACTGGAAAATTGGGTGAACAGTATTCATAGTGCATGTGCGGCAGCGTTTGCACGTCATCGTGGTAAAACTGGAACACTTCATTTATTACAAGAAGAAATTTTCCGTTTAGAAAAAGCAATTGAATCGGTGAGTCTTCTTACATATTAAATTTTATCTTTCTTCTTATGTTTTTTTTAATAGAAAAGCAATAAATAAGTAATGTGGAAGAAATAATTTAATTTAGTAGACAATAATTGAATATTTCCAATCAAATAAATTCTATATTGACCATAATAGATATTATTATTATTGTTTTGTGCGGTAGAATATTTATTAGAGATAGAAATAGATTACCTATATACATATTTTAAACCACATAATATGTCATCAATTGTAATACTCTTTTGTAATGCATTATAAATAAATATTTAACAAAATACATTTATGTAGTAAAATTGAAAATGGTGTAAAATATAATTTTTCTATGTACAGTCTTATATGATGATGTGTATTAATATTTCAAATGTCTTTATATATAACATATTTTATTATGTATTTGTCATTTACTTTATTCAATGTTTATACTAAATAGAGACTTTATACAAATATATAGCATGTATGCATGTGTATTTATATTATATAATCCTCTGGAGTTATTGCTGCGACATTCGTACCCACAATTTCCATTTTATAGTTAACTACACTATATAAAATATATAAAAAGATGTGGAAGTATATCAAATAAAAGAAAAAACAAAAAAAGAAATGTCAAAATTCATGCGGCAGTGTGATCCGCATTCCTAAAATATGTTACATCTATTGGCTTTCTAAAATATCACAGACAAAACATAAATATTATAGAGATGGATTATTTCTAATAATAAAATATTTGTAGTGTTTATACAAATGAAAATTAAACTTTTAAGAAAAATATCGAAATTAATTAAAATTATTTTGTTTACGGTTTAGCACATCATTATTATTGTGGTTTCGGAAAAAAAAAATTTCTGGCGTACCCATTTAAATAAATAATAATAAATTCCTTTCTTTTTTTCTTTTTTGCTCTTCACCCCTTTCTATATATTTCTTAATTTTTTATATTTGGATATTTGTGTAAATTTTTTTATTCCCCCTTCAGAAAAAAACATCAAAATTCAAAAGATGACAAATGACAAGAAGAAATATGACATAACACCTTTTCAACATCAAATATGAATTCATCATATAAACAAACAGCTTCATCGTATATGCTTCCCATTTGTAACTGTTACCTTTCATTCTTCTTCTTCTTTTCCTATTTTTTTACCATTCTCTTTATAGCGAAAAAGAAAAATCTTATATGTTTGTCTTTTTTGATGTCTTTTCCCCTTTTTTCATTCTTTCATTTTCATTTTTATTTTCATTTCAGTTTATTTTATATTTTTTTCTTCTTTGTAAAAACCATACTGCCACAAAAAACCCCTTATATCATGTAATAGTCTATTTATTTTTGTACGAGCATATTTTCATTTTTTTACACACACACGTACTATACAAATTGGTGTCTGCAAAAAACAAACGAATATTAAATGTTTGATCTTTCCATCTCTTTTTTTCTTTTTTTCTTTTTATCTCTATCTCTGTCTCTTTTCTTTAAATATTCCTTATTTCTTTATTTTTTACGTTTATAAAACTGTCCAAATTTATTTATCTGTATTTTATTGTTTTCAAAAAGTTTAAGTTTATGAAAAGCCAAAAAGGGGAGCAGGAGGTAAAAAAACATCTTTACTTTTTTTTTCATTTTATAAAAAAGTTAAATTTAACCCCACTGATTTTTTTTGTTCATTTTTCTTTTATTCATTTTTATGTGCGTTTATACAACAAATGTTTTCAATTTCAATTCATGTTTCTCCATCAACCCCGAATAATACTTTTTCTTCTTCTTATTCGGTTGTTATTGAGATTTTTCACACTTTGGAAAATTGTAATTCATGCGTAGACCAATATATAAAGGCAGAAGTATAGCACAAGGGCCCAATCTGTTTTATAACAGAAACTTTTTATTACTTTTTCTTGGTTTTGTAATAAGATTAATTAATAATAGCATTTAAATCAAAAACACGATCGAAATCTTTAATAATTGAATCGAAAGGAATAAATTAAAATATGATTATTTCTTTAATTTATTTTTAAATAAAATCATCGATAAAATATCTTTAGAATAAGGTTTACTTAACAAGAAATATATTACGAAAAGTATACGTAACATTTCAATGCATTACATATAATTAATTGAAAAGGATTTATACAAAGGACATTAGCACGCCACTCTTTTACAAATTCTTTAGTAGTTCCTATCCCAAGACATCACAATGTGCCTACATTCTTATTTTATTGAAAACATAAATGCTGTTGTATGAGTATTACTTATTTAATGGAATAATAATTAACAGAGGGAACATATACAGTAATTAAAGATCTAATAATAAATATTTAATAAAAAAATTAAGAAATTTTCACATCACATGTGTGCAAACAAGAAATATTTTTCATCAAAAAAAAACTGTTCACAAAAAATCTAAATTAATTAGAAAACTTTTAACTTTTTACTTTACTCCTGTTTTACTCATTTTTCTGTGGCAAAAAAAAACTTCTGCTACCATACTGTTTGTGCTGCTCCCTTTTTTTTTGGTTAAAAATAAACTTTTTTGATTTTTTCTGTTTGACTTTCGGAGAAAAAAAAACACAAAAAAACATTTTGTGGCTTAATTTGTTTACGTAAAATTTTCTATTCTTAATAAATTATATATAAAATTTTTTCACATATTGTGAGTCATATTTTGTGATATTTTTATATAAACATCCGATCCATATACTTTTCTTTTCTTTCTTCTCCTTCTACATTATTATACAAATTTTAATATGACGCTAAAAAAAAAAAATTTCTTTTTCACAATTCCAATTATTGAAGCGTAAAGATTTCTTCTTCTTCTTTTTCCTCTTATAAAATATTTTTTCATTTTTTTTTTATAGAATATATATGGAACATATTTCTTCTTTTTTTATTCTGTATTTCTTTAAAAAAAAATAAAGATTGTATATACAAAAGTAACACACATAGTGTTACATCAACTGACAATAATATATAATATCGTATAGCCTAGTTTTTTTTTCTCTTGTATATAAAAGGCTCACACATACAAACATTGTCGCACATACAAAAAAAAAACTAGAGGATAAAGAAGGGAAAGTAAAAACATATTTCCTTTAAACTGTTCTCAACAATTGGACAAACAGATATAGCATTTTCACGACTTATGTCATTCAATATATCCGCAATATTTTTATTATAATATTTTTTTTGTTGTTTGCGTTTGATAAATTGACACAAAAAAAAAAGATGTTACTGTCGTATTTTAATATTTTTCTCTTATTTCCTCTTTTTACTTATTTCTTTTTTTTTTGGTTTTTTATGAATAATTGTTGTTGTAATAATAAAAAAAAATGTTATGAGAAGAGGGAAACAACTGTCATGTTCATTTTTCACGCTATATGATCTGATCATGTTTTACATTAACCCACTTTAAAACTCTATATAAAATAATTTTATGAATTTATGAAATGACCATATTGTTTTTCTAAAATATTTTAACGAAACAAGAAACAAAAACAAACAATTAAATTCCATTAATAAAATATTTTGCTTTTAAAATGAGTATATTCTTTCCAGTAATCATTTTGTTTTACATTTATGACGAAAGTTTAAATATTTTTCATCTGTAAAATTATAGAAATGGTTAAACTACACCCATTCATGATCAATTCATCACGAAGGGATTTGACCTTATTTACATTTTATCTATCAAAAATTATTGCTTACTTTTCTTTCACTCTCTATTCATCTATTGACCGCTTTGTCTCTTCCTCTCTCTGATTTTGTTAAATTAAAATTATATAACAAAAATTCATTTTGTTTAATCAAATATTATACATTTCTAACTTTTTGATAAATAGTAGCGATTCGAAATGAATTTTTTAATTAAAAATGCAAAAAAAAAGTAAAATAATAAAAATTGAATACTGAAAAATATTATACGAAAAATTTGTAGATTGATTTTGTTTGATGTTGGACTTATTAACGTGTTTTGTTTCTTCTACCATCAGTATACATTGGATTTGATTTGCTGTTGTAGCTCGGTTACAACCGAATTTGAAGAAAAACCCAATAATGGGTTCTCGTCGTTATATATTTTATCAATAATTATTACTTTTTGTTTTATTTTTAACCGATTATGTAATTGTTCATTTTATCCCTATATTTATTTTATTAGAAGTTTTTCATATTTTTATTTAATTGTATAGCGTTCCTGAGTAAATAAAGATCCCATCATCGAAATGTTTATGCAAATAATATTATCATGCAATTGAATTATTTTTATATAATTATTTTATCAACTCCATTCCTTGAAAAAGAATAATTACATAAAGCTACAATTTTTTATAATTAAAACATATTAATAAATCCTTTTATAATTATTTTATTCCATATTTCCATATTTGTATATTTTACCAACATAAAACGTTTGATCTGTTATTCCAAGATTTTTCATAAATATCCAGAATATATTTTCAATTCATGTCTGCCCTATTAAACATGTGATTTGCAAAAAAAAAAATCATTAAATTATTCAGTTGGAATATTGAAGAATTAGTAGTTAATTTTCATTCTGGCCGTGTGCAAATTTCATACTTTAATGTTATTTTGAAAATTAATCTGTGATAAAGATATTAAAAATGTTACACAATTAAATTATTTAGCTTTTCCTGTTAAAACCTGGATTTATCTCCAAATGTTGCAACATATAGAACTTATGTATAAAACTTATAGTGCACTTAAAACAGATAATATATAAAATTTTCTGAATGTTATTTTATTTGACGTTTTACTAAATGACTTACATTGGAAAATGAATATCAATAATATCGTGAGTGATATGACTGTTCCAATTATGAATATTAGGAATGATCTTGTACAGTAATTAAACAAATTACTTCACATAGACAGATATTTTAGTTTAATTTAGTACTTTTATCGATAAAAATTTCACTTCAATTGTTGTTAAATATTTTTATTTATATTAATTAACCTTGAGAAATTAAATATTTGCTTTCAATAATTTTATTACATTTGTTTTACTCTGAATACTGTTTTCTCTATTTAATCAATTCAATGTTAATTTAATTTAATTCTGAAACTAAAACCTTTGTCAAATATTTTTTCATTATAATGTTGAAATTGTTATTTACTTTTAGTAATACTTTGAATTGGTCTAAAAATTATAAATAGAAAACAATATGAATGCTATGGATGAGCCTTTTTGCAATTTGTAGGTAATAAAGTTCTGTTTTTGTCAATTTATTATTCAATTTCGAAGAAACATGGCTATTTTTTTTTTCCTTAGTTTACGAGCTGTAGCCACTTAATTGAGTAATAATTTACAAAATGTCGATAAGCACCTCATAGAGGATATATATATTTTTCCCCTTTTTGAAATGTGTTCTCCAGAGACTCCTAACATTTACGACCCTTTCCTTTTGTTGAAACAAATACTAAAAGATAATAGTTTTTGCTCTGATATTGTAAAACAATAATCTTAATAACGACATTATGTTGTAAATTTGGTCATTCCATAAATTCATTAACGTTTCCAATTATTATTGAAATAATCAATTGTTTAAATCCAACTGCTCTAACACTTTCTCAATAAAATTTCTGTGTTACGAAACGAAACTCTCATTACAATTATATTTGTTCATACATTTTTATATTTATTCATAACTAAATGAAAAAAAGTATTAAAAAAAATTTACCAAAACAGAAAATATAAATACATTTCAATTTCCATCAATTTCCGTTTTTCTTTTTACACTCTTCATTTATTACAATAAAATAAAGCCGTTAAGAAGTTATAAAGAGGAAAAGAAAAGAAAACAAAAAAGAAAATATATATTATAAGAAAATTCTATCAAATATTGGTTAATAATATTAAACAAAGATCAACGATAATAAATTTCCATCACGTATTTTGGTCACGTTACAATTTTGCTCAACTATAATTTTTCGAATTAGATTCGACACTGTAACCATCCTATCTCATGCTCATGCTTTATCCATACCCCTTTATCTACCCTCATTTTCAGTATAATATTGTACTAATAATATTTTCTTCATTTTCCTCATTTTCTTTTCTTTTTATATTATTATATTATATTATAGTACAATAAAAACGGAAAATAAGATTAAGATAGAAAATCCTTTTCTCTTCTTTTCTTTTTCTTTTTCTTATATTTTTTCTTTCTTTTGCGAATTGAATTCCTTTTTCTTTTCTTTTACATTACAATTTTTTGTTTTGTTTTTGTTTTTATTTTTCGTTTCGTTTCATTTTCCTTTTGTTTTTTTTTGGTTCTTGTTTTTGTTTTCCTACTTTCTTTTCTCTTTTATGGATGCCTATGTATCTGTATGTGTGTGTGTCATGACGATCATGATAGCAAGCAAACGAGAAATGGTACAGAAAAAAAAAATACAAAATAAGAAGAAGAAATTTGAGAAGAAAATAAATATTTTAAAACCAATCACATAAAGATCATGTCAGTTTAGGGAGCCCAAAATGGATAACAGCTTCTTCTGTTTTTTTCTTTTATTTTTTTATTTGTTGGGTATATAAAACGATATCCCTTTATATTATTTATATGGAAATTATTTAATTCTATTGGAGGATTGGAAATATATTATATTGTTAAATGAAATTGATGAATTTATATATAAATTTTATTTAAGTCATTTCATTGAAGAAAATCCAAATGTATAACGATGATGATATAAGATAAGGGATAAGAAGCGCGATAAGAACCGCGATCTGGTTTGAGCTTTTATAATTAATTTTCCGTATTTTCCCTTGATATTATTAGTTTTTTTTTTCTTCCTTTTATTTTCCTCAATGGATTGGATTGGAGTTTATGATGAAACTAGAAAAGAGAATGGAATGAAACAAAATATAGGGAAAAACGAAGAGACGCATTGAATTTATGTTCAAACCATTTTTCACGGAAATATATAACAATTGTTTAGGATCTTTCTTTTCTTTAATAGAAAATGAAATTGTTATTTATGTCCATGGCGATTCAAGAGATGGATAAAAAAATGTTGCTTTTTTCTGCTGTTTTTGCTGTTCTTTTTTCTCATACTGAGCGTGAAGTAAAAAAAAATATATAAAAGCGGAAGAAGAAAAAAATCTCGAACCAATATTTAAATCGTTTTCTTTTGTGGCATGTCCCATGATAACGATAGACATTTTTTCCTATACTTTCGCCTTCTTTGATCTTTCTTTTCTATACACTCTGGACTTTTTTTTTTGTTACGTCATTGTTCTTCCTCAGTGTGTGTATGTATTTTTTTTTTGCTCTTTTCATTCGGTTCTTCTTATGTGGCCTTTTTTTCTATTTTTATTTTTAACTTTTTTTTGATAAGGTTTTTTTTTCGTCTCGGTTTTGGCAAAATACAATGATACAATAATAATTTTATTAAAAGTCATTCGTGATTTATATATTCTTATTCTTGTTCTCTTATATAATATTCTTTATATTCAAAGATTCTTTAGTGTAAAGTTATATTTTTTATCATCTATAGTTCACCACTATTATACACTTTTCATAGTGTTCCAGCCTCTTGCCTTTTTGTCTCCTGCCTTCCTGCCTATACTGCCTTTTGCTTTTATGTTTTTGCCATATTCTAAAAGTTTTCTTTCTTCTCTTTTTGATGTTTTTGTTTCCTTCGATATTTCTTATATACATTTTTTCTCACATAATACTTTTTTTCTTTCTTCCACTTCGTTTTTTTTTTCTTTTCTATAAAAATATTCCAAGACTGAAAGGGTGAAAGAGACAGAAAGAAAAAGAAGAATAAAATATTAAATGTATGGGATTCTATATCCGATATAAAACACTGTTGGCAATAACAACGAGTTGTTTTTTTTTGTCGTCTTTCGTTTTTCTTCTTTGTTTTGTGCGTCCTTTTCTGTATTCTGTATTTTCACAATAATTCAACAAAAAAAATCCAAAATGCATTGAATAAAATGTAAATATAAAAATAACCATTTGAGAAACTATATAAAAGCCAATTTTTTTCCATCAACATTAAAATATACCATTCATATAAATAACCAAAAAAAAAACTACAACAATAATCCCCTACAAAATGTATGTGTCAGGAACAATGTCTAGACATTGTCTTTTGTTCAATAACATATAATATTTTATATATTATGGAAATTTTTCTTACGATTATATGTTCTACTTCTATGATGATTCTAGTTTCTGTGAATCTATTTTTACATACAGTTACATCGTCTAACTGTGTCACATAATGTAGATATAATAAAATACCTTATTCTTTCTATTTTTTAATATAAAATATTTGTAATTTTGATTAATCTTTTTCCTTATTTTCTCTTTTGTTTTTTTGTTGTTGTGGTGGTTATTTATATATCCATTTTATTTTTATTTCCTAAAGCTTCCATTATATATTTGTTATGCAAGTTAATAATGCGTCTTCAACATAATAATAATGTGAGAAAGGAACAACATAAAAAGAAGAAGAAGAAAAAAAAGAATAATAACAGAAAAAAGTTTTTCCTGTATGTTTTGTCAACCTTGCGTTATTTTTACGTTCCAGTAAAAACAAAGAAAAACAATAATAACAATCAAAATTAATATTGTTGTTCTTATGTAGATCTTTTTGGTTTCTATTTCAAACAAAAATTAACTTTTAATAAGAACAGTTTTTATTCATGATTTTTTAGAAATAGAAAATTTTACAAGAATTGTTTTTCCCTGTAATAAATTTTATAGAACGAATTTCTTTTATTTTCCTCTTCTCTTTTTTATTTCAATCAATTTTTCATTTCTCTTTCTTATTTCCCCCTTTTTGAAAGTTTCTTCTTTTCTTTCTTTTTTTTTATTAATTAATTAAAAAAGAAACAATTTCTTCTATTTTTTTTAACATCATTTTAAAATCCAATCTGGAATTTTAATTTGCTTGCAAATTGAATAGAAATCTGTTCGAAAATTCTTTGCATTTCGTATATATATATATATATATATATATATATATATATATTTATATGTATATATTTCAATTTACTTATATTCTATCGTTCTGTAAAATAAGTAGTAGTATTAGAAATAGAATGAGATAGATTTAGAAAATTGTGACGATAGAAATAAAAAGAGAATGAAGTCTCGACATAGACTTATGTATTTATGGTTGGTCGGCCTGTGTTTTAGATTTTATACATAAATATTATAGAAAAACTAAAATACATATTCTGAAAATAAAAATTTTAAGTGTGTTATGTGTGTGTGTAAAGAGTATGTGCATATTTTAGGGTGTAAAGAAAGAAAGAGTAAAATAAAAAAGAAAGACAAAAAAAAAAGAAAAAGAAAAAAGAAAAAATAAAAGAAGAATATATATTATGGAAGGAAATTCCTTTTGTTAAATGACCTTTATTAAAAAGGATGAAATTACAAATATTTGTTTCATGAAAATCATTTTATTCAATTATTGTAAGAAAAATACGAAAAAAAAGAAAAAGGGAAACATCCTTTTTTTTAAAAAAAAATTTTGCTTAATTTTTTTTTTTTTTTGGTTTCAAATTGTTCTTCTTCTATTTCTTTTTCTCTTATTAAAAAAAATTAAATGATTTAAATTTTTGTATTTTCAGTAATTATAAATACATTCATTTTAATAACGCATTTCTTAGTCCATACTTTTTTTTTTTAAATAAACAAAATATATTAAGATTTAATTATGATATTTGACCATAATAAATAAATAATTATTCTCTTATAAAAAAAGATAAAGAAAAATAAGTGAGATAATAATATTACCATTTATGTATTTATATCTTCTTGCCTATCTTTTTTCTTTTCTTCTTTTTCTGTTGATGACATTTGAAGGATTTATGATTGGAAAATTATTATTATTATTATTATTGTTATTATGTATGATTATCATTATTTTTATTATAATAATGTCAATATCTGTATATATCGTTGATGCAGTCAATTGAGTTTCCTATATGTATACCTTTATATTTTTAAGTGAAGAGACAACAGTGAAGTAGATTAATTTAAGAAATGGTTATTCCATTGGGTAAATTAACTTTTATTAATGTACTTGGATGGAGGCATTTTTTTTAACACAATAATTACATAAAATTTTCCACCAAATGTTTAGAAGAGTCCAATTTCCGCATAATTAATGTTTTATTCCTCAGTCAGAACCCAAAAAGAATTATATTATAAACCCCCAAAATTAATGGTGCTTTTTATCTTGTCGTCTTTTTCTTCTGATTCTATCTTTTTTTTTATTGAAGTGTCTTAATTTTTAAGCAAATTTTCCATATTCCCCCAACAACTTTTTCTATGTTTCTCTTACTTATAATAGCAACAACAAAAAAAATCCTTAATCACGCCACTGGTCAGCTACACTAGTTAATATTATTCCCTTTGGTCACATAAAAAACACATTATTATATAGGTTAGTTTCCTTTTGGTACCTCAAACAAAATTTATGTACACATATTTGTGTAAATATTATATGTATAAAGATATGATTCATATCAGTGCCACATTTATAAACAGGCCGGAATTATAGTTAGGTACTGATAGGTTTGTAATAAAATACATTTAGGATTTCTTGAATAATTTATTTAAAAATTTATTGGAAATTTTGTTATTTTAATACAAATTTTTTTCTGTAAATATTTTAAATTTGTCAAATCCCAAATTATTGATTTAATAATGAAAGTTAAAATATTTAAATAATTCGATTTATCAGCAAAATAAAAATTATTGACCTTAATAAGTATGCAATCAATGAAAACTTAAAGATTCCTAATTATGAAAGAGAAAAAAAAAGTTAGTCAGTAAGAGTTACCTAAAAGCACATTAAAAAAATAATTTATTTTAAAATTAATCATAAAATTTTAAGAAATTCAATTGAAATAAAAAAAAAAAATAAAGTAATTTGTCTGGCCTGTAAAATTATGTAAATTTTAACAGGAAAATAATTTAAGAGAAATTTACTAAAATTCAATAGAAATTATTTAAGAATTGATTAATAATTACAACACGTTTTGGTGCTTTTTTTTATATTTATACAACATTTTCTGTTTCTGTCATTTTTACCCATGGATGTTTATTTATATTGTTGTGTTTTCCTAATTCATAAATAATAATAATAATAATATCTACATTATTCTTATATATGTTTGTATGTATGTTTAGATGTTTACATGTGAGTATTTTATTTTATATAAATTGTGAAATAAAAAATGTGTGCATAGGGGGGTTACGTATTTATGTGATATAGAAAAAATTTCCCAATAACAACAAAACAACAAAAACAAATAATGTAGAAATATAAGAAAGAAAAAAAATAAATAAAGCTTGAGTGTCAAAAGTTGTCATTTGTTATCTGTTTTCTGGTATAATAATATTATTATTATTATTATTATTATTATTATTATTATTATTATTATAAAGAAAACTCTTCTATTTCTCTTATTATTATTATTATTATTATTATTATTATTTTGTTGTTGTTGTTTGTTATTTGTTTTCTTTTTTTTTCATTTTGTTGTTCTTCTCATGTCAAAAAATATCAACGCCATTTGAAAAAAAAAACAAAAGAAAGTGATGAAAAGTTGTTGATTTTGGTTTTTTTTTGTGTTATACGATAACGTAAAATATAGAATAAAAAAAGTTCTTCCTCTCAAACTCAAACTGATTGTTATTTTCATTTGTACGTCATATTATATGATTGTGAATAAATATATATATTTTTTTTGTAATGTGAGTACATTTACAGAAATATAAAATAGTGAAGAAAAAAGTTTGCGCTTGTTCTTCATTTTTCTTCTTTTTTTTTTTATTCTGTGAACAAATATGATATGTGAGCTTTTTATATTCGTAACGAAATTATTATTATATTTTTTTGTTTTTGGTATTATTCAGATATTTTTATAGAATTTTTGTCTTCTCATATTCATCGTATTGTTTCATCCGCAAAAAAAATCACTGAGTCTTACTTTAAAGAAAGTTATTCACGTTATACATATATACAAACAAACACATAAATATATATTTATATACAACTCCACTTGAGCACATGCTTACAAATACTAAATACAATGATAGAAGGAAGAGACCTTTCTTTTTCACTTTTTTTTTTTAAAAAAAAGAAAATTTATATAAAACATAAATCAACTGTCTTCAACAGAAATACATCTGCCGGGATATATTTATGTAACTAAAACCAAAAACTCTTTCATTCTTCTTCTTTATTCCTTATTCTATTTTTTTTGCTGCTTTTTTTCTACAGTAAAAAAAAAGAAAGGAAAAGAATGTATATTTTCAAGTCCCCGAACTTTTTACTTTTTTTTATTTATTTTTTTTTAGTTCATGGGGTTCTTAGGAGAAATAATGGATTGAGATATTGAGATATATAAACACATATATACACATTATTTGTATACAAGCTAATACATACGTAGAGACACACCTTTATTTACATTAGAATTTATTTAAAATGATGCCATTAAGAAATTTATTGGACCTTATTTGATTTTGTTCTCTCGTTTCTTAAAAACTAACATGTATTTTATATAAAAAGAAGTATTTGTTTGGATAAAAGATGAAACACCTTTTTTATTGACGCAAGGATTTACAAGTAAAAAAAAATAAATAAGAGGGAATTGATCTCTCCTTTGGGATCTATTGAAAGATATTTTACTTTGTTTTTGTTATAATTTAGTTGTTTTTTTTTTCATTGTTAGACAGAATTAAACAACCATAATATATTTTTATTATTATTAATATTTATGATTAAAAAAAAACTAAAGTTAACCAATAAAAACAAATTTATTCCCATTTAATTTAAGTTATTATTATTATGTTTTTTTTTCTTTTGATGATGTTGAATTATAATAAAATAAAATTTGACCAACGAAGCATTAATTCTAATTTTATAAAGTCAATAAAAAAAAAAAATAAATATAGAAAATGTTAGTTTTCTTGCTTGTTCGAATTTGAAGGACTATGATTTGCACATAATAATAGTTATTTATTCTGAATACACTATGGACTTATATATAAGTATAGGTTTGATCCTCTATAATCGATGTGGTTGGTCATATCTGGAATTGTTTTACGGGCATATGCAAGTAACTCATTTATCAAAATGAAAGATATAAATAAGAAAAAAAAATGTAGTGAAAGGTCTATTTTTTTGTATGGTGATGAACAGAAGTGAACAATCAAAATATTTACTTTACTTTTGGGTTAACAAATTATTTTTTTTTCGCTCCATTTTAGAAAAACAAAAATAATGAAATGAGTATAAACGAAAAAATATTTTGAGAACACTTAAGAAAGGCATATATGTATAGTAAAGATAAACGGGGTACCACAATGACAGAAGTGTAATTTAGAAGAAAAAAAGATATCGTATTGATTATAAAAAATCTCTAAATTTTCCACTTCAAGTAGAGGTATAATCAACAATAGATTCCTTGTATTTTACAGCTCGGGATATTTTCTTAAAATTTTATTTGATTGATGCTGAGGAATTATTAATTATTAAAATTAATTGAAACAACTTATATTATTTGTCCTTTTCATATAACTCACGAAACATTGCTTTTTATTTTGCATAATGGGTTAGATAACTAACTTCTTAAAAAATCTACATATTTTGGAAATCAAATTTTAAACTTGCAAAGATTAGATTGCAAATATTTCTCTAATGAAAATTGCATTTGAAGATAGAAAAACATTATTTTATTAGAATCAAAATTAAATCCTAAGAATTTTGCTACAAATATTTTTGAGGATGAAAAAATTATAAATATTTCTACCATATTTTTATTTTACATTTTCTTAAGCATAATTTCTTTTCTTTAATATCTTTAATTTGTACTTTCCCCTTAGGTTTTTCATAATAATTTAATTTGTTAAATTAATGAACATTTTTTTTCTTTCAAGATATTCAATTGAAAACAATAAAATAATAAAATTACAGAGAGACAAAAAATTTAAAACGTGACAAATGAATTAAAAAATTTTAATATTCTTAATTTTTTTTTTGTCTATTTTGTAAGATCATAAAATATTTTTATTTTTTATGTTGAAGGCGCGAATGAATTAAGAAAGGCAATCATGCATATTTATGTATTAAAATTTTGTGTCTTTTTCCTTAAGTCTTATTTTTATTATTATTTTTCCTTTATTGTGCTTCTATTTTTGGTTCTGTACAAAAAATCACGTCTCATTGAAGTTAACGGTTCGATGCAACCAAAAACGTATAAAAAAGTTTTTCTCCCCTTTTTATTTTTGTAGATTTTCCTCTTCTATACTTCGACATTTCCTTCTTTTTTCATATACGATTTAATTATCATTCGTATGGAAAAGTTGTCAGAAATTAAATTAAACTAATTCAATAATAATGAAGTTTTGATCGTACGAGTTCGGTATTATTTTTTTGTACATTTTCTATGCGAAATGAAAAAGAGAATTAACTCATTCTCATTTATATTTAAGTTTTTTTACTAGGTAAATAAAATTACAATTATCTACAGACCAAAAAATTATTATAAATTGTTACCAGATTTTGTGATTCATTTAAAAGATGAGAATAAAATTATTTCACTTTATTTATTTTAATAGAAAAAGACAAATATAAATTTGTAAATTAATGGGAAATAGTTGTTCAGTTTTTTCTTCCATTTCATACGTTTATGGATAAACAACTTTATAGCTTTTGCACGCTACTTATGCTTAGATATAACTTCATTTCATATTTATCTCCCAAATATTATAACCAAAATATTATGGTCGTTTGTCAAATTTTACGATAGATTGTAAAATTTTGAATTTCATCAAATTTAAAAAAAAAATCCAGTATTTGTAATAAAAATATAAACAATTATTATTTTTATTACAAATACTGGAATTTAATTAAATTTAATTTAATTTTAAATAGTCTAATTTGAATAATTTCATAATGCACTCATGCAGAATTTCTCATTATTTTTTGAGTTTATATTTTATGTGAATAAAATATCAGTGGAACAAATTACTATTGACTTAACAACTTAACCTACTTTAAATATAAAATATATCTGTACATCCATTCATATGAGTTAGTTTTTACGTACAATAATTACTGTCCTTTTTTAGCACAGATTTTATTGTATAGATTTTAAGTACTCTCCAAGATAATTTTGTTTAGAAATATCAGAATTGAAAAAAGTATATACTCCATTTTCTTTTAATTCTTTTTAGATATTAGAACTTATATTTATAAATTCTACACTCATTAACAAAATCTGTAAAGATTTTTGAAATTCAACTTAAGTGTATTCATTATAACAATTTAATTGCAATATCTTTCAATAAATAAAAGTGTATGGATTGCTAAAGTGAATGTGAAAAATTACAAAAAAATTCTTTATTTAATTAACCAATAATGATAGCAACAATTTATTTATGTGCAAATCTTATTGTAACAATTATAAATGTAAACAAAACCATTATTTTAAATCAATTAAATTATAAGTATACTGTAAGATCGTTATAAGCCAATCATTGTCAACATACAAATTTAAAAGGTATCAAATGAACAGAAATGTTCGTTATAACCATAAGATCGTTATAAGTAGTTGATGTTATATGCATATTGTTTGTTATTTGAATTAAAAAAATGTTTAACATATATTTATTTTTAATTTCGCAGGATCACAAATTGAAGCATATGGCTGAATTACAACAAAGTGTTGTAACTGACCAAGAAACACGACATCAAATACAAACACAAATATTACAATGGGAAGAAAATTTAGAACGATTACATTGTGAACAGTTTAGATTAAGATGTTATATGGCATCATTACAAAGTGGTGAATTACCAAATCCAAAGGTAAACTTTATAACTTTAGATTATTGAATTTTATATTTTATATTTTTATTGAACAAACAAACACAAATCATAAAATATTAATTTAATATTTATGTCAAATATTTATTGAGACATGTCAAAACTGTTTTGACCATTTCATATTTATAAATCTTAATAATGTTCTCTATTTTTATCTTTCTTTTATTTTTATTTTTCAAAAAACAAAAAGAAAATTATTATGTTTTATGTCAAATGTCAAATACATATTGCATCGCTCAATCTTTCTATGAAATTATTTTTGTTCTCCTTGTTTCCATATATTTTTATATAGATTTTCATGTTCTTCTTCTTTTTTAATATCAAATCTTTTGTTAACATTCTATATACCTTCAAACACATACGTACGTACTACGTAGATAGATATCGACAGAAAGATAATTTCATCAATTTTAACATTTCAAATTATATTTTATGAACAAATAATAATAACTGATTGATCAAAATGGATTTTTTGTTTGTTCATCTATTTTGTATACATTTTTTGCAATTGAATAGCGAAAGAAGACAAAGAAATAATATACAGATTACATATTTATATGAGAAAATTCGTAATCTCATTATTATTTATAGCGTTGTTTTTATGCAGTAAAAGATTATAAACTGACATAAACTTAAATTATTGAAATTTTCTTTAGTATCAAATGTTGCAGAACATAAATAAAAAATACAATTCTTCTAATCGTAAATTTACATTATATTTTTATATAAAAAGTGTTGAACCGAAACGTATATATTTTATTGATGTTATGTACATTTATAAATGTCAAAATTAATTGTCCAACAAATTTTATTCATTACATTGAACTTCAATCTTTATTCTTTCACAATAGTTAAAAAATAATGCTAAAAACCACTTCCTATGCAATAATTGTATAAATTATAAAAACTTATTTTTGTTCTCAGTCCTGTCCTCTCAATAAATACAATTTGAAAAACTCTACAGATTTGTTATTGTGATAATAACCAATTCTCTTCATATACAAAAAGTTTTTCCTCTTAATCAAACGAAAAACAAAAAAAAAATTTACCAAAAAAATAAAAAGATAAGTTTATCTGACTTATGCGTTTGTCTATTCAATCACAAGACCCATAGATCTTACAATATTGATCAGTTAGTTTCTAAACTATATAGTTATAGACAATAGAGCAACATAAGATTTTTATCTTGTTAAAAAATTCAGAATCTAATCTTGTCAACAGGCAAACACAACTAACACAATAAACACAACAAACACAGATACAAATAATTTTTTCACATTTCACATTATGGATATTTTAATCTTCTATTTTTAGTTTATTTGATTAGAATTTCAATAATATTCTGTAATACATTAATTTATTTTTTCTTTGACATAATTTTTACTGTTTTGTCATTATTATTATTACCGTATTTGAACTTTGAACTTTATTTGTATCAACAAAAGATTAATAATGACATTTTATATAATAATTCTAGCCTTTGAGCGTTCTACGGGAAAGATGTATAAAATTTTATATTTTTGATTATCTGACTTTAATTGTGCGCGAAACAGCATTTGTTTCATATAAAGATTATCAAATGTTCAATTTAAATAAGTGAAGTAAAAAAAAATATAAATCGGAATTTCCAAAAGCTTTTATGTTACATTTTTAATTATATTTAAGAACTGAAAGTTCAAATTTATATAATTCAAATAAGAATTAGAAATGCTAAAAAAAATGTTTATAATTAGAATCAATGGAAGCAATTGAATAAAATATAAACAATTAATTATTTAATCTTTCACATTTACAAAATTATTAATTAAGTTCAATTTGCCTGAAACTTTTACACTTTAAAATAACATTAAATCTACATGCAACTTTAAAGCTTTTATTTAGATCAACTAAAACTAACTTTTCTCTATAATTTTCTGTTGTTAAAAAAAAGGATGTTAAGTCCTAGAAATAATTTGAAACTTTATAATTGAAGCTACTTTTCTTAAAAGTTATGCATAATTTTTTTTTGTAAAATCATCCTGTTTAAAATATTGCTATAAAATAATACTAAAATTTGTAAAATGATCGACAGTAATAATAATAATAATCATGATAGTGTATAAGAAATATTCCAAAAAGTATAATCTTTTTTATATTTGTACAAACACAAACAACTTTACTCCGAATAAGTATAACAACACTGAGAATATTGATATTTTTACAACAGCAAAAAAAAAAAGACGCTACAAAAAAAGTTAAAAAAAAATCGTTAAACACAGAGAGGAAAAAAAATAAACAAAAAGCCTCTTGAGAGAATATCAAGAAAATGATGGAAACTTGTGTATTATATAAAAACGATTTCACTAAATGCACTTAGCTGCTTTATATATACAGTTTTTTTTTCTTATATAAATAAAAATAAACGATAATGATAATGATGATGATAAAGATGAAGATGAAGAAAAATATTCTGAAATTAACTCTAATATACACCCCGATCATTCTAAACAAAAACCAAAAAAAAATAATAATAAGGAAGAAGAAGAAGAAGTTATTATTGTTAATATTATCATTTCTTTATTATTACGAAAAGAAATACTTATAAAAGAAGATGGTATATATAGTAGAGCAGGTGTTTATATTTCAATTCATTATTTTCTTTTTTTAACATACTTTAAATTGTATTGGATCCTTTTATTTGAAAGAGTAAACTATTTCATAATTATAAATTTTACGGGAAATATTCAAATGAAGACAAAAGTTTTAATATGAGATTGTTTTTATTGAATTTTCTAATCATTTTACTATACTTCAATTATTTCTGAGTGTAGAAAAATGTGTTAAGTAAAAGTTTAAAATCAAATGGAAAAGATTTTCTTTGCACAAATTTATCACTTTATTTTTAACTTTTTCAAAATTTGTTCTTTCGTTTTTTTTTTCTGTAATTTTTCAACTAGATAACTTCACTTTTCCCCCTTCCAATTTTAAAGAATCGGTTCTATAAAGTAATAACCATAATACAATTATTTCACCATAATTCTATTTATTTTGTTTCCCCATTTTTAAATTATCGTACCAAAAACTTATAACTTTTATCTAGAAGGTTAGTTTATTAAATTTAATGCAATTTAAATTTAAAATTATAAAACTATTAATTTTCCATGTGATACTTGACCAATAAGAAAAAAGCTTTTTATTTCAATAATTCATCTTTAATATTCTATACAAAATGCTTTTGGTTAAAAAAAAGAACAAAAATTCAACCCATAAAACCAGAAGAAAGAACATGAATAAAAAAAAAGAATGATTTTCGTATACAGGAAAAGCTTGCGTATAATGCCAACAAAATCCTCCTTTAAAAAGAGAGAGAGAGAGACAGAAAGAGAAAAAAAAACATATATCATTAATAACGTCAAGGGAAAATTAAAAAAGGACGAATCTAGGTCATTTTTGAATAAAAATACGGAAATGATTAAAATTTTCTTTTCCTTCTATTTTTTTTTGTTTTCTCATCATGAATATTGATTTCACAATATTTTTGTATGATTTCTTTTTTATAATTAATTTCAGAGAATGAAAATAATTTCCATAAATTTTTTTTTCTTATTTCTTCGCTTCTTAAGAACGAAAGAAAATTTAATGAAATAATAAAAAAAAAATGTTTAATTTTAAATTCTGTGACGTAACATAAAATATGTTCTGTTGTATGTATTTTGTAAACGATTTTTTAAAAGAAAGATTGCTTCTATATAGAATTCTGAATAATCTTCACACACACACAGACACAAAATACAAAAACACTTTTATAAAATTTCTTATGAACTTTGCTGTAAAAAGAGTAAATAAGAAATTTTGATGAAATAAATTTGGTTTTAACGTATGACGTAACACGATGTGAAGAGACACGATGTCATTAATGTTTTTCTTCTTTTTTTTCATTTCAGTCACTTCTTACACATGTATCAAGACCAACAAAAAATACATTAAATAAACTTGGTGTTTTTACGGTATCATCATTCCATGCATTTATATGTGCTCGATCACCATCATTACTGAATAATCTACTAGCTGGAAGGGGTGCTACTAAACGTCGTCCACCGTTATTATCTAGATCAAATAGTGGATCTAGCCGACGTTCAATGCAGGTAAGAAACTTTTTTTTTCATTTTATTCTTTTGTTTAGAGTTTTATTTTTTTCTGCAGTTCATCCCCACCTTTTATGTATTTCAGCAAAAATAAAAAGGAAAAAAAGGTTTAATGCGGATGAAAATCTGAACAAAGTAAAAAATAAAAATAAAACGAATAGTATCTTTAAAGGTATTTCAGAGAGATATATATTCAGCTATTTAACATCGGAAGTTATTTATAGTATTTAAATATATAACTTTAACCCTTTCACTATTAAAAATGTTGTCATATGGTATTTTATTTCTCTACAGAAACTTATTATTATTCTTATGAAATAAAATGTTCTTATCTTTATAAAAACTTTCTATGTTGGAAAGATTATATAATTGACTTTTTATTTTTATTATTTTTACTTTTATAAAAATTATAATTATTGATTTATGCTACGATGTTCTTTTTTTTTTTGTTTTTATTAAAGATTTATTATCTCAGTAATAAAATTATAAAATGTTCAAATTTAAAATGGAGAAATATATTTATTATAATGGCGGGAGGGTCTTGTAAAATTCGGTTTAATTAAGTAATTTAAAATCAGTTCACGACGGATTTTTTTTTTTTGTCTTTTAAGAAGAAAATTATTGTTAATTTAGTTTTCTTGTGTGAAATATTATTTGAACACAACAAAAAAACAAATTGCTGAAATTTTTTTTTGTTTTCTTTTATAATAAATATCCATTTCGTCAAAAAGACTGAAATAGATTGTTGGTCTTTATTTATTAATTGTTGTCACCATTCACTTTATGGAATGTTCAAATTGTTTAAGTGGAGAATTTATCTACATAGTAAACAATTTCTAATTCTCAATCAATTATGCAATCCCAGGAATTGGAATAAAAGAAAAAGAACATATTTAATTCTGTGACATTAACATTAACTCCCGCTAGCAATACCTTCACACTGATTGTGATTCTTTATCAAATTGATTTTCACATCGATATTTTTAAATGTGATCTTAAATCGAAAGCTGTAACGTTATTATTCCTATTCTATAACGATAAATTGACCAAAATGCTTGAATGTTTGACTTCCTATAAATATATTTGTTTTATCCCATTGCGAATATAAATTCCATGTTCAAGAGT
Source organism: Pedicia rivosa (assembly GCA_963082725.1). Lineage (NCBI taxonomy): Eukaryota > Metazoa > Arthropoda > Insecta > Diptera > Pediciidae > Pedicia > Pedicia rivosa. Next base: position 27,977,595 of record OY720155.1, read on the forward strand.
AACTAGTGGGCTATAAAAATTATTTCCCACGAAATTGAGCAATGCGGATAAAATAATGAAACTGCTTTGAAAACTTCTTCTCTCTTTTTCTCATTCTATCTTTTGATACACAAAATCGATTTCGAAAACTCAATTTCAACTGGCCTCAAATAACTATAAATTTGTATCCGTTAATCTCTTTTGTCACTTGAGCCAATGCGTTGAAATATTTTCATTTTCCGAATTCAAAATAGAAATAAATATTTTACGTTTACAACTTTATAATTTATTCCAAAAATGGTGACTATTGCAATTCAACTGTATATATGTATTTCGTTACTAGAAAATCAACGATGCAAATTATTTTTGTGTGTCACCACAATATTATCTATTTGACAATTTTATTAATATATGAATATATTTGAATATTATATACATACAAATATGTATATAAATTACATTATATTCTATTATGTTAGAAAGAGAGAAAACTAATTTAACCGAACAAATAACATAAAAACTCAAACTCAAATATTAAAGTCTCAACATACAAAAGTCTTGTGACAATTTTAAGTTTTTACTTGAATTATTTACAACACCTCCCCCCTCATATTTCTATACCCCATCATACTTTTTGTATCTATATAAATATATTTATATAAAATTATAAGATATTAAATTAAATTAAATAATAATGGATATGCTTGTCTTGTCACCCTCATAAAGTTAACCTCGTCCCATTTTTTCCTAATATATACACATTTTTCTTCAATTTTGTTGTAAAGGTTGAAAATTTGTTATCACTTAATTGAGACGAAACTCTAATGGAGGGAAATATAAAAAAAAATTAAACCCAGGTAAAATCGCCTCTTAATTCAATGTACATACCTTACATTTTATATGGAATTAAAAAAAAAAGAAGTCAATCGTATAAAATCGCTCCCATATTTTTCTTAATGTAATTATAAAAAATGAGTTTTATATGAGGGTTTTACTTTAATAAACAAAACATTTTATCATATAAAATGTAAATGATGTAAAATTATATTTTCTGAAATTCCTCTTTTTCCCAATTACAATTTTTTCTATATTGTCTTTTTCTATTTGTCAATTTACATTTAGTCTTAATTTTTCTATTTTAAATATAGAAATTATAAATTATTGTTTATTTAATATTCGAAGGACAATAATTTAATCAAAATAGAAATAAAAACGTAAGAATTTTACAGAATTTTATAGAATTTTCTATTTAAAATGACAAGTCCTCTGTACGGGAAATTTTCAATATTTTACTTTGAAAATGTGTTTGTAAATTATGAGCATACGTAAAGTTATTAAAACAAAAAAACTTACAGAAAATAAAGAAAATAGACTAAATTTTTCTGAACAGCAAAAAAAAACATAAAAAAAGAAAACAAAATAAAAGAAATGGAAAAGGGTAACAGAAACAAAAAGAATATTACAATCTTTAAAGTAGTTGTAAATTATTATTTTATTGTTTTTATTGTTGAAAACACAATGCCTTCCCATAACTTATAATATTTTTAGTAGGGAAGAAAAATAGTTTCTTTTTATTTAAATAATAATATCAAAAAAAATAAAATCTTTGTGTAACCGTTCAAGGATTTCGTAATATTAACTTGGAAGAGAAATTTTACAAAGGAAAATAAAAATAGGAAGAAAAACAAAAACGCACGTGAATTCACTTGAGAATCTTTCTTCTTTTTTTTTTGTTCTTATTTTTATTGTGTATATTCTCACTTTTTTTTCCTTTATTTTCTTTTATTTTCTTATATTTTTCTTATTTATTTATATAAATGATTTATATATTTTTGTTGCTATAAATCATCTTTTAAGAGATCTAAGAAAAATATATAAAAAAAAATAAAATATAAATAAATAAGTTAAAAAAAGAAAAAAAAGCACATTTTATTGCTTATAAAATTTTAGATTTTTTTTTGTCTTCACCATTTTTCCTCCCACTTTCCTTTTATCACAAACACTCTTTCTCTTTCTAAATACAAATACAAAAATAATAAAATTATCATTTATTACTTTCTTTCCTTTTTTTTATGTTGCTTTCGTTATTTATTTTCAATTATATTTATATTAAATTCATGTGATGATGACAATAAAATAAATTGGAAAAAAGGAGAAAAAAAGGAGAGAAAATACATCAGACAATTTTTATTCTATATTCTATATATTTACCTATATTTATATATGTGTAGTATATTATGATGATGATAACAATTCGTTATTTCATTCATATTATAGAAAAGAGAATGGAACAGAAAAATGGAAATAATAAAAATGCACACATATTCAATGTCACACCAACCATTGGGCTGTATTATCTCTCTAGGGAGCAATATAGATTTTTTTTTAGTGGAAAATATTCCAATATAAATAAAATCTTTTGGGAAATTTTTAAATTATTTTATGCGAATAAAAATCGGTTCTTTTTATACACTTTTTTTATACCATTTGACAATTGGCGCAAATTTTTATTTCTACTCTTTTATTAATCTGGGGGATCAAAATCATCCATACGTTGATGAAGTATTCATTCGGTTTTTGTTTTTCTAATTTCGAATTAAAAAATATTGTAAAAATATTCAATATCAGGCCAGAAAAAAAAAATTAAATTAAGTCAACATATGGTGCATAGCACAACAGTTGGAAAGAACTTATATGAATGAGAATATGAAACAAATGCAAATAACGACAACAATAACTGATCAAGTTTTATTTAATTAAAAGATTCTGTATAAATCGTTTTCAATCAAACTATATAAATAAAGGAAAATTTGAAAAATTTGACCTAAATCTTATTCTGTGTATTTACCAAAATTCTTCGATAAATAGACAATTTTTCTTTAACTGTTTAATGTTATCAGCCATGCCGACACTCATTATATTTCCAGGCTCCATTCCTAATTACAATTTCAAAACCCAAACCAAAAATAAAAAAGCATACAAATTCTTTATTAATAATTTTCGTTAGTTTTTTCCAAAGGGTTTCTTTTCTTTTCATTCAAATATATATTTTTTCCTTACCAAAAATCAAACAAAGAAAAAGTTTTGAATTTTAAAGCAAATATCACAAAATGTAAAATAACTAAAAATTTTCTTTTTTTATGAATTTCACAAAAGACGAAAAGAATAAGAAGTACAAAGAAGAAGAAGCAGACGAAAAATGAATCGATTTTATTCTTATTTTATTTTTCTTTGGTTGTTGTTAATGTTGAAGAGTTTACCCAACTTGAACACAAAAGTGTTTTATTGGTAATATTTTTCTTCTTTCAAAATACATATAACAACAACAACACATTAAAATATAGAGAGAAAAAAAAATGCAATGTATGAAAAAACGAAATGTTTTTATTTTATTTTCAACAAAAACGAAAAAAGAAAAAATATGAAAAGATAAAGTGTTAAAAAGTTCATTCATGACGAATATATTTTAAACTGTAGAAAGGAGAGAGAAAGATACACACACACACAAATTGGACGAAAAGATAACACGTTTTATTTTATACATTTATTTACATTTTTTCCTGTTTATTTTCTGTTTGTTCTGTTTTGTTTTAAAAAAAATGTTTCCATGTGAATAATTGCGAGTACATAAAGTTTATTATAAAATTTTTAGTTGAATATATTTTATGTTTTTATATACAACCGGTGACGACATTGATCTCATTCCATTCTCTTTCACCAAAGCCATTTTTTTTTTTATTTTGTTTGCTATGCGTTTGAAAATGTTTAATTGGAATTTTTGTCCCTTTTAATATCAAATAAACAAAACAAACAAAAATAAAATAAAATTGAAACAGAAAATTTACGGCTATCCTTTAGACTTTATATTTGTATGTATTTCTTCTTCGTCTTCTTCTTCTTCTTCTTCTTCTTCTTCTTCTTCTTCTTCTTCTTCTTCTTCTTCTTCTGCTTCCTCTTTTTTTTGTATCGTAATCAACTTTCTCTATAATATTTTTTTATACAGTTTTTAAAATACAGAAAATCCCTTTTTTTTGTCTCTTCTCTTTTCATATCTTTTTTATATTTTTTATTTTAATATTTTCTTTATTTTTTGTTTTCTGAAATAAATGAATTGAAATTTGAGAAAATTTAACAAAAATTTTATTTATCTTCATTTTTTCCATCTTCTTGTGTTAACCCAAACGTAGATAAATATCTTAACTATATATAAAATAAAGCGTCGTATGTATGAATGTATATAATATGAATGTATGTATGGTAAAATTATATTATAAGATAATATTGCTCATTCAGTTTTATTCTATAATATTATGTGTATATGATCTAATGGATAAAAAAATATTTCAAAATCCTATTAATTATCTAAGAAAAACAGTTCATTAGGATGGAAAATACAAAAAAAAAACGAAAAAGAAGAAGAAGATAAACAAAAATTTTCCTTTTTCATTAATTTTTTTTTTTGTAGAAAATTAAGCGATTATTGATTTAATGTAAGCTGATAATCCAATAAAGAATGTTCACTTGTTCTAAAAGATTTTCTAATTTTTTTATGCTCAATTATGCTATTATTTGGTCGATTAGTACATATAAAATAATTCAATACTTGGTAAATTTATGTTATCATTATAACGGTGTATGCTTTATTTTCTAAATAATAACTAAACTTTAACTTTGAGTTTCTTATTGACCCATGCAGATGAGAATGTACACTATAGAGCATTATGTATGAAGTTTCAGTTGTATAACATTTTTTTTTTCACTGTTTGTACTTGACTTGCATCAAGAATTGTTTTATTTAACGTCCACTCTTTCACACCAGGCAACCAGACTACCTGGAGCACCCTTATTAAGTCAAATTGGGACGAGACCTACTATTTTTAAGGTGGGCTCTGAACCACCTAGCATCTGCACATGCATTTTTAATCATGATTCGGCACATTGCCAGTTCTTTAGGAAACATGCAGATTTCCTAAGAAGAATCGTTCGGTTTTAAAACAGAATCCTGCACACCGGCCAGAGGGTCATAGATGTTATTAAGCATTGCCCACTGCATATGTGTGTTTAGTACAGTAGTATAACATTAATAATAATAATTTTTATTTTAGACGTTAACTTAATAAGGTTTCAGAATATATATTTTATAATGTAAGCACAGTCATTAAATTTCATTAACCTTATTACTACGTTCAGAACCCGCACCTTACCTTTGATTCGTTTTTGCTCTCAAAAAAACTTCGTCAATATTTATTAAGTATGTTCTTCTCTAGCAAACCTAATCATTATCTGTGAGATATTCACCAAATATTACCACTTTTAAAGAAAACTTCAGTAAACACTTAACAACATACTAATTCAATTATAAAACGTTTTTAACTCTAACATTAAATAAATAATAATAAGTAGTTTATAAATTATCGATTCCAGGAATAACAGCTTCCTCTCAAGGGAATATTGATTGAATAAATAAGTGAAATCAATCATAAATTTTTATATGTTCTTATTAGAAAATAGAATAATCCAGCATCGACAATTTTCACGATACAGAATTTAAAATATTTCATTAAAAGTAACACAGTAAAATTGTATCATTATTTAATTCTTACAGATAAAAATTTTAAAATAAAAAAAATATGCAAAAAATCAACAAAAATTAAAGAAAAATTAATGCAAATTATTCATAAATATTCAAAAATATTTTATGCCGATATATTAAGTGTAATTTATCTCACTGTCAAAACTTTTGAAAGCTAAAAAATATTATTATTCTACATCCACTATCATTTATTATATTTAAAATCAAAATTGGAAGATATTGAGTCAGTTTTATTGTCTAAAATATTCTGAACTTTAATCCCATACGGTTTGATTAGGATAAAAAAATGTATGGATAAATTTAAGTGAAAAAAAATATAGAAAGGGTTTGATTTATGCAAGAACTGTCATATAAACTGTCAATACTGTTAGATTTTCGAAATATTTCGAAAATCACAAATGATAAGGCGCCTCCACTCAATTCAACGTCAAAAATTTAATGTTTCAATGATTTATTCAATTCTCTCGTTGTCCAATTTGCATTTTATACGCACTTTAATTTAATGACTGAAACTGGAACCTATCATTTATATTTATATATATTTTGTAAAATACTCATTAGTATTTCACAAAAAATAACCTCAACAAATTAACACTAAAAATTGAAAATTGAAAATTGTAAATTCAAGAGACTAATTGAATTTGTACAGAAAAACAGACAAAATATAAAATAATTGTATTAAGAATAAAAAATTATTATGATGACAAATTGATATTGATAAATCAAAACCATCTTTCGTTTCAACATTTAATTTTTCAGTATATTTGGTTGAAAATGTTAGCAACTTTATAATTCATGAAAAACTCATGGAAAATTATTGAAGTACATTTTTATGTAACCAGTACAATCAATTTAATTTTTAATTGATTAAAAATATAAATTAAATAATGAAACTTTTTTTTATTGTTAATAAAAATAAATAGATGGAGATTGTCAATTTTGCATTATATAAAAAAATTGATATAATTCTGCATATTGATAACGTGATAACAACAATAAAAACAGAGTTAAATTTATAAAATCAATTTTAATTAAATCAAAAAAAAAACTCTCTGAATTACCGTTTCATGTTTTTTTTTTTTTGTTTGTACATTTTTTTTCTTATAAAAATAGCAACAAATTACAGTCATTTTTGTTACATATATAAATAAAATATAGCGGTTGGGGTAATGGTTTATTTGTTCTGAAATCAATAAAATAAAATTTATTATGTATTTTTACCAATTAAAATTATTTTCGTATAAAAATAAATATAAGAGCAAAACCTTTTGATATTTTTTTTTCATTTTCAACCAGATGAATTCTCGTGATGATCCAGATAAAACCTATAAAGTCGCCTTACCGGATAATAATTATGCGACAGTTTATTTACGTGATGCAATGTCTGTTGAAGAATTTTTAGCAAGTGCTTGTGCTAGAAAAAATCTTAATCCAAATGAACATTTTGTACGAGTTAAGAAAAGACGTGATATGGAAGATCATAATTATTTTGTACCACACAGAAATGATTTAATTGAAACTTATGTAAGTAAAAACTTATTTTAATCATACTATTCATATATTTTTTTCTTTATTTCATGTTTTTAGAAGAATTATTATTGAATTTTACTTAATTTGAATTTTATAGAAATACAAAATGCATAATTTATTTCTCTAAATAAATTGGCCTTCTATATTTTAAAGTGAACTTAAGTTTTATATTTAATATATAAATTATGTTTAAACTGGTATATATTTTAATGTATTCGATTTTAACTTCATTGATTAATATTGAACATGTGAATGTCATTTCAAAAAACACCAATAATAGTGCAAAGTTAATAAAAAAACCTATTTTTTTAATTTCATTAAAATAATATCAAAATTGTTGACTCAACATCAAACTTAATCAAAGGGTCGTGAGTTTAAATACCTTTGTTATGTTTGCTGTAATATTATAAAGACGAAGATATTTGAAATTTGTTCAAAAATAACTCTTTTAATAACAAAAACCATTTATAGATAAGTTATTTAAAATTTATAAATAAGTTAAACATTATAATAGTTCAACAATAGTTAAATATTCGATATATTTAATATAAATAACTGATTATTTATTCCCTCTGAGTGGTGGGAGAGAGTAGATAAAATTATTTTATTTCATTATTCAATATTGTAAATAATAAGAATATTTTTTTGAAATTTTCCAAATATCAATTGGATATGTCAAAATCAGAAATATTAATTTGAAGTAAAATTATGAAAATTATTATTCAAACAAAAGAAAAAAAAGGGGAGAAATTAATCAAAAAAACGTAGAAAATATAAAAATAAATTGATTGAATTTTCTTCCCTTTTTGGCCTTTTCATATATATATATATATATATATTTATATATTTTCGCTTTCCTTCTATATTTTTCTTCTTTTATTATAACACCAAGTTAATCATTTTTCTATTGTTTAGATATTAATTACGATATAGAAAATATATACTAAAGATACAGCAATTGATTTTATATTCAATATCGCACCAAATAGAAAATACTTTTTTCTTCGTTATATATATTTATATGATATCCTTTTTAGACATTTTTATTTATTATATATAAATAACTAACTTTCTGAATTATTCATTTAATACACTTAAAGCCATGTTTGAAGTCGAACTCTTCTGGATTTTCATTTTTCTTCTTCTTCTTCATCTTTTTTTTTTCTTTTTCTTCTTATTCTTGTTCTTTTTCATCGTCTGTGTATACAGTCTATTTATTTATTTTTCTAACGCGAAAGAAAGATGTGAAGAATAAAAAAAAAAGTATAACGATAAATTATTAGATCATATTAAAAATTAATAAATAAAAATACAAAAAAAAGTAAGAAAGAAAATTGAGAGAAAATATAAAAAGTGGAAGACGAATCATAACGGGAAAAATATAAAATACACTCAACTTAAAGTTATTTTCATCTCAGACAAAATCAATATTGTCCTATTCTATTGAATTGAATCGGATAAATCATTTTTATATCTTTTGTCAACTTTACAGTTTTTTTTTCTTTTTATCGTGATAAAAAAAATACGAGCAAAGTTTTACAAAAGATGAACAACTTTTTATCAAATCATCGAAAATATAATCGTATTGAGTTTAAATTAATAAAATACAGTTCAATATCTATACGCTAATTTCCATCTGTAAATTTTGTATTGTTACTTTTTCAAATTAAAATTATTATTTAATTTTGTCTAGAGTCTATAGAATTAACCTACAGATATTTTTTTTAACAATTTTTGTTCTCAAATAATTTCAAAAATTCAATCTAATAAATAAAATGACGATAAAGAATTTTTATACATGAATTTTTTTTAACATTCCCGGAAGTTTTTAAATTTTCATTTTAAACTTTTTAATAAACAAAAATTTTGAATATTTCCAATAATATTGGCATAAAATTGAATTCATATACATTTCAAAATTACAGTACTAGACAATTCTAGACTATTCTATTTCTTCATATTTGTTTATAAATTTAAGAAAAAAATTGATGACAACATCATCTTACAATACATCTGGATGATGTTGATGATGACGACCACAACATAATCTAATTAGAAACTACATTTTAATTTAATTAAAAAATAAAATTACAATGTATGAATTTTATTCTAGTTTTTATAATTAAAAATATATTGTGTGGTTTTAATTTAATTAAAAATAGACTATGTAAAGATTTAGATAGTCACAGTTACTAATTTATATTTTACCTAATATAATAAAAAAAGGGGTTTATGTTATTTTTATCGAATGAATACAAAGCATGTTACACGTAATTTTATATGTAGTTTTATGTCTTATTTAATGGGCAAATATTTCAACATTTTTTTTTTCTACTTCAAGAACTTTACAATTGATTGTAATGTTTTCAAAAAAAATTTTAACTCGAAAAATAGCATCAAAATAAAATCCACTCAATTCATTAAGAATTTTCATTCAGAGTAATTAACTAAATATTGATATTTTGTGTGAATTTTCAAAATTAAAAAATTCTATAAATTTAAAATAAATGAAGAAAATTATTTTTGGTTTGAAGTCAGCAAATAATAAATTGGGTGAGAAAACAAGATTCCGGCTCATACAATCGAATTGCAATATAAACTTCAATTGTAGAATGCATTGTAAATATTTAGAACAAATAAAAAAAATGTATAGCAAATATTTTTTATCTTGTTTCAATGAAATATTTGAATATGATTGTAAATTTTCGTCTGTTAAATCATTGTCATTTTAAAATATTTGCTTTACTTCAAAATATCTATATTTTTGAATTATTATTTTTCCACTATATTTTCCAAATATAAATATGGGGGGAAAAAAGTAGAAATGACCTACATATGTTTAGTGCTTTGTATGCAGGGGAACGGTTAAAAAGGGAATATCGGCAAAAAAAATAACAGAAAACATAGGGAGAGAAATTGTTTTCGATGATTTGGGTGAAAAAAAATATATGAGAGAGAGAAAGAGAGAGAGAGAGAGACAGAGAAATATATACATATGAAGAAAATCAAATTAAAGAGCAAGTACGTTTGTGTATATGAATATGATTTTGATTGTTCGTTGTTAGAATGGGTATTTTGTTGGGTGTTGAATTTTGATCAATATTATGAATATTTTATATTATATAAAATTGAAACGTCTTTCTATTAAATCGTTTATATCTAATAAATCGTAAAATCATTTTTAGTCAAATTCTTTATATATTACATTCAATATTACAAGAATAGAAAAATAAAAGAATAACTTTCAATATAGAAACTTCAGAGGTACCTTTTTCATTATTAAATAATACTTGTTCGTTATTTCATTGAATATTCTAAATAAATTTGTTTGCATTAAACATGCATAACATTAAAACAAATATAAATATTAATTTAAATGCAATTATTCATTCAGTCCATAAAATCTAAATTACGCTTTTATATACGATAAATATATAGATTTTCAATAAATAGTAAGTGGACATTCCACGTGATTTTTATAAAATAGAACTGCTTTTGATTTTTTCAAATGGCTAAATATTTAAAATTTAAGTTGTAATAACATTGACTGATTTAAACATAATATTTGTAAAACTGCAGCGAATCAACTACTAAAGTCTGTAGAAAATGTTAATCAAACATTATTATTGAGATGAAAATTTATGAATTTGAAAAACTGGACTGCTTTTGTATATTAAAATGCACTTCATTAATTAAAAATCTCACTCCAAAAAGTCTTATTAAAGTTTGAATAAATTTTCATAAGTTTGTATCATTAATCATACTGTAATTTTGGTTATGCCCGTAAAACTTATGGTCAATTTATAATGAAGTAAGTAAGTTATAATCATTTCTATTATATCACTTGTTGTTCTTGAATTTTTTTATATTTTATTTTGATAAGTATAATTATTCAATTGAATATTTACAACAGAATAAAAATACTGTGATTGTTTCCGTTCCTTTTTTCGCTTGAAGAATTTGTAGAAAAATTACTCCGAAATTTCTTAACAATTAACTCCAATCATAGAAATTTCTTGAACTGAAATTCCTTATGAAGAAAAATACTCAATAATAATTAAATTACTTATTTTTTGTTTTATATTTTTTAATAATTTATTTAATTTTATAACTTCAAATTAAGCAAATGACAGTAATTTTTTTTTTTCAAACAAAATATTCTTTAATTCCAACCAAATAATATTCGATTGATAATTTGGAAACATATTTTGATATTTTATGCCATCAAATCAAATTATTTCTGTTTAAGTCCCTGGTTATTTCTTTTTCATTTCAAAATATTATTTTTCATTTTGTACAAAAAAAAAACAACAAAATGTGGATATTTAATTGGATTTTTATTTTTGATCAAATTTAAAGATTTATTTCACAAAAAATTGAAAATTTGAACTTTAACATTTTCCATTATTAATGCGGATTGTATTTTAAAACAAAAGGTGATATAATATAAATTTAACTTTAAAAAATTAGGGAAATTTAAAAGTTACTTTAAAATTATTCAGATTATTATATAAAATTCCAACATTAATAAAAACCATACAATTTTTTTATATCTTTTATTAAAAATTAGTTAAATAAACATGCAAGCAATTAAGAATGAATCTAATACATTATTATTTAATGCAATCATGTTAAAATAATTGCGTGATTCAATTTTTCATTTTTATTAGAAATTTTCCTTTATATCGTGTCACAAATAAATCACTTACAAAAGTTATTTTACTTGAACAATCACTTTCGTCCAACAATGTTTTAATTCATTTTTCATAGAAAATCGTTCACATGCAATCGTTTATAAATTATATGAAAAAAAAGATAAAATAAAATGCCAAATAATATATAATAATTAATTTATCGGCATCAAGATTAGGACTCATTGTACTGTAAACAATCAAAAATCTAAGAAACGCTGAAAAAAAAGACTAATAATAAGAATTAGAAATCACCGATGAGTTACGATTTTATTTATATATATTTTCTTTTTTTTTCATTTTATTATTAATCATTAATTAATCAATTGAATCTGCCAAAAAAAGATTTTACCATTTTCGATTTGGGGAACCGATTATTTTTACACAAAAGAAACGGCAAACAAAACTTCTAAAACCCAAAAAAAAAAACAAAAATATTATTATATTTAAGACGTTAATTATTGGAAAACTACAATCACACAAAAAAACAATTCTTCTCAATTGAAAAATGATTAATAAATGAAAATTAATAATAATATAGTTTCAATTGAAGTTTTTATATAAAGATATAATATAAAAGAGCCGTCTTTATATATATATATATATATATATATATATATATATATATATATATATATATATATATATATATATATATATATATATGAAATGTACATTGTGAAATCATTAAAGCCGCTTTGGATCATTTAATAAAATTCTCTACTCATCAGAATCAATGATTAATGACTACTAACAAGACAGTATTGTATACTACATATATAAATTTTTTTACAAAATATAAAGAGTAACTTTTATTACAAAAGAACTAACAATTCAAAAGAAAAGTTTGTTTATTTGTGTGCTCTTGTGTGTAGTTATATTTTAATCATCTCCTTTTATATGCATACTACATAGCCTCTATATTTAATTTATCTTTTTTGTATTTCACTAATTATATATATATATATAAAATTCTAAGTGTCTGTTTTAAGATAAATCGAATAACAGGAGAAAATATTTTAATTTTTCCTATGTAAAGTGAAACTCAAATGATTGCTGCAACAATCGCACAACGAAATTTAAAACTATATTACTAATTCCAATGTGCCACATTACAAATGCACACATATAAAAATCATTTCTTTAGCATTATTCATCGTAAATTTTGTGTAAATAATTAGTGTAAAATATCAACGATAAAATGAAAAAAAATTTCTACAGCAAGAGTACAATTAATATATTGTACAAAACGTAATTTCTTATCGGTAATTTTTTCCTTATTATTATTATTATTATTATTAAGTTATAATATATATTTTATAACGTAAAGTAACATTACATTCGACTTTATAATATAAAATATATCACAATGTTATAAGGATAATAAAGGATATATATTACAAATACTGTAAAAAGATTTCTATCTTTATTATTTCCTTTCTATATAAGTGTGAATAAGAATTTTTTTTTTGCACATGTGTGAATATGTCTCTAAGCATATTAGTATAACAACTTAACGTCTTAAAGTTTATAAAATTAGTTAATAATGTAACTCATATGTTACATGTTAGAAAAAGAAAACTTTTCTATAGTGTGTCAATATAAATTTTCACTTTAAAAACTAAATAAAATATTTAAATATAATAAATTGAAAATCTCATGTTGATATAATTTATCTATAGAAAACTAGTAAAGCTTCTAATAATTTATTTAAGAAAAACCACATCAATTTTATATCATAAATATCTGATAAATAATTAATAAAATCAAAAGATAATTTTAGAATATCATTTTGTGACAATTATCATGATGATTGTATTAATATATTAAAACATTGTTTAATTATATAAATAGTATGCTAACTACTTCTATTCCAATTATAACAATTTCTAAAATTTACTTAAAATTTTCAGTTTATATATTACGATGAAATTACCTTGTAATGTATTTAGAATTAATTAAAATAAATGGTTGTCTTTCCATGTTATAGTAAAAATATATTTCTTAAGAATTTCCATCAATTTTGTTTTTGTAGAAATTAGTAAAGTAAAGAAGCAAAATTTTTCCAAATTTTTCAAAGTTATAAATGTATTTTGTAAAACTATTTTCGGTAATAACTTTTATTAATGCATGTGCTAATGGGGTAAAAACAATGTCTTCCATGGCAGGGTTTGAACTCATGCAATTTATCAATTTAAATCTAATCAATTTACACATAAAATTGAAAATACTTTTGTATTATAAATATAATCGCGTGTTTTTAATTTTAAACTACACATAACAAAAAAATATGCAAAATAACTTCGACGTTCTTTATATAAATTTAAAACATAATGAACCCATAATTATTATAGAATTTTGAATATTCAATATCTTGCTATTCAATATCTGAATATATTTTTCTTTACCCTTTTCTCCTTCCCCTTTTCGTATAAGATTAGTTTAAATATAAGAGTGCTATTCTACCTAGCTATAATTAAATAATATAGAATTTCAAAAAAAATAATTATATAAATTTTTTAAACAAAACTGAAAGAATAATTTTTGACAAAACAAATTATAAAGATAGACACCAATAAAAATAAAAGGCAAAAAAACAGTATATTTTTCTTGCGCTTTTTCTTTAAATAGAACTTTCTATAGTTTTTTTATACGTCGATACAAATCTAGACTTACTTAACTTAAATTTTATTTTCTTTAATTAATGTAAGGATCAAAACACTCCACAAAATATTCACTAAATCATTGAATCATAAAACATACGAAAAATAAAAGTTATACGATTTAATAAATCGTTTCAGTAATGTTTGTTTTAATTTTAAAAAAAAAATTATCCAACGTTAATCTACTATTTAATTGTATAGAAAGTTTTAAATTATTTAAATTTAACTCAGACTTTTAAAACCACCGCAATAATTTTTTTGTTAATTTTAATAATGTTGCCATTGTGTATTAGTGTTATCTTCAGTTATAAATATATTAGAGAAACTATATGAATATTTTTAAATTCAATCAAATATTTAAAACAAAATCAAATCAATCAAAATCAATCAGCTAAAGTCAAGTCAATTTATTCTAATTCTTTTAAAATTAAAAAACTTAATGAAAATGAAAATAAATATAAAAGAAAAGTTATGTTGACATTTTCATTCTATTAAAAGCTTCCATGCTTTAAAATAGAAAAAAAATTAACATTTCCCTACAATATTTTTATTTTACATAAAAATTTATTTTTTGATTTTACTTTGATTCAATTTTTAATTCAAAACATTTTTATTTTCTTTTTAATAAATATAATTATTTGCCATTTTTCAGTTACATACACATGAAATGGTTGAAGTATGTGCAAAAATATTATACCAAGTTGAATTACAACGAACAACATTAGAACAAATGTGGGGTTTTTCTGTTGAAGCTGAACTCATAGAAAATGCTGATCGACAGGATGAACTCTGTTGCTATGTTAGTCGTGTAGAAGACAAAAGTGTTGCTATGCAAAATGGTAAGTTATTCGTTTTTTTTTATTATTTCCGTTTCCCCCATCTCATTCACCCGGACCCATTTTATAAAATTTTCTATTTTTATATTTTCTTAACATTTTTTTCTAACTATAATCATATATTTCTATATGTTTTGAATAAAAATAAATAAAGTTCTCTCCGAGTTCAAATTACATACTTTTAGTTCCTTTCCTAGAAAAAATAAATAAATAATAATAATAATTTTTATAACAAATGAAAAGTATTTTTTCTCTTTGCCTTTTATTTACAAATTATAAAAATAATTAAATAAAGGGAAAACATAGATAAAAAATATAGATGAACGAGTATGGACGGACGTAGAACAAACACAAAAAAATGGAAAAAGAAAAGCTTTAAGGAAAAATAATGAGAAATGCAATTAAAATTCTTCTAAAACATTCCACGTCGAAAACAGTAAAGACTTTAATCCATCAATTTCTTCCTTTCATTTTTTCCCTCCTCTACTTTTGTCTTTTTCGTATTTTTTTTTTTTTCTTTCTTCTTTCTTCTTTCTTCTTTCGTTCTTTTTTTTACTTTACTTCTTTACTCTATATGTATATATTTTCAAATGGTTATTAAATCACTAAAATGTCTGTGAAAATGATGTTCTCTCGTACAAGGATCATTAAAAATCGAATTAAAATGAAGAGAAAATAAAGGATGAAAGTATATTATGTGTATATATAAGAAGTATGTATATGGAAGTAGTAAGTAAGAATGTCTGGTGTGGAAGGGTTTGTCAGAAAATTAACCTCTTTATAAATTGTTTTAATAATTATCATGTTTCCTATATAAACACATCATTCAGGAAGTTGCGGTATAAACTAGATTTAAGTTTCCGCCTTTGTTTTCTATTTTATTTTATTTTGTCATAATGAAAACCAAACATTATGAAAAATAATGTGTTTACTGACTTTTTTGTGTTAAAATTTTAGAATAATATTCTTAATTTAACTTAAGGGTTCGTTGCACTAAATTAACCTCTATATATATATATATATATATATACATATATCTTGAATCTTTTACCCCCAGTATTTAATTTTTCATGAAAAATAAAATAAGTAGAATCTAATATGAATAATCTCATTTTCTTCTTTTCCAATAATTGTTCATCCCATCAGGATATTGACTATATAAGAGATTATATTTCGGTTTATTATATTGAAGAATTTAATTTAATAATTTGAAAATAATTGGTCATATTTTATTATATTATATTTAAAGCTTCGGATATTTATTTTCTATATATAAAGTAATAAATTTATGTTCTTGGAATAAAGTACCCTTTAAGCTTTATTGATAAAATAAATTTGGAGTATATTTCTCTATCGTCAATTTAATTTTTCTTCTACATTTTTTTTTAATTTAAAAAATTATTTGAGTTTTTGTGAAATTTAATAAAATAGGTACGTAAACATTAAAATACAGAAATATATAAAACGCATTTTGCATTTTGCATTTAAATTAATTATGCTAAATAAATTTTATATAAAATAATTTTACATTAAAGAGAGATTATAATGATTATCCAGGTTTATCTCACTCATACTCTTTCTCCCTTTCCCTATTATCCGTCTACTAAATTTTATTTATTGTACAACTCCTGATTTAAGTACTGTTTTATATAGTACTAAAGTAATGGATTATATTATATTTGCGTCCAACAAAAACATAATAATAATAAACCTCTTATTTATACATAACAAAAGAATAGCTTTAATTTTCATGGTCAAAACATGTTGTGAATTCCTCGTTCCTTTTCAACGTCGCTCTTTAACATTATAAGAATTATTGTGTTATGTTACAGAAATTATATCTTATTAATATACGCACATGTTTTACTTAAGTTTATTTCTAAGTTCTCTAGCAACAAAAATAATTCGAGAATTTGATGGTGTCAGCTATTTCCACTTTTCTTTCCTACACGTTTTGAAAATTTAGAAATAATGAAAAAAGAAGAGAAACTGAATATAGTAATTGTGACAACCAAAATATGCATTCGGTTCATATCATAAAAAAAAAAGAAAAAAAGAAAAGAATACTTCGAGTCAAAATGGAAATTCTTTTAAAAAACAGTCCATTACGTCCAGCCCATTGACGACGACGGGGTGAAAATTACTCAAACAATGCTTCAGTTTTTTACTTTAATTTATTTTTGCCCCAACTCTATTGCTTTACCCTTACCAATTCAACGCTAGCAACCTATTTCCTTCTATTCACCTCAGGATACAATTTTACTGAAAATGTCATCCAACCATGCGCAAAATTTATATTTATAACAGTGAAATCACAACAAAGTAAAAGAAGAATGAAGCAAAAAAATATTGAAATTTTTAAGATGAGAGCTTTTTCCGCGTTTACAATTATTGTCGTTTTATATTCTATTAGTATAGTTACACAAATTATACGTAATCCAATGACATTTTACGTCTTCTGATTGTTTATTGACTTTATAATATAATATGTAGGTACTATAGATATAAATTTGTGTAAACGATAAGATAAATTGTATTTCCAAATTAAGATGAAGTTCATAGTGAATTAACAAACAAAAGATTCAATATCACGTTTAAAATGTACAATGTTTAAAATAGAAAACCATAATTGGTTTTATTTGAATATTTTGAATTTAATTAATACATTTTCATTTGTCAATTCTCAATTTTTCTTCTCTTCTTCTACAATCATTAAGAATGTAAATCTGATTTTACTTTATCCAAATAAAAATATTTCATATAATGAAGACACCACTTTGTTCGGTTGTAATTTTTTGTAGGTCATTTTGGTAAATCGTGCAATGGATTTTATGTTATAGTTAAAAAAATTTTCTAGCTTTGAAAAAGGTGATATAATTTGTGAAAAGGAGTTCTTGTAAATGTATAAGTATAATACTTTTACAAACAATCTTGACACACGACTGAATAATAATTTTCGTCTCAATAATGAAATTGTATGTTAAAGTTTTATATTAAGATGACATCATCTTTCTGTATCTAATAATAATATTATGCAAAATACTCTATCTTCTTAAATTAGAAACATCATAACCATACCCTTCAGAAAAGAAAAAAAAAATTAAAAGCACATGGATGGTAAAATTTGGATATTCAAGAATATTTTAAGCATTAAAGAAATTTACAAGATGACACCTACATCGATCATCTGCTGTCTCTTTATAGAAAATAATAATAAAAAAAAGACAACACCACCGAATACCCAATGACCAAATAATATCCATGTTTATATCATTCAAATGAATAGATAAGAAAATGGGAGTAAGGGTTACTGTAGATTCAAAATTACACCAACAAATCGTTTTATATTTTAAAACATTCAAATTTTGTATCATTAAAAAAAATTCGTCTTTTTCTGAAGGATGGCACAGATTTATCCTATTTACATTCAGGAACAATTTTTCTCTGTGTTCTCCTTATCCATTTTCCCCTTTATTTTGTTCTTTTCATTTTGCAGAACATTTTTTCCATTGACACAAAAAGACGACTGAAAATAAAGAAGAATATACGAAATATTATTTTAATGGACTCGAATTAACATTTTATGAAGAATTCAAGAAGAAAAAAAGCTGGGACAAAAAAAAATGAAAAATAAAAATAAAGAAAGGAAAAAAATTATTATGAAAGAAAACAATTTTTCTTCGTTTCGTTTTTTCTTTTTTTCCTTTTAATTTTTTTTTTTTCATACGAACGAATCACAAAGTTTATGAGTGTACTAGACTTTTGGATTATTTTATATATTTTCTCATGTTCTCTTGTTTCACTTTTACTAAGGCTATATAATTTGCGTTTGATGATATATTTTATTTTTTTTTTTCTTACTTTATTACTGTTCCCTCCCAATGTTCATAGACGATTTCCTCCGTCAAAATTAACAATTTATTTTATCTAAATTAGTCCCAAGACTGTTGCTTTGTCAAACTCAAAACATAAAATATATATATTTATTGTAAAAATTGGGTGGTGGAGGAAGACTCTTTGAAGAATATTTTTGTCTTATTTTCTTGTTTTTTCTTCTTTTTTTTTTTGTATAATTTTAGATTCAAGAAAAATATTCCTGTAATAAATCATCGATTTCCCTGTTTTTACCACTACATCATACTTCCATTGCTTCATTTCTCTTCTTCGCTCATCTTTCATTTTTCTTACCCAAACAATGTTTTATTTAAAAAGTTTTATTTTCATTTTTTCAAACATTTTTATTTTCTGTAAATTTCACCCTCCAAAAAAAGCATTTTTTTTACACTGCTAAGTTAATTAAGCTCACCTGATGTGTGATGATAAGCACAAATAGAGACTTATATTTACTTTTAAATATAATGTTGTCCAATTCTTGTGTATCTCTACCTTTTTTATTTTTATATCGTCCCTTTATTTCCTCTCTTATACAACACTTCGACCTTTTTTCCTTACACATATACACTTTCTTCTCAGGTAACTGAAGAATGGAAAAGATCCATGGTTATTTGGTTTTGTTTTTGTTTCTTTTTTTCTTTATATTTTATAAATAAAATGTATAAATATTCTACTCTATATGGTATAGAGTATATAAATAATATTCAACTTTGTTCTTTATTTTATGCTTGCCGATTTTTTATTTGTATTCCTTATTTCTTTTCTAACGATTTTCTTCTTGTTGTTTTTTCTTTTCACAATTTTGATGTTATGGAAAATCCACGGAATATTGTATATTTGTATCTCTCTCGTAAATTTGTCACGTTTGTGAATGTAAATTTGTATTAAGTGAAACATTGTGTATATATTAGAATTTTTGTATCAAGAGTATGAAGTATAGTGGGTGATGGTTACATGCTACATGGTACAGGTTAAGGATAAGGAGCCAAATACTTGGATATCAAGAATTCTATATTATATAAATATGTAAGAGAGAGAAAGAGAGAGATGAGACAGAGATAGCAGATTGCAGATTTTTAAGGCGTTGTTATTACCGTTTCATATTCCCGTAGATATAAAAGTTTTTCATATATAATTTGATCTACATTTTGTTTTTCTGTTTTCGCTACTGTTGTTGTTATTTGTGTTATTTTTTGTTATTGTAAATCTTTAACTAGGTCAGGTCAAATATTGCTGACGTCAGAGTTTTAGTTTAGTTTTCTTATATACATGCATGTATACTATGTATTTATGTATTTATGTATATATAAATATAGCCTGCTCTGCTGCTTCTATATCAGAGTATAACATCATCATCATTGAGTTCATTTGTGGTATGAGAAAGAGAAAATAATAATAATGTTTTTCTTAGAATAAACGGGATGCTTTAGATTTTCTTGATTTTTTTCTTATAAAAAGATTGCTCTTCAATTGGTGTATTGATTTTTTTTAAAGAATAATTTTCATCATCATCCAGGAAACAAATTAAATAAACTTAAATTATACAGAATATTAGGCAAACGACAAATTGATTTGACAAAAAAAAATTGTATCAACTTGTAAAATATTCAGTCAATTAAATACAAAAATAAGAAAGAAAGGAAATGTGTTTTCAAGTTGCTTTTTTTATATCACACTTTAGACTTATATAAAAGTAAAAGGCACTCGCATAGTATTTTCTTAGTCACACACATGTACCCACACCTGCACGCACACTACATACACACCTATATACATCTCGAAACATAAAGAAATCTTACGTTGTATACGTTTATGTGATTGATCTTCTTTACGTGACAAACGAACTACGTGACATCATTTAATTGTCGTAGTTATCTTGAATGTAATCACAAATTCAACTTCCAGATATATACTATTAAAAGAAAGGACCCATGTGTTTGATTTTATATATAATACACACTTAAATAAAGTTAAGGATTATTAAAAATATTTTTTTTCTAATTCATTCAAAGAAAACAATTTAAAAAAAAGAATTGGTGATAAAAAATCGTTATGAAATTTTTAGTATCTAATTATGTCCTAATGATGTTATTGTATGTGTGTTTGTGTATGTTGATTATAAAGAGAATATGCGGATAAGAAACAATGGGAAAATTAAACATCTGTTCTTATAAGATGTAGAAAATAAAATGTATTTTCGCCAGGTCAACTAATGATGAAGAAGAAAATATATAAGAAGAAAAATAAAATAAAGAAAGAACGCTTAAACTGTGTAACATCCCTTCGTATTTGTCACCCTTCTGATATTATTACATTATCCAAAGAAAAAATTATTCAATTCCATTATTTTTATCTTTTCTACTTCTTCTTCTTCTTCATTTTTATTTTATAAATTATTTTGGCAAAAAAAAATTAGAAATAAAAGACTGAATCCTTCTCCCATTCCTCTTCTATATACTTCTACAAACTTTAACTTTTATTGGTGACCATCAAACGAATGAACTTCTTTCGACTTTTTACAGAACTATCATTATTTTTATTATTATTATTATTTTATTGTTTCACAAACATAAAAAAAAAAAAAGTTTTTCATCCGTTTATTTTCTGAGTCAAGTCAGTATCATATTATATGATTTTTGAGTTTTTTTCTCTTTATCAGGTATTATCAAAGGTGATGAAATAATGGTGATCAATGGTGCGATCGTGTCGGATTTGGATATGATGTATCTTGAAAGTGTTCTTCAAGAGGAGCAAGCATTATGCATGATGATGAGGTTTGATTTCATTCATTTTTTTTTATTAATTTAATTTAATTTCAACTTTATGAATAACAAAATTAACTTTATACTTTTAAAATTCACCAACTAATATCCTCAAATATCCATTGAAAAAAAAAATATATTTTAGGAAAATTTAACAAAGTGTCTTTTGCTAGACTTAATCCACTGAAATAAAATTATTTTCCTCTATAATCTGAATAAAGAAAAATATGTCTCTCTCAATATTTATTTGAAACTTTCAAAAATAAATAACCTAAATAAGCAAACTCATCGATTCAAAACAATTTTCGCTTTGGAGCTTAAATTTGAAAATCTACCAAATAAAAAAAAATTAAAACTAAATTCAGAATAATCTTCTCTTTTTTTATATTCATTGCAAGATTTATTTAAAAAGTCTTAGGAAATTTATTAATTGAATGCAAATAGAAATAATGAAAAAAACATAATATTAAACCAAAATTGTAAAGTAAAACTTTTGAATTTCATCAAACGAAATATATTTTTTAATTTACAAAAATATCGAAACCAAAGTAAAGTTCTAAAAGAGCGAAACTATTTACATATTCACTGATGTATAAATGTAAAAGACTCTTACCTCTTTTTAAAATTTCAAATTTGGTCAATGTTTGAATTAATATTTTTCGTTATTCTTGTAGTTTTTTATTTGAATTTGATATTATCCTATACAAATAAAAGTTATAATGTTTGCAATATGCAGTTTTAACAATTGTGCTTTGAATTTTAAATTAAAAAAAAAGCTCTATATTCTACAGATGAAATTGTATATTTCATATAACTATTGTCAATAATATTCGTTTTGAAAACATATTTTATTATCATATTTTGTGAACAAATCATTTGGGAAATTAACTCTTCTTTAGAATGTATGAGTATAAAAGATGTTACATTGGAAATATCTATACATACCGATATTATTTTCTATAATAATAAATTGTTCTCTTGTGGTTTTATATTTTATATTATAACGTAGATACCTACGTTAACTTAAATGCAATTAAATTTCAATTTATTAATAATATGCTATATATAATATTGTAAAGCATTCGTAATGACATGTGGAAGGTAACGGTTCTACAGCTTGTTTTTTATTTCTCTACTTTTCAAATTTATTTTGAAATTTCTTCCTAGAGAGACATTTTTGATAATATAATTATTATTAATACGATTACTTTATAAATTCAAAATAGATCGTCAAGAGTTGAACCACCAGATTTGGCAAATATAATGCGTGTAACAGATGATATGATTGACTCATTAGTATGCCCACCACCACCATCAGATCCACCAATTATGAGTGAAGAAATGATTTCGGGATTAATTGTGCCAGCACCTGGTTGGAGTAAGTTAAAGTTTATTTTCTCTTTTAATTTATTTTTATTTTGTACAATTTTCTTGAACCGTAGTGATTTTAATATAAAAATTGGTTCTTTCAAAAATGAAGGACATCAATATATTTCAGGGAAAGATTTGTATTCACCAGAACCAGAAAGTTCACCTGCACCGTCATCGGCTGAACCACAAATTATATCTCATAGTCAGAAACAAAGCTCTAGAACAAATAGTTTTGAAATTGAGAATTTACTTAAAACTGCAGAGCAAGTAAGTTTTTCAAAAGAAATTGTATAAATTTCTTTTTTTTTATATAATTTCGCTTCTTTCTTAAAAAACAAAAAAAAAATAATCGCTTTAAAACAAAATTACGAAGAGTATGCAAATATTTGTAAGATTAAAATAATACAAGCTACATTAAAAAACGATTTAAAAAAAAAACTTTTAAAAGATCCCGCCCCAAAAATATACAAAAATTAAATACTATTAAAGGTAACTGGATTTTGTCGCTCACCTCAGGAGACAAGAAAATCTAGTCCAACCGGGTCAGTGGCTTCGTCTGTGTCTAATGCAATGTTAACACCCTCAAGACAATTAAGTGATGCTGAGAAACTTAGGAAAGTCATCCTGGAACTTGTTGATACTGAAAGAACTTATGTTAAGGTAAAATTTATTTAAAAAACTACAAAAACTTCTTAAACATTCTTTTTAAAAATAATATGTTTGGGATAATATATTTAGTCGAAAAAAATTACTTTCAGTTATAATTTTCAATAAAAACAGGCACGCACTATTTCAGTTGCAACTAATCAAACTTATTTTAATTATCTTATATTAAAATCCTGTTGTGTTTGTGTAATATTAATTATGTTTTTAAATTTTAAAGTCGACAATAATAATAATTAGAATTTATCATTGGAAACTAGTAACGTTCATTATTTTAATATCAAATTTGTAATTTATGCAAAACCACTAATTCTCTATTTAATACATATATAATATAATTTTACAAATGAACTTTAATAAAATCTTACGGAAAATATACAATTACAATATGAAATTATTGATTGAAATGTTTACGTATTTCAACAGACTAATTTTAAATTATAGTAAAAGATAAAGAAACTCTATGATACTGTTCACTTATGTTCAATTGAATTTTTAAACAACTCTGTGTTGATTAATATAATCACAAAATAATCTCAGTAATCAATTAGGGTAAAACTTTATAATCAAATAATGTAAGAATCTGTCTAAATTAAGATTTTATAAAAAGAAATGCGACTAAGACGAAGTATTTCAATGAAAAATGGAAAAATGAAAATATTGTGATGAAGTTGTCAACGCAACGATCAATCGTTTTTGTTAAACTCGAAAAAAAAAGTAAAAACGAAAAGAAAAACAACTTTAAACTTTTATATTTTTCTTTTCTCCTCAATGACAAAAGATTTAGCCATCACTTTTAATCTAAAATTTTTTTATATTTTTCTTCTTCTTCTTTTTTTCTTTGAAAATTTATAGTGGGGCCATCACCAAACTGTCAATTGTTCAATCTTTTTTTATATTACTGACTTTTTTTGGTTTTTATTTAATCTAAAAAGGTGACATTTATTGTTAAAAGACGTTTGTTAGTTCATTTCTTTTTTTGAGAATGACAGAATATTTTAATCCATTTCAGGTGTAAGCTCCTGGATGTTAAAGTTACATAACGGAGGCTTTCATTTTATAAATGCTGAAATATATAAAGAAACCATTTTGTTTTATTTATTTCACTTTTGATAAATTTTAAAACCGAAATATTAAACCCACAACCAAAAAACAACAAAACTGGATTATTTCAAAAGCTCTGAAAATACCCAAAAAATATACACAGAAATATATATAAGTTTTGACCTGTAAACTAGATTTAAACTGACCTCAATCGACCACACACATACACATAATAACAACAACATTAATATATTCTACATACATATATTCCTATACTTTCTGAACTTTTCTTGTTTTTGAGGTTTCAATTATTACTATTATTATTATTTTTAGTATTACTATAAAATTTTAAACCACAAATTTCCTATTTTATATTTTTCTTTTTTGTTTTTTTCCACTTTAGTTTTTGTTTATTTTTCTTTTTCTTTTCTATTTTGTCGAAAAATATATTTTGCCCCCAAAAAAGAAAGAAGAAATATTAACTTTAAATCGATTATCATTCTATCTATTTTTTTCTTCAAGATTTTTTTGTCTATCTGAAAATTCAATTTCTATCAGCGTTATAGGTTTGAGTAAAAATATTTTATTCAATTCAGTAAGTTTCAATGCAGATAAAAAAGAAATTATTAAAAGTCTTGAATTCAAATTGTTAACAAATTCAAAGATAAAAAAGAAAAAACTAAAAACATAATAATATTTAAATGTCTTGTGGTAAACGATGACAATTTATTTTATTCTACATAATTTGTGAAATTTGTTGAAATTAATAAATTATCGAAAATATTGGTACAGAGAAAAATCTCTACTCAATAATGCATTAAAATAAAAAATATTCTAAACTTTTTGATTAAAATTTGCAATTTTCAATTGTGTTTGAATATTTTTTACCATAGAAGCTTTTTTGTAACCAAAAATATTCAGTTATTTAGTTATATATTGACCCTATTTTGGTTAACAAGGCATATGTTGTGTGTGTATCTGTTTATTTGTCCCATTTTATCGATATGTCTACCAATGTGTATGTGTATACATGTGTGGTAAAACTTAGCTAAGAAAATCAAACCACAAAATTCTCCCTTTGTGAAGAACTAAGAATGAGACGAAGGAAAAGTTTATAATGTTTAAAGAATTTCTTTGAAAGTTTTTCTTCTTCTTTTTTCTATATGCTTCAAAGACTCGACAATTAAATTTTCAAGATAATTCATAGAAATTTCACGTTAAAAGATATACATATATTTAAATGAATTGGTGAAATACATTGAACCTGAAGACTTGAATTATTATTAACAATTCATCTTTTTTATTTATAAAACTCATCAAAATAATATCCTCCATCAAACTTATTATGCTAACGTTATATTATTCTCTTCTTATTTCATTTGATTTATTTGATAATTGCAATTGCACCATCTCAAAATTGTATACAATAAACAATTATATCCAGATACACTCATAGAGAATATTTAAATCAAATATTGTTTCAAAAGTTAAATTTATTTACATAAATTAAGATATGGATAAGAAAATTATCTTTAGTTATTTGTTTTAGAAAAATTTTAAGGTAATATTCAGAATTAAAATTAATTATTTATTTTATAAAATTATCTGTTATTTTAAACGTTGCACTAACTACCGTATTTGAAACATAAAACAATTTATGAAAGAGAATAGAATAAAAACAGATCCAATACTTTTTATTTCACTAAATTAAGTTGCATTATTTGTACAATTAAAAATAACATTATATTCTACTTGATATCATAAATAAAACTATTGTTGTAATGTTTCCATTTTAATAATTTTTCAATCAGAATATTAAAAGAAAAGTTATTTGGAATTTTAAAAATCTATCCATAATTTTAAACACCATTTTAATAAAACTATTTTATTTCCTAGTATCTGTAATGAGTTAAAATCTTATCTACATTACAAAAGTTTTGAAATAGCAAAAAACAATTTAACGTAAAATCTGGAGAATAAGGTGATTGACTCAAGAATTTGTTTGTTTTTATAAAGTCAGAATTATAATTTGACAGCTACTGCAGATGTTTATATATGGTTCATTAGATTTTATGGGACGATAATTTCATAAAAATATTTTCTTTGACTATCCAAGCGAATATAATTTCCTAAAATATCTAAATTGATTAAGATAGAATTGTTGTATTTATGTACAGTGTACATCTAAAAAAAGAATGAGTATTTAACATTCTCATTAAGTCCGAAAAATCCTCATAGACTAAAAAGAGCACATAAAAAATGCCTCAGGAGAAGACAAAAAGAAGAGAAAAAAGAAAATAAATAATTCCACTTCAGCTTCAAATATCAATGGATTAAAATTGAAAATCGGCTTTACAAGTCCGATAGCTTAAATAATAAAAATATAACATTGATAAACAGGAAAAAAAAGAAAGACAGAAAAAAATATGGGTAAAAAGAAATGAGATAAATGAACCCATTCAGAGATGGACGTCAAAAATATTTCAGTTTATTTTTTCTCTCCCGTACATCGTCCCATTTTTTTCAACAATTTCTCGTATAAATCGCATTAAAACTTTCCTTTTTTTTGTCATTTTTTTTTTCGTTAATCATATTAAACTTTTAAAAGTTACTTTTTATTATATTTTTTTATCTATCTCATTCTTTCTTCTTCTTTTTTCTTTCCCCCTTATTTTAAAATTCGAACTTTTCTTTTGAATAATAATTTTCTTCGTTAAAATTTTAAGGACCAAAAATAAAATATATATATTTTTTTATTCCTACTTTTCTTAATAATCGAAATAAATAAATTAATTTGGTGTTACTTTTTTTTTTGTTTATTTTTTTATTCTACTTTTATTTTTAGCATCTTAATAATTTGTTGGAACATTATTTGGAACCATTAAAACGTGAAACATTTTTATCAAATGCCGAGATAACAACATTATTTGGTAATATACAAGAGATTGTCACATTTCAACGTCAATTTCTACAAAACCTTGAGGAAGCACTGGAATTGGAACCAGACTTTCATAAATTTGATCATCCAAGTCATTTTAAGGTATAATTTTATTCTAGAATAAAAATATATCTCTCGTTTTTTAACATTTTTTTTTTTGTTTCAAATATAGAATGTATTATTTGCAATCGGCTCCGCTTTCCTTTATTACGTCAATCACTTCAAGTTGTATTCTTCATTTTGTGCTAGTCATAGCAAAGCACAAAAAGTGTTACACCCAAGTAAGTTTTATTTTTTATTAATTTAATTATTGCAAATTGATACATTTTTACATGCTATAAAGTATTAACAATTATACTGTCTGCATCATTTTGTAAGCACTTGTTTCATAAAAATTAAATAAACATTTGAAAAAGAAATAAAAATAACTTTCGCTTATAAACGGACCTGGACAGACACTGTAAAAGTTGAAATTACCATTAAAATAAAAGAGAAAGAGAAAGAAAAAGAAAAAGAAAAAGAGAAAATAAAAGTTAAAACTTTTAAAATTAAATGACAAATAAAATAGGAAAAATCAAAAATTTAAATTGAAAAGCTTTATAATACGAATAAAAGGTCATACCGTTCATTTTAAGTCTTGGGTATACATATTTATCCATGAAAGAGTCTGGACGGGTTACCATCATCATTTTATATACACTAATATTATAATATAAATACAAAATATTCTCGTATCCCTCTACTGTGATGCTAGTAGAGCTCTTATATAATCGGATTTATTAGTATTAAAAGCGTAATATCCTACAGCTTTTTCCTGTACAAATAATATCTTAATTTAAATGTTAGGAAATTTAAATTGATCGCTTTTATTATTCAGTGACGGAGTAAAATGTCCCCTTATTATAATTTGTACTTCTCTTGATTAGAAATTATATAAAAAGTAAAAGTTATATTTCTTTACATTTTTCAAATGTGAATTATTTTTATTACAAAATTTTTATTTCAAATTGTACTCGCTTTGTATTTTCCATTCCTATTCTTATAATAATAATCATCATAATAAAAATAATAATAATAAGGTACTTTTATATTACGTATTTTTTATATCCTAAAATACCAATTTCAAAAAATATTGATCTTAAGGATAAGACAAAATATTTTTCAACATAATATAACGAGAAAATCTTAGATATAGATTTTATTTTTCTTTTTATTTCATTTCAACTTAAACACAATTCATATTTATTATTATTGTTATTATTACTGTTGTTCTATCACGAACAATTTTAAGATCTTTAAAATTGTCACCAAAATATATAGACAAAAATAACATTTACAGAAATAATTGTTACGTTACTTTAATGTTTTTCCCCCCTTTTATTTCTAAAAGTTTAAACTTAACTTTTGTATAATCACCCGAATAAAAGAAAAAAACATTATTATTTCTAGCATTTTTTTTTTCTCCGTTGCGAAATAAATAAATTGATCAAATTTTAATTCTAGAGAGAGTTTGTAATATTTTACCACAGAACGTTCTAAATATATATATGCATGTGTGGTGTACATAAAGCGATCTATAAACACGAAGACAATAATATTAATTAAATTCTATATCTATCTCTAAAAATTTCTTTAGATGAAGGTAATCAAGCACTTCAAGAATTCCTTGCGGCTAGGAATCCAAAACAACAGCACAGTAGCACTTTAGAATCTTATCTAATAAAACCAATACAAAGGATTCTCAAATATCCCCTTTTACTTCAGCAATTGAGAAATTTGACTGATCCTCATGCAGAGGAACATTTACATTTAGTTGGTATGTTTTATTATTATTATTATGGAATTTAATTTCAGTGATGTCTTTTTTCTTTTTGTGTGTGTATATTTATTAGTTTTTTTATGTATTGGTGAGAATTTATAGGAAATGAGAAAACATATAGAGTGAATTCAATATAAAAGTTAAATAATTGATTTGAACTGGTGGTTCGAGTATATAAATAGAAATATTCTAATTAATCAGTTCTATTATATAGCTACAGCTACATATAAGCATAACGAAAATATTGTAAAGTGTTTAATTATTAATTGAACGGTAGAAAAATTAAATTTATTTTCCGATTCACAAAGAATAATTGATTATATAGTCAACAGTATAACATCAACAAATAATCGAGAAATAGAAAATTAAATGATTATGCATTATAAAAATTCGTAATTGATTATTCTTGTAAATGATAGTTAAATTAATGGATTATTTCCTTACACTATGATAAATGCTATTAAAAAAAATTTTTAAATAATTATTAATGTTATTTTTATTTGGTGCGAAATGAAAAAAATAAAGAGGCCTTGAAAGGAATGGAAAAAGTAGCTGAACATATAAATGAAATGCAACGAATACATGAGGAATATGGTGCAATATTTGATCATTTATTTAGGCAACATCAAAAATCATGTAAACAACCAATTGATCTTAGTCCAGGTAATCCAAATCCATTCTTAGACGATATTCGTTGTCTTCAAATGGCCCTGTCTTTAGGCGATCTATTATATTATGGTGGTGTCGAATGGTTGAATATATCCGATTTTCTTGGAAAAATAAAGAAAGGATTAGAACTTCACGCAATGTGCTTTGTTTTTAAATCTGCTGTAGTTTTCTTATGCAAAGAGCGCCTTAGACAAAAGAAGAAACTTATGGTAAGAAAAAAACAAATATATTCCACGATAACATTTATTAATATCGTTTTTTTTTTCGTAGGGTGTTTCAAGTAAAAACACTCCAAATGAAGTTGAAATAATTCGGTATCAAGTATTGATACCGGTGACAGAAGTTCAAGTGCGCGCTTCATCTGCAAAAGATATGGATTCTCATTTCCTTTGGGAACTTATACATTTAAGATCACAACTTCAACGACGATCTGAAAAAGTTTACGTTCTTTCCAATAGGTAAACTTTAATATTCATTTTATATAAATATAAGTGTACAAATATTGTTTTTCAGCACTGCTGACTTTAGAAATGCATTCCTAAAAACTATTCGTCAAATAATTCGAGAGAGTGTCAGAAATATGTCGATTCCAATGAAGGGTCTAACTTTAGGATCAACATCAGGACTTGGTTCTCATACAACTGGAAGCTCTCAAACTTTAGAACGACCAAAACAGCAGGTAAATATCACAGAACATAATGTGAAAAATTTTTGTTTAAAATGATTTCATAACTCAACAGATGACCATAATGCAGGGTTCTCAAACACTAGGGAAAACAAAAAAATCAAAGAATGCACAAAGACATTCAGCTGGAAATATTGATTATGATAATTTATCTGGTAGTCAAGAGGCAGATGATCCACCACAACCACCTCAAACTGGATTTCGTATTCGAAGCAAAACTGTTGGTGATACAGCTGAGCCTCCTCCTCCTCCACCAAAACGTTCACATCATGAACCAGAAAAAATTGATCCAGGAACAAAATCTGAAGGTGAAGATGATTCACAACAGGGAACGGTAAAGAGTAAAGCCACATTGGGCAGAACACCAAATCACTTAACTTTAAGGTAAATTATTTTTGCTTTTTCATTTTTATGTTGAAATTTGAAATTATGTTTAAATTACATTTTTTTGTTTTATCTCATTATTACAGTACCACATCAACTTTATCAGTCGGTAGTACAGGAAGTCAAGCGCGTTTAATACAATCCTCCCATCCGCCATCATCTTATCAACCAGTTTTAATGAAAGATTTAGGTAAGCGTCAATCACCAACACAAAACTTAAATATAGGTGACTCCATTCAAAATAACAACGGTGATGATGAACAAAAATTAACCGATAAAGTTATGGACAAACATCTATGTGAATTACAAACAGATAATTTAAAATCAGATACATGTGATATAGCCAAATATATGGCAAATCTAAAGGAAAAACATTTTGAAATACAGCAATTAGATTTAAATCTTATTAGTGATAGTAAAGAAGATAAAATAATTGAAGTAGATACAACATTAGATGTAGATTTAGATAGTGATAAATCAATAGATAAATCCGATGATTCAGATGAATCTATAAAAATAAATAATAATATTAAATCAAATAATATAACAACGACAGTAATCGACAAAAAAGTAGACAAAGTATTTAATGGTGAAAACAGGAAGGCTGATAAAACAGAAAAATCGCAAGCGAAAAATGAACATTCATTGTCAAAGAAATTACTCAGATCTCCTAGGTCTAGTATAGAGTTATCACGATCACCGGATCGTTTAAGATCGGTCGGAAGTAGTCCAGTGAAAATTATTAAAGTTAAATCTCCACGAAATAGTATAGATTCAGGAAAACGTTTAAGTGTCAGTCGTGATAGTTCAAAAGATCGAAGTCCTGATCTTATCGATAAAAAACGTTCAATGAGTCCAAAACGACCTGCTGAAAGCATTTTAAAAAGATCTTTAAGCCCTAAACCGGAGCCCATAGTTCAAACACAATCTCCTTCCATGATGTCGAGCTCTTCAAGCAATAGTATTTTAAAAAGGGCTGCTAGTCCAAATAAAGCTAAATCCCCCGAACGAAGTTGTTTAAAAAAGTCACTTAGTCCGCGTAACAGTATTGAGTGTCGATCTCCTGATCGCGACAGACTTTATCCAACAAGTGCCCTTTCTCCTCGTAGCAGCATTGATTCAAGATCCCCTGACCAAAATGGAAAATTATACGCTAGAAGTTCGTCTAGTCCCCGTAGTAGTTTTGACAGTCGAACTTCAGATCACTTGGATGTTTCTAAAACATTTAATCGTAGTCCACGCAGTAGTTTTGATTCAAGATCACCTGATCGTGGACGTAGAAGTTTAAGTGCATCTGCCCGTAGTAGCTTTGAATCATCGAAATCACCTGATCCATGCTACTACCCATATCCAAGCCCTACATACAGATCTGAATCTCGTTCACCCGACCGATACAATCAAGGAGAGCGACAAACCAAATCATTGGATCGTTCTCCAAGAGAGTCTATTGACTATAGATTCGAAAATGACGAATATCCTCCACCTGTTCCCATCAGATCTCAATCTTCTGAAAATACATTCAACAAGTACGGTGTAGATCCAGCACGGTCCAACGAATCTCTTGCCCGAGCAATTGAATATCCAACATGTGTAGAATGTTTGTTCGACAAAAAACCATCCTAGCAGAGAGCCCGCGTACGGCAAAGTCGTGCGCGGAAGAAAATGCCACGTGGAATTGTACAATCAGCATCCAGCAGTTTTGACGGATGTAGCTCATTTAATACGGGTTGTGTTGATTGTCATGATTACTTCGAAATTCATGTCTAAAACAAATAACAACTACTACCTAACTTTATATAACTTTCCTCATTTACCGATTCTTCCATTTTAATCAAAACATAAAAATAAAAGTACAAGAATAATAATTTCGTATTTAGCATTCAAATTAAAGAGCTTTTTTTTACTTGATATTAAAAAATATAACCACACTAAAAATGTGCTGAATGAGAGGGTCCTACAAGAGAGTTTAATCTCTAATTTCCATTTTTGTCAATACATATATATTTTTATGAGATAGTAAAAAAAAATCAATAAAAAAGGGAGAAAAGATATTTAATCTCTATAAATCCGTATCTTAATTAATCGCTCAATTTTCATAAACAGAAATCATTAAAATTGATTTCACTTTATTTCTATTTTCTTATTTAATCTTATGTTAAATTTTATGGACTCACTATAATACCTTTTGACCGTAACACAATTCGTTGTAACTGTTATACAATTGAAATAAAAATCATAAAAATTAACAAATACAAATAAACCAATACAAATAAAAATCAAAATAACAAACACTGAAAGTCATATAATACAAAAATAAGAAATTTAACGACAAAAATTTTATTATACATTTATTATATATACGAGTATATAAAAAAACAAACAAAAAGGTAATAATTTATTACTTTGCCATTGTCAAAGCAGATTTTCTTCAGTAAGACAAAATAATTGGCATAAATACAAGACGGAACCTCCTTAAGCCCTATTGTTACTTTATAAAAAAAATATATATAAATAAATAACTAACTACAACAGAAAAATAAAACTAAACATAATTCAAATAAAAGAAATATATATATATATATATATTTATATAGATAGAAAACGACTTTACAAAAACCAAATAATCAAATATATATATATATATATATATATATGTACTATTATATAAAATATAAATTGACCTAATTAGACTTTATAGCAAATCTTATTCCATAAGTTTCATTTAATTGAAGATCAAAGTAACAACACAAACAAGAGCAATAACAACAACAATAAAAAATACAAGATTTTTGTCTTTTAAGTTTGATTGGATTGATTTTATTTATATTATATTATATATATATATATATAGATATATAAGAACAAGAAGAGTAAGTAAAAGAAGAAGAAATAAAAAAAAGTATATATAAAAATTCTAAAAGAATAAAATATTTCCCCACATCGTTAAAAATTTACACAGCAAAAAAAAATATTAACGCATTAATCGATAAAAGGTGCGGTCCTTTCTGGTTCAATTAGTTCATTGTTTTGAGCTTTTTAAAAAAATTATTCTTATTATTCTTATTAAAGAAAAAATGACAAAGAAATAATTTTACCTTTTCGTTTTATATTACGAATATGGAAAAAGAATCCAAAAAGGACAAACGTCACTCATAATATTCTAACCCAAAAAATAAAGAAAAAAAATGTGTGAACTTTTGGTTCAGTAACTTTAAGAAAAACATCTTCTATTTTTTTTATGTACAAACAAACATAAATAATATATAATATAAAATCAATCAACCCAAAATTAAATACGTAAACTCAGTATATAAACGTCTAACACTTTAATACTCTCAAGGTAAAAAACCATATAAAAGTCAGTATTTTATTAAATTATTCGAATTTTTTATTTCTAGTCTTGTTTTTTTTTAGCAATATTGTTGTTACATAAATACATAAAAAAGAAAACTAATCTATAAATAAATAAATGATCAGAGCTATTTAAGTCGAAGTATGTTCTGTCCCTCAAAACAAAAAAAAAACACTTCTATTATAAATACTACGCGTTAAGGAAATTGATAACAATTCTATATAATTAAAAATGAATTGTTAAATTGTTTGATAATTATTAAACTAACTGTTTGAAACCCTTTGATATTTTATCTTATTATAGGAATGATACAATCGATATGTATATATTAAATTAATCTAACGTAATAATTATCATATATATTTTCTGATAATTATGATTCTTTTATAAAACATATCGATTGTTTGTTTTTTCATTTCTATCTTATTGTTGTTACTAAGATTAATCTAGATAATTGCTCAAATAAATAACAAACCAAAAAAAAAATGATATTAAAGAAATATTATTATTATTAAATAAAATTAAATATAGTAAAAAAAATATTACATTATTTAAAATAAAGAAATATTAATATTAAATATCAAAAAACAAAAAAAGAAAAACAAAAAAAAATATATAAATATATATTGATGGTGCTAACGATTATTCACTAAAATTATAAGAATTTAAATTAAATAATATAAAGTTATATACAACAACAAAAAAAAAGTTACAAAAATGAAAAAAAGATACGAAAATAGTTTTTTTTTTCCTTTGGTTTGACCATATTTTTTTTTAATTTCATTAATTCACTGACATGATTTTGGTTCACTATTTTTATTTACCTTTTTGTTTTTGTTTTCTTTTATATAAAAAAAACAGGACAAATTTATGAGAAACAAACAAACCAAATTTAATTAATTAATTAAAAGTAAAAAATTAAATAAAGTAAAAATTAATAAAATTAAATAATAATGATATTAAATTAAAATAAAAAAAATATTATATCGATAAAACTACACAAAAAATATTTTAACGTATTTGTTCGTTCGTTCCATATTAATAATTGTTTACCGTATATTTTTAATGAACAAATAAACCCAATTAAATATTAATTAGATAGAAATTATTATTATTACTAAACGTTGAAAATTATTATTAATGAAAAAAAACTTAAGATACAAAACTTAAGAAACATAAACAAAAATAAAGATAAAATTCAAAATCAAATAACAATCAAAATAAAATAAAGAAACTAATATAAAAATATAAATAATGCAAACAAAACTGAAAATTAAACCGAAAATCAAAATTAAAAAAGGACAAAATTACAGAAAATTGTTAAAAATAAAAAATAAAATTAAATAATTAAATATTAAAATAAATAAATGAATAAATTCGTGTATCCTAATAATAAAATCAATCAAAAATATAATTAATAATTATTATTAAAAATATATAAAAGAAATCAATCGTTATTAATTAAATATAAATTGTGTAAAAAAAAATTAAATTAAAGAAAAACAATATTCAGGGAAATTTTTTTTTGGGTTTGGAACGGATTCTAAGTTCATAATAAACTTCTTACTTTTTCTTTCTCTTCCCTTTATATTAAAAATACAATTCCCTTCTAATAAACCCAATCATAAAATCAATCAATTTCTTGACCCATAAAAAAAATATTTCAAACCAATAAAAAAATGAAAATAAAAATGAAAAAAAAAAATAGAAGAAAATAAAAAACAGAAAATACTTCTTCAGATTAGAGAGCAACACCCGCATTATTATCCATTACAATACCGCATAGGCATAAGGGTAAAAGGAGCTGATTTAAGTAATCCATAAAATATATACAGACATGTGTACATAACATACATACATACATATTTATGTAGGTATATATATTATTCATATTATTCGATTAATTTTCATGATAAATCTCATTTATCAAAAACAAGAAAAGAAATGGAAAACGAAAATGAAAACAAGAAAACTTATATTATGAAAAATTGCAAAAAAAAAAAGAACATATACACACATACACACATTCACACATACATATTCACTAACCCTCAAAACACGGCATTTAAATAATGAAGAGGCTTTTGTAGCAATAAAATCAAAAAAAATCCCATAGAAAAATATTATTATCAGCACAGCATGAAAAATTAATATAACCTAATTAAATTATTATTCCAAAAATAAACACGCACATAAGCCATACACATGCACATATACACACACGCATACAAATACACATCATACATGGTTTCATGTGTCAAAATGCAAATAAACAACAATAAATTAATATTATCTCTATAACTGTCTATGCTCTATGATTAAAAAATACAAAAAAAATAATCCAATATACTTAAATATTCACAAATTACACTAAAATAAAATTGACTAAATAATAATAATTAAATAAAAGTGGGGGCAAATTAATTAAAAAATAATCTAAACAATAAATATAATTTTAAATCAAAAACTAAAACTAAAACTAAATAAACTAAATATATAAATGAAGAAATATAAACAAATAAATACAAATAAATAATGATAAATAAAATAATAACATTAATCATAACAATAATAATAATTAATGATAATCAGAACAAATAAAAGACAAAAATCCAAAAAAAATGTTAAATTTCATTAAAATATATAAAAAAGAAAATCCCACAATGTTTGCACTCAATCACATTTAAAAAAAAGGCATAGCATGGAATGTGACGTATTTGTATAATTTAAACCAATATTATTATAATTATCTATAATAACATAATAATAATGCAATATGTATGTAGTATGGTAATTCCTGTTATAAGAATTTAATGTAATCAGTTTTGGATGAGGTAGATGATGGAAAAATACAGTAAAAGTGTTGAATAATACAAAAAAAAGGACAACCGATTTGAAATCAGTCATTAAGTCCACAATATCGACAATAATTTATTATGATGTCATATTTAAAACATAATGTTTGGCGAAATTCAAAAGGTTTTTTTCTCTGTTAATTAAAATCATTTAATTTTGATATAACCAATTAAAATTTCAATTAAATTTTATAAATACAAAGAAAGAAAACATAAAAGTTTAAATTAAAGACGAGAAAAAGCTTGAAAATAAATTAATATTTAGTTATTGTTAAGAATAAAAAATTTTATTCAACATTTTGATAATATTTTAACCACAGTTAGTATTTAATTTATGTGTGTGTGTGTGTGTGTGTTTACCACCGTTATTCCTCCACCTTTATCTGCATCATTATCATAATTATTTATTATCTATCTATTGTAGCAATGAAATAAGCCATAAACTGTATCAAATAAATGAATATTAATCAAATCAATCAATAACTAATTATAAAATATTATACCAATAATATTTATTACTTAACCCCTTACCATACCACCACCACCGCCCAGCCCCATTTAACACTATTCATAGGTAATTATTGGTTTATAAAATTATAATGAATAAAGGAATAAGTAAGGAAAATACGTAAATATAATATACAACAATACCGTACTGCATCGATTGTACTTTTTTGAAATTTCAATAATAGATTTTAGTTCATTAAATTCTTTGTAAGAAAATAAAAAAAAAAACAAAATTACTACCCCAACATTACGGATTGTGTTTAACAACCATAATAATATTCATTCGTTTGACCTGTTTTAATATAAAAAAAACCATTGTATTTATTCGATGTTTTATTATTATAAAGTAAATAATAATAATAATAATAATAATAATAATAATAATAATAATAATAATAAAAATAATAATAATAATAATAATACTAATAATAATAATACTAATAATAATAATAATACAAATAATAATAATAATAAAATATACGTCAGGTAAGCTTTGTATGTAACCTCACATTAATTATTATGTCACACAATAATACACACTATTTTTTATTTCAAATTAAAATCATGTACTTGTTTTCTTTTTCTTTTTATATGATTTATTTGTTGTTGTTTTTATTGGTTTATTCTCGTTTGTTTGTTCATTTTTATTCGTTTGTTTGTTCATTTTTTCGTACTTCCTAATAATTATAATCATAATATAAATTCTTTATATATGTTTTTCCATTGGCGTGTCAATGTGAAATTATGATTTAATTTAATTATGGAGAAGGGGGAAACAATAATTTTCTCCTTCGGTAATGTATTTTTATTTTGACATATTTTTTTGTATTTTTGTTTAGTTTTTAAAGCAAAAAACATGTCATGTGATAACATTTTTACAAATGAAATTATTTAATTCAAATTTATCGTATCAATTTAAATTAAACCATAAAATGAAGTGGAATAACTTGGAAAAGTTGAATAATTTTTCGTTGGCATCATTTTTATTTTAGAGACTTTAATTCTATTAATTTTATACTTTAATTTCTTCTTCTTTATTTATTTCCCCTAATTTTTTTCGCCCCATATTTAATTAATTTTTTTCTAATTATTTACTTTAGATATTATTTCTTATTAAAATTTCATGTTTTATTTTTCACAAATTTAACATTTTCCTTAAAAAAAAATTTAAAGAAAAATAAAATTACACAAAAAAAAACCTAAAAAATCAAAAAAAAAATAATTAAAAGTTTAAATTAAAAGTAAAAAAAAAAAAAAATTTAAATATAAATTAAATCAAAAACATAAAAGTAAAAAAAAAAAAACAAGAGACATAAATAAAAACTTTAACTTTGCTTGGCATCGCTTTTAGAAATGAATAAATTAAAAGTACAAAAAAAAAATGCATAGTAGCACGAAACTGCACTAAATTTTCAGTTGGTTCTTTTTTTATTATTTATTATCTATTGTTGGCTTTAATCTTTCTAACTAACAATATACCTAATAGAATTTTATTAAACTTACCTTAAGTTGCTATATTCAATATTTACATTATTTTTCACTTCCAAAAAATTCACATAAAATATTTTGTTTAATTATTTTTCTTCTTCTTGTTTTTGATTTTGTTTTTTTTTTTATTAGAGCAACACACACACACCAGCTTTAAAGCTACTATGCATTTTATAATGTCCGATGGTTAACACACACCCTGTGCCCGCCCTACCCCTACTTAATTATGTACTTAAAAAGAAATATGAAAAAAACTTTTTTTTTGTGCTAAATTTGGTTCAAGGAATTTTTGTTTTCTTTCTGTTTTCTCTTTTGTTTTGTTATTTTTTTATAATTTCTAATTAATTATTTATAATTTTCTTTGTGTTGTTTTTTTTATATTTTTATAAAAAAAAAGAATTAATTAATTTTAAAAAAAAGAATAGAAAAACATTATTTAAGGGATTTTTGTTTTTAATATTTTGCTTTGATTGTTAGTAACTATTAAATACCCAAATTATTATTAATTATAATAACTGTTATTTTTTTTCTATCCAAAAAAAAAATATCAAAATTAATTAATCCCAAATGAGCACAATCCTAAAATTTTAATTAATTTAATTAATTTAGTTGATAAAAAAAAAACAAACGGAAATGAAATTTTTATATATGAAACTATAAATAATTTAGTTTTTAACAAATCAAGAAAAAAAACCTATAATAAAAAAAAATGTCCGACGCTCTTTTTATCATGAAAAAAAGAACACAAAGAGAAAAACAAAAAACAAAAGGAAAATTTCTTTTAACTTTTAATTAATTTAATAATTATTTAAGTTTGATTTTATAATCTGGCCTTTTTTTTTTTTGTTTGTTTGTAGGGTCCCCAGTGTGGAAACCACGAGACATGATTAGTTTAGGCGATGCACAGTCAACAACACGCAAAGATGACTCAAAGTAAAGAAAAAACAAAAACTAAAATAAAATAAAATAAATAAATAAATAAAAATAATAAAAATTAAATTAAATTTAAATTTTTAAAACCAAACAACCAAACCACAACAACAACAACAACCAAAAAAAAATTATTTTTTATTTAAAAACAGCAAAAACAAACTAAACATTTTTTAATGTTTAATAAATTTAAATTATTGGAAAGAAAAAATATGGTTTTAAAACTTAAAACAGAAAAAAAATGTACCAAACGCCATTTTGTTTTTGTTTTTGTTTTCTTCTTTTTTTTTTTTTTTTTGTTCTTGTGTGTGTGAAAAAAGTTACCAAAAACCAAATGAGTGAAAACGTAAAATAACAGATCACATATTAAGCTATTAATTGGTCATTAAGCTGCTATTCAAAGAATTCCCAAAAACAAAATAAAAATCGATTGTTTCTCTTTAAACTTCTTTTAAAATTCGGAATGAAACAAATTTAATGAACACAAGAAATATTTCAAATAAATGAACTGATGATGATGATAAATCCAACCTATAAAATAAACTAAAACCCTGACTTAATATATACAACAAAAACAATTGAAATTAAATAAAAACACACTTAAATATTTTTAACAAAAAAAAAATGGCACTAAAAAAAACATTAGAATTTTTTCTTCTAAATAATATAAAATTGGTGGTTGACATTTTTTTAAAAGTCATTATAATTACAATCATATATTTACATTAATATTAATTAAATCTTTTAGATTTCAAAATGTTTATAAAAAAAATGATCTGTAATAATCTTAGTGAATCTTTTTAAACTTAACTCAATAGCAATACTCCCAAAAAACAGGAAAAAAAATGTCTAATTATTATCAACAGAAAAATGTTTAGCAAGTTTTTTTTTTTTTTTCAAATCACCCATCTACTGCATTATTGAGATTTTCTTTCACAGAACACCTTTTTAAAAATAAAACAAAACAACAAAAAACGGGGTAAGAACGTGCAAGAAATATTTTTCACCAAAAACAAAATTAAAAGAAAAAATATTAAATCACACCAATCGAAATTTCATGAAAAGAAAGAATACTAAAACTAATTATTGTTATCTACTCTTTTGAGTTCTTAAAAATATTAATTAATTTAACGAAAAAAAATTATAAAACCAAACCAAAAAAGAAAAAAATGGAGTAAAAAAAATGCGAGGAAAAAATAAAACAAAAGATAAAGAAAAAGAAAAAGAAAAAGAAAGAAAGTGAAATAAAGAGAAAAAAAATATTAAATTATGACAAAAACCATAAATAAATTATTATCTATTTATATTTGTTGTTAAGGGAATTGAAGTTTAATCTAAAAGAAAATTAAATAAGAATTAATAATTAATAAATATTGAATTATTAAATTTTAAAAAAAATAAAGAAGAAGAAGAAGAAATAAAGTAATTAAATTATTCGTAAGAGAACATAAAAAACATAAAAAAAAAACTATATAGATAGATTAACGATTAACGATTAACGATTACGTCAAAGTGAATGTATAATTTAACACAAAGAAGAAATAAAAAATTTATTAAATTTATTAATTAAAGAAGAAAATGAAAAAAAAAATATACCTAACTAAAAGAAAATGGGTAAAAATGGAAAAATGAAAAAATGGAAAAATAAAAAAAAAGGGAAAAAACTTAAAAACATAAAATAAAAAAAAAGTACTTAGAAAATTTAATAGAATATTTAATTAAAAAATAAAAATAAAACAAAAATTAACACAAAAGAAAAACAAATTTTAATTTAAAAAAAAAAGAAACCATTTAATTATTTTTCTTTTTATTTTCTTTAAAAAAATTTCTTCATTTTTGTGTATTTTTTTCTTTTGTTTTGTTTTTCTCTTACAACTTCTTTGTTTGTTTTTTTTTTATAAATAAATTTTTACAATTTATAGAAAATTTTTCAAAAAAAAAAAAAAAACAAAAATAAAAAATGAAAGAAGAAGAATATGAAAATAAAAGAATAAAAAAGAGAGAGAGAGAAAGAGAAATTAATAAGAAATTAAATTTTATAAAATTCAATAATAATTTTTTTTTAAAGAAATTTTTTTTATTAAAACAGATTTTCTTTTCTTCCCTTTTTCTTTTCCTTGGAAATTACGTTAAAAATTTATTTTGTGAAAAAAAAAATAATAAACAAACGAAAGAAATTTGTTTTGCGATCATGAAAATGTCGAATTTAGATAAAGAAACAAAATTTATGAAATGAAATAAAATAAAATAAATAAAAAAAAAAAAATTTTAGACACTAGAAATTAATTACAGTGAAAAGAAAAACTCGATTAAATAACAGCAATTTAAAACGAAAATCCTTATCCTAACAAAATGGACGACAAAAAAATGAAAGTGAAAAAGAAAAAGAGAGAGAAAAAAATATTGAACAAATTTTATTTAGTTCCATGCGTGTATTACTGTCTGTATGTGTGCGTGTGTATGTGTGTTGCTCATTATAATCGAGTATATTCTAGTACATATTTTAAAAGAACAAAAATAAAATACAAAAACCAAATATAGAAAGTAAAAAAAAAATAATAAAAATATTCACTTATTTCCTATTTTAATTTTATATATTTTTCTTTTGTTTTTTCCCAAATAATTATAACAAAATATAAGAAAATGTAACAAAGGTAATTTTTTTAAAACCGAGCAGCAAACAACAAAAAGAAGACAAAAAAAAGAGTTTCATGTTTCACATTTTATAAAACGTAAAAATAAAAATTAAATTAAACCAAGAAAATAACGTAAATTATATATTTAAAGAAAAAAAAATGAAAAAAATACCCCTCGTCTAAATCTATCCCCCCACCCCCCATTGCACAACTATTCCTGCAAAGAATAAAAAAAAACCCAAAATAAAAAATAAAAAAACTATAAAACTAAACAAATGATAAAACAAAAAGGTAAAAAAAAACATAATAAATTATTAATCTTTCCATAAAAAAAAAAACTTAAATAATAACAAAATGAATGAAAAGAATAAAAAATGATAAAAAAAAACACTTTATTAAAAAAAAAAATAATTAAAAAACATAAATTATCGATTCAATTTATTAAATTTAATTATAATTATACTGAATTATATAGATGCTATAAAAGTCACGTTATATTATTAATAAAACGTTTTTAAAAAAATGAAACATAAAAAAAAAAGATTAAAAAAAAAAAAGAAAAAAAAAATAAAAGAAAAGAAATGAAAAAAAAATTATAATTAGAAAAAAAAAATTAATTACAAATTTTATTAATTAATTAAATTAAAGAGAAGAGAAGAAAAGAAAGAAAAATATATAATTAAAATTATTATATTATTAATTAATTAAATGAAAAAATGAAAAAGAAAAAAAAACATACAAAAGAAAAAATAAAAATTCATTCTAACTAAACAAAACAGAGTAAAAATGAAACAAAAGAAAACGAATATATAAATATTTTTTTTTATGTTTTAAATTCTCCACACATTTTTACAGTTTACGTTTTATTTTTTCTTAAAATACAAAAAACTATTTTAAGTTTTTATATACAAGCATAGAAAAAATTCCCACCCACCCAACTCCCCTATCCAACCTTCTTCAAAATAATAAAATAAAGAAAATAAAAAAAAAATAAATTGAATGTAATTAAATAAAGGAATAAATTAATTAAAAAAAAAAAACAAAAAATAGACGTGTATGATGAATGTCAAAAAAAAATAAAAACTAAAATTAACGAGAATGTCATTTACAGTGTAATAATTATTGTACTATAAATTAATTATCAAACAGAAAATAAATTAAAGATGCCATTTGTTTTTATGGTATAAATTATAGCGTTTTGTGGGATTTTCCTTCTTATGTTACACAAAATTATTCTTGTTTTTGTTTTTTTTTTACAAACCTTTGCCTTTCCCCGATCCCACACCCTCAAAACAAATAATGTGTGAAAATTTATTTATTTTCAAAATCTCCCACCATCTTTGTAAATCAAAAATTACCAAATATATTTATCATAGACTGATTAAATATGATAACACAAAAGCGAAAAAAGATTTCTTTAAATTTTATTCATTTTTTTTTTCGAAATAGTTTTTTTTCTTTTTCTCTTGTTTAAAATTTTTATTTGATTTATTTTTATTTTACTTAATTTATTTTTTTCTCTTTTGTTTTATGTGCCAAAAAGACAATTAAATTGTATGATTAAATAGATTTAGAAGAAGAAGAAGAAGAGGAAGAAGAAGAATTAGTTGAACACAGAAAGAAAAGAAAAACGAACATACAAAAAGAATAAGAAGAAGAGAAAT
This sequence comes from Pedicia rivosa, assembly GCA_963082725.1. Lineage (NCBI taxonomy): Eukaryota > Metazoa > Arthropoda > Insecta > Diptera > Pediciidae > Pedicia > Pedicia rivosa. Next base: position 28,022,548 of record OY720155.1, read on the forward strand.
AAAAAAAAAAATCTTGATAGAGTTTTATAATTAATCATAATTATTATAAATATCCAAAAGAAAAAAAAAATATACTAACTTATATAAAACAAAGAAGAAAAAAATTATTTAAAAAATCTGCAACGTCATTGAGGTGTGTGTTGCGTAAAAATGGTGGTTTCAAAATTTTAATAAGAATAAATTATTACTATCTAATTAAAACAAAAAAACAAACTAAAGAATATTAATTATGATTAATTACTCAAAACAAGAGCAACAGCATTTATAGGAATATTAAATTTTAAAAGAAAAAATCGGATTTTTTACGTTTAAAATAATTTTTTGTTTTTTTAAAAGAAAAAAAAAATCAACTAATTTAAAAAATAATTAATAGTTATTAATTGTAAAAGCCTACAGACAATTGTTTTTTTTTTTTGTTTCAAATTCCACGAAAAAAAAAAACGATTAAATAATTACATTAAATTGAAAATCAATTAAATAAAATGGAAAAGAAAAATATTAAAAATAAATAAATAAAATGAAAGTAAAGCTTATATATTGAATATTGGTATATTATATATACATATATATATATATATATATATGCGTGGAACTCATATTTTTAACACAACAACAACAATAATAAATAATATAATAATATAATAATAACAACAACAACAATAATAATAAATAATAAATTATAATAATAACAACAACTACAAAAAAAAAAACAACAACAACAACCACATATAAAGAAGAAAAAAAAACTGTAAATATTTTCCATTTTTTTATATATTTCGTATTTTTAATAATTAAAATTCAAAATAATTGATAAAGAAAAAACTATAAAAGACAAAGTGATAGAAAACGAAAAAAAAAAAATGAAATAAATTAATAAAGAAAAGAAAACTTTTCTTGTTCCAAGTCAGATATTTATTGAACACAAAAAAGAAAAAGAAAAAGAGGAAGAAGAAGAGTAAGAAATTCACAGTCCTTCATCATGTTTATTTTATGTAAATTTTTTTTAAAAATCACTTTAAAAACAAAAGAAGGTAATAATATATAGTTAGTAATAAAACCTCTTTCAACTGATTTGATGCGTAATGTTTTCAAAAAATATTGAATGGAATGAGAAAACATTTATTTTCTAACACTTTGCCTTAAATGAATATTTGTAATAAAAAAAAAAAATTATATCACTGTAAAATGTGAGCAGAAACCAAATGACAGAATTATTATTAAAAAGAAAAAAATTTAATTAACTAAAGAAAAAAATCACAAATATTTAATTAAAAATGAAAAAAAAAATTAATCAGATCCCAAACAATAAAAAAAAAAAAACAAACTAAAAAAAGTTATTATGGAAAGAAAAAGAATTAAAAAAAAAATAATAATAAAAAAATATATAAAAAATAAAATTAGAAGAGAAAAAAAAATCAATTAGTTTCTGCTAGCATTCTTTGTTATGTTTATAAAGGATAAAGAAGAAATTAATTAAATTAAAAAAAAAAATTAAATCACAAAACAAAAATCACACTATTTGAGGAAAAAAATATAAAAAGAAATTTCGTGGGATCTTTTTACCTCAACCAAATGACAGTCAAAAAAATATGAAAAAAAAAAAATGAAAAAAATTATTGTAAAAATGGTTGATGGATTATGATCCTGGATCAAACGAAATGATAAAAATATAAATAGAGGGGTGATAATAGTCAAAAAAAAAACAAATATACACAAGTAAACGAAATTTTACTATGTTTTATTGTAGGATAATTATTCTATTAAACAAAAAAAAAAATTAAAATAAAGAAAAAAAAATTAATAAGAAAATTGAATCGAAAAAAAAATTTAATAGAACGAGAAAGATGATAAGAGAATTGTGTGTTTCTGTATATTGTATATGCACGAAGTTGTGTTATATGTACTCTAAAAAAGAGCTTTCATCAATAAAAAAAAAAAAAACAAAAAATACAAAAAAACAAAAAAAATACCTACATCAATTAATAATTTTATTGTGTTTTATTAATTAGCATTAGCCCCCCATTATTGGAAACACTGTGCATTTAGTTTTAGATGGTCTTAAAATCATCATTTTTGAGCCATAGATTTTTATTCATCATTGTATAGTCCCTTATATGTAAAGTGTTCTCGACTTATTTTATTTGGTTCTGTAATTATCACTAAAATCGATTATTGGCCATCATTTATATATTTTTTTTATAGTTAACTAAATTCTTTTATTTTATTATTTTTACTTTATTTATTTAATATGTCGTTATATTATATTTTTTTACATTCGATTGTGCGTAAAATTATTTTCTCTTATGAAATCCGGTTCAGTTTAATTTTGTATAAAAAAAAATTCAACCGCTATAATGGTACTCTTCTAGTCCATTCGGAATATTTCTACTACTATTTTTGCTCAATATTTAATTTCTACTACATTTTTTAAATTTGGTAAAGCCTATATATGTACTTCACATATAGATATATGTTAAAATAGTAGTCGTATTCGCGATTTCAGCAATTGTTTACAACAAATATTTATATTCACATATGCATATTCAAAATGTTTTAAAAAAAAATTATTTATTTATTAAAATTAATGACCAAAACAAAGAATATGTTAAAAGGTTTGCTTAGTTATCAATGTAATAAATAGTTATAAAAGAAAAATCATGTTGTTTTTACTTAACAAGTAAGTGAACATAAATTCAAATGGTTTGAAATGCCGCGAATATTAAACAAGGGTATCAACTTTTCCCAATTTTAGTATTATTACCATAACTATTAGTTATTATATTCTGTGGTTACCTAAGTTTTCATACACCAATTTACATACACTCACTCGGCCAGTGCAGTTAACAATAATTAAACGCCAGAATTAACGTCCTTTTTATTTAATTTTAGAATTTAGATTTGATATTGGGTTTATAAAAGGCATATTTTGTATCAAATATTTTTAATTTTATTAAATTAATTAATATGAGAATATGAAATTTAACTTACACTATCTTGAATATTGTAAGCGTTCAACAGATTTGCAATTGCATTATAACATTCCTATAGGAAAATAAATAAATTGTAATCAATGAATGTATAAACTAATTTACAACTTACAACTGAACCTTCAAAACTTCTTTTCCTGTATAGTCCTTCTTCTAAAATATGACGACTGTATGCCTATTTAAAGGTATAAATGTAAACAATAATATAAAATATTCAGTATTATTTAAATAATAATTACAAGACAAAGCCATTGTGTTGGTTTATTAGTAATATTTTCCACTTGGCCACATCTAATATACGAATAATAGAACTGAAAATAAAATTAAAAAAAAAAGAATAAAAGAAAAAATTTGGAAATTTATAAATTTGTAAGTACTACTTACCCAATTATTATGGTCATCAAGTGAAGGAAGCATGTTATCTACAAGCTCCATCCAAGTAATATATAAAGTTGCTTCAAATGGCATGTTTTGGTGAAACAATGTAATATTTCCACAGTACAGTACAAATTATGTGAGTTTAAATATTAATTCTGAATTCTACTGCGCAAACACAACTGTAGAGTGTAATGGAGTATATTTCAGGGTTAATAGTTTTGTTTAAAAACTTAAATTTATTTATGACTATTATATTGTTTGACAACAATTATTTTCCATTTAATTTTTGTAAAAATTTTCACCGTTTGGAATATCATGAAAAAAACGATTCTGTGAGTCAAAAACAGTAATAAGAAGTGAGATTGAGTTTAAACAAATTGATTACTCAACTTGTAATAGATTTAAAAGAAGAACAAAACTAAAAATTTGTTCAAAATTCAATTGACCAATTTTGATGTGTTAAAGAGGAATCGTGAGAGAAAATAATTAATTTTAAATTTCGATTTAATCGATTATTGTTAATACAACTGTCAAAAGAATAAATTGTGATTGTGATGTGAATGTACACTAAATTTTCCTAAAAAATATTTCAGCCAATGAGCATTCACAAAGACGAACTGTCATATGTCAAATGAAACGTCAGAATTCAGAAGTTCAAATAGAAAAAATGACTGAATTGTAATATGTATTTTGTGCGTAATTTTACAAACCAAATCCGTTCTTTTTATTTATTATGTCATCTTTTTTTGAATTAATTTTAAATTTTATACACAATATGTTGCAATTATTGTCATTTGGAAAAAAAACAATTTCAAATTCACTGAGTATTTTTGTCAAAACAAATACAGGTAATACTTTATCTATAGAACTAGATCCAACATGGGATATTAAAAATGTTAAAGAAAGAGTAGCTTCTGAATTAGGACTGCAATGGGATGAAGTTAAAATAATCTTTGCTGGCAAAGAATTATGTGATTCCACAACAATTGGGGTTGAGTTATGCTATAATTTCATCAATTCTTATAAAATTTATTGTATATTTTAGGAATGTGATTTAGGACAGCAGAGTGTACTTCATGCAGTGAAAACAAGGATTAGGTCAAAGAATGTAACAAGACATTCTCTGGATTCTGCTTTAGCGGAAGAATGTCCAGAAGAACATTCATCAAGACCTCTTTGTGAAACTCTTGTTGATTTACAACTTGAGGCAGCTGATCGAGAAAATCTTCCAGAAGAAGGTTAAATTGTCATAATTAATTAAACATGGTTTTAATTTGACTTTTAATTTTGGAATAGATCGTGAAAAAAATAAAGCTCAATTCTTTGTTCATTGCTCTCAATGCAACGATTTGTATCCTGGAAAACTGCGTGTCAGATGTTCTATTTGTAAAGGTGGAGCATTCACAGTTCACAAAGATCCTGAATGTTGGGATGATGTTTTAAAGCCCAAAAGGATTACTGGCCATTGTGAAAGCAGTGAAATTGCATGCGTTGTAAGCACTTTTGTTTGTTTTCCTAGACAAGTTTTTGTCGAATTTGTATTTATCTGATTTTGCTTTTAGGAAAATCAAATTGGGGATCCACCATTTGCTGAATTCTATTTTAAGTGTTCCGAACATCCATCCGAAGGTGAAAAAGATTTTGCGGCTCCATTGAACCTGGTCAAACGTAATATGCGTAATGTGCCTTGCCTAGCTTGTACTGATGTTTGGTAAAAACAAGAACAAATATTGCATTTTTTCAGAATAATAACAATTTATGAATTTAATTCTACTCATGCTAAATAAAAAACTAAGTTTGCGAATCAACTAATTCAGAAATGTTGCAAACCACAATCTTGTAAAAGCAATTAAAATTTTCATGAAAGATATCTTAAAACTGTTACATTTGTATGTAACTATAAATTTCATTCAATATTTTGTTTAATAGTTACACAATTTACTGTTGAATAAAATTCGATATAACTTTGCGTATACACTAAAATTCGTAAATTTATATTTTGTTAATTTTAGTGATCCAGTCTTGGTTTTTCCATGCGTTGATGGTCATGTAACATGTGTTGATTGTTTTCGACATTATTGTGTTTCACGTTTATTAGAACGTCAGTTTGTATCAGATCCTAATATTGGATATACACTAGCTTGCCCAACAGGTTGTAATAATTCACTTATTAGTGAAATTCATCATTTCAAAATAATGACGAAAGAACAATATGATAGATATCAAAGATTTGCCACTGAAGAATTTGTAATTCAGTCAGGTGGAGTTTTATGTCCTCAACCAGGTTGTGGAATGGGTTTACTTGTAGACAACGACTGTACACGAGTACAATGCCAAAATGGTTGTGGTGTAAGTTTTCAATTTAATTTTGATTTAGTAGCAAAAAAATTCCTTATTAAAACATTTTATTTTTATGTTAGTTTGTTTTTTGTAGAAATTGCCTTCAAGGCTACCATTTAGGAGAATGCCTTCCCGAATCGGGTGCCGCATCTGCTTCCGGAAGTCATAATTATCTAATTGATGCTGAAGTAAGTTTTTTATGTTTCTTATTTATATTTTGTAATATTCTTAATTATACTTATTCTGTTTATTAATTTATTCTCAATTATTTTACAGAGAGCTGCTGAAGCACGATGGGATGAATCAGCTTCAAAAGTAACAATAAAAGTGTTAACGAAACCTTGTCCTAAATGTCGTACACCTACTGAACGTGCTGGTAAATTAATCTTATTTACAGAGAAAAATTTAAATAAAGCGATCGTAACATTAAACCTAAAAGCAATAATAAATTTTCTTCTTTAATATGCAAAATTGAGACAAATGTCCTTTCCCATTATTATAAACAAAAATTGTCTGTTCTCCTAGAGCCTTTTCGTGTAATAGTCGCAGACGTCTAATTATATTTAAATTGTTAAAAGGAAATATTCTGTAATATTTCAATAATATTGTTTATTTTAAGGTGGTTGTATGCACATGGTGTGCACACGTGCTGGCTGTGATTTTGAATGGTGCTGGGTCTGTCAAACAACGTGGAGCAGAGACTGTATGGGTGCTCATTGGTTTGGCTAAAAACGAATCTAAATTTTCATATTATAACTCAAATTTATTTTTATTAAGATTTAGAAATAACTTTTATTTTGTAAAAAATTTAGAAATTATAAAATATAATCAAAAGAAGCAAAATAATAATTTTAAAGAAAAAAAACTTAGTCCTAAGTCTTTTGCTGTGAACAGCAAACTAAAATTTCAGTTTGTTTCTTCTTCTTTATTATTTCTTGCGTAGATTTAGAAACAATGAATGAAAACACATTAATACTATTTTATCTTTTATTCTGAAAGGTGTTTTTCATTAACTTTCTTTTATCTTTACAAATCCGTTAAAATTGTAGAAAATATCAGTGCGGAGTTTGACCATGTTTTATGGATTTCACAGCAATAAAGCCTTAACAGAAGCCTGTTGGCACATATTATTGCATAAAAGTGAATTTTGAATTTTTCTTTCGAAGAGAATAATTTCAATTGTTTTATATGAACAATATCAATATGAACTGAATTTTTAAATCTGCAATTTCATTTAATAAAAAAGGTCGATTATTGCTAGGTAATAATTTGTTATATGTCCTTTGCCAATTTATCGTATAATCTTTTTGTCTTTAATTTCTTAGGTCCTTTAAATTTCTTCTTCTCATTAAACAAAATAAATTAAAGAGTATATAATACAAGTCACATATTACAGGCATTATAAGAAACTTACTCAACTGACCTACCCAAAAAAACAACTAACTAAAATATTATAATCGGACAGACTCTTTATTATCCTTTATCCATTTATTGTATAAGAATAACTATTGTGTATAGCAGTATGTACGTACGTAAGTAGGTAGAATGGACAAAGAAGCGTGGGTAACTAAATTAGTTTTGTGTAAAATCTAACCATTATTATTTGGTTCTCTCCGATGTTTTATGAGGGAGAAAATTGAACACCACTTTTATTTTGTTGTTTTTTTTTATCCTTTCAATGATAATTATCCAGAATAGGGACAAAAAATTGTTGTTTAATTAATAATAACGATTTTCGATTACAAAATTAATTAATTTAAAATTTTATTTTAATTAGTTTTATTTTTTCTATTGTTCTCACAAAATATTTGACAATACATGTGTGTAGGTCTAAAACTAAAATAAAATACCAGGGTATCGATTCTGACTGCCATTCAGTTCATTTCATTTTGAACTTTGAATTTTTGGCGCTTACGTATACGAGATCATATGGTTTTCAAATGTAAATATGTTAGTGTGAGTTGCGGTTGGATATTTTTTTTCAGATTATTTTCGGAATTAAAATGAATTTTAAACGTTAAAATACTGAAGACCTATTTTGTTATGCAAACATTTTTCATATTAATAGAATGGCAAACCTAGTGTTGTTCAATTATTTAAACCATTTTTTAATTTTTTTAAATTAATTTAATAAGTTTTCTCGTTTTTTAAAATTAAAATTTGTTTTTGTTTTAATAATTTTTATAATAATAACTTAAATAGATGAAAATAAACATAATGAGAATAAATAAATATAATATATTCGTTTTTAGATATTATAAGATGTATATATTTAGTTTACTTCATTATTTAATAATTTATTTTAGGACATAAAATAAAATAAATTTTACGCATCATCATATAAATTTGATTTAAAACAGATTTCAAAATGGATTGAATGGCAGTCAGAATCGATACCCATATAGTTTTTTCACCTACAATGAAGCAAATTTTTGCTAAATAAATTGAAATAACTAGATGGCTCTGCGCGTTTGTTGTCAATTTATGTTTTCTTCTTATTCCAATTTTTATTTCTCCTATTTAAATAAACACACTTTATACAGAAGTGTGTGTGTATAAATACTGGTTGTAAATAGAAAAATATAAATATTTAAAAAAAAAATCATTTTGGTACGTAATATTTTTATTTTTGTTCTTCACTTATTTTTGTTTGAATGAAAATAAACAACAACAAAAACAAACGAATAAAAAAAAATTGATCAACTGAGGAACAAAAACTATTGCGGTTTAATTTTTTAGTTCAAAGTTATTTATTTAAAATATGGTACAATAAAAGAAAATTATCCACAATAATGTGCACCATTTTCATATTCATAATATACATAGAATTAGAAATTTAATTTAAAATAAATGAAAAAAGAACTAAATACAAAATAAAACAAAGAATATACAATATAAAATATTTAGTCTAAAACTAAAACTTAAACTAAAGCTAAATCTAAGAATAAACAACAACAAAATCAAATCATACGACACAAATAAAAGGAAAATAAACGAAAATAATATTAATAAAAGATCAATGTATTCAGTAGTTAATGGTTAGTTCAAACTTAAAACAAAATTAAATTGAAAAACCAAATAATTCAATTGTGTATACATATATAAATAACTACAAGATATTTCTCGTAAGAAATGATCGTAATCGGACTATAGATTGAAATACTGAACAATAATAAATATTAAAAAGAAAATAAATAACAGTAAGTAATAACAAAGACAGTAATTATAAAATGTCAAATTAATGCAAGTTTTTGAGCAATTTAATATTTCTAATTTAATTATATTTTTTTTCTTTTCTTTATCTTTTTTTTTATTATAATTACAATTATTAATAATACAATTACGCATATTTTTTTTCTAGTCATTTAGTTTTGATTTAAATTAGAACTAATAGATAAATTTTACAAATTCCGGGAATTTTAATAGAAACAGTTCCTCACATAAACGTAATAAACAATGAAATCAGGCGATTAATAGGGGAATATATAAAAAAACCAACATTTGTTTTAGAAAAAAATGTATTTGTTTATTTTTAATACATTAAAATATCTGGCATACTACTTATATTTCTTATTGGACGATCTGACCTATTAGCAACAAAATAGTGATGAGATGTGGAGATATCCAATAAATTATTAAATATTTTATAAATATAAACGATGTCACTTAAATATCGTCTAAATTGTAGAGAGTTATAATTCAAAATTTTGAGAGAATCTGAATAACTATACATATATGGTCATTTGTGTTAAATAATTCTATTGATTTACTCTAATACTATTAGGAAAAGAAGACCACGATTGAACGGAAAAAAGACTTTTGAATTCTTTCACTTTAGTTAATGGTGACTAATATTTCTGGTTTCTATATCTGAATACCGTATTCTAAATTGCTTCTTACCATAGAATTGTATAATAGCACCATCGCTTTAAGTTTTTTTAATTTTTTCCTACTCTCAGAATAAACCCCAATTTACCATACGCCTTCATAATAATATTATTAATATGTTTTTTAAAACACAAGTCTGAAGAAAATGTAATTCCTAAATCATTGAAATTATACACTCTACTTAGAACATGAGAGTTGAATGAATAAGGAGAACTACGAATTACATCTTTGTTTTTAGTGAAGGATAAATATACATATTTCTATAAATTAAGTGTTATACTTTTGAGGAAACCCGTATTCTGAAAAAAAATCCGTACGCTGCAAGCGAATGGCACGAGAAAAAAATATTACATCATTATGGACCAAAAACAGTATATATGTAGTTCTATATCTGACGAGAGCATTAACATCAACCGAAGAAGCAGGCCGAGATTTTTTGCAATGTCAATTAATTTATGTTGCATTGATATATCTATACGTATATTTAGTTTATAGATACATTTTATATATCCCTAAAATATTTATTTCTTTTAGAGATCGGTTTGACTCTGAATTTCTTCAATTTATTTATACACGCTAATAGCTTTTATATATACTACTAGGAGTTTGATATAACTTTGCCTTTTATAAACAACTTAAGTCTTAAGCTGATTAAAGATAACCGCGCACCGAACAAAAATTCGCAAAATATTAATTAATAATCTACTAATGTTTCATATATAATCTGAGATACAGATAGTTGTGCGAATGAGTTTTCTTAAGATATATGTACCATTTGAAAAAAAAATACTTTGAGGTGATCCACTAGTACCATTATAATGCATGGAAACTGGAATAGAACTTTGTGAATTCTTGTTATTTCTTATAAATTTACATTTTCCGCAGGGCCAACCAACATCATTTACAATGAGTACTTTTAATTCATCCGGTTTTACACATTTAACATGAAAATAATGTGAACAATTACAGCACAAGGATGACCTGGTTGTATATCCGTTACACTTTTATCACATTTATCAAATTTTAACCATAATTAACAGTAAACAAGTGCAAAAATATCAAAATTCGATGCTTGGAAAACATGAAATACAAATTGATTGAATTTAAAACTATCAATATTATTAATTTTTAAACTAATATTCATATATATTTATAATAATATTAAAAATAATAAAATTTAATTACAGTAGTCCGATTACGATTATTTCTTACGGGAACTATCTCGTATTTAATTAAATACACAATTGAATTATTTGGTTTTTCAATTTAATTTTGTTTTAAGTTTGAACTAACCATTATATACTTTATTTTTTGCTTGTTTTTATTTACGTTTTTTTTTGTTTTTGAATAAAAGTTTAAATAAATTTTCTTTAAAATAATAAATTCTTCATCTTTAATTTTTTCAATATCATTAAAATATCAATAAAACAATATAAACAATATTAAAATGTAAAAAAATACAAAAAATTAAAAAAATTTTATACATAAAATATCTCACAAATGGTAGGTTGTAAAATAAATAACAAAATAATGCAATAATAGGCATATAAACGAAATAACGTATTATAATATTTCATGCAACTCGCACTAACACATTCTCAGTTTTATGTATAGACACATTTTCTCGTATGTTTCTCGTAAAAAATAATCGTAATCACTAATCAGATTACTGAAGAGAATTAATAAATTAAAATTTAAATGTAAAACAAAATAAAACACGTCCTGTTTCTATGAGGTTCAATTCGATTATTAAATTTTTTTTTTAATAGTATTGTATTTTTTTACTAATTTTTTTTAAATATTTTTTGTAATACATATGTATTTTATTTTAAAAAAATTTTAAATTTGGCAAAAATGAATTTTTTTGAAAAATCTTTTTTTTTTCTTCTCTTTTATAATTTTTTATGGAATTTAATTTTTATTTTAAATCGATTCGTAAAATAAAAAGAAATTTAATATTCACAAAAATCGTTTGACAGAATGTTTATTTTTCTTATTTATAAAATAAATAAAAATATATAATATATTTCCAAATAACAAATCGATCAAAATGAATCTATGCATAAAAAAACCTAAAACAAAAATAATAATAAAAATTAAAAAAAAATTGGACTTATCTTTGGCATCCTACCGATTGGTCCAGGTAGGTGAAATTTATTTTGGGGGTTTCACAGCACTATCATGGAATATATTTTGAAGATTAGCATTTCAAACTCATTTTTTTATATAATGTTTTCTTTAATATATCGTTAAATGTAGTTATAATTCTACTAATTCTACAATTTTAGTAAGTAAAATAATTGTTGTCCATTTAATATTGTTTTTGTTTTTATTTTAACAAATCAAAATATTTGTTACAGAAATATACATCATCAAAAAAATTATATATAAGATCCATCCAAAATTCAAAAACTTAAAAATGAAATAATCTAAATATCAAAATATCTAAAACAAAAAAAACGGCAGGCTAAGTTCTGAAAACCACTCCATGGAACCATCATTAAAACACTAATCCCAAAATTTCATTGAAATCAGTTGTCGCAATCCTTTAAAAACTGATTTTTTCCAAAACATTTGTATGATTTTGCCTCAATCACACCCAAAATCAATTCTAATTTCAAGATTTAATTGAAATTACGTCACGCGTTTTTGAGTCATCGGAGTCCGGCGAACGAAGCCCGGACGGACAGGATTTTTTTTACAGCTTTTTTGGGGATGAAAGTTGCAATAACCCCCAATTTGAACTTTTGTTAGTAAAAATAAGTTGTTTGGTCATTCTATGTGAGAACAAAATTATTTTGGAAATATTCTTTAAAAAATAAAAAAAATTTGAAAATTTTCCATTACTAGGCTTACTCGATTACGACGAAGCAATATGCAATCAAACGAATTAATTCTTAGTTGCTTTCGTAGGAACATCGGCACAGAGCAACGAATTCTTTCGTTAAATAGGGAGTGGGGATAAAGCTACTTCATATATCTCTCATGTAAAATTTTGTCGCCACCTCACGAACCATGTTTTTGATTTTCATTTTCAAGCTTCAACACTACGGACTACGCAGGTTCTCTCCCATATTACATATTTACTTTCTGATAATAGTAGCTAAAATTCGGCCTTGTTTGTTGCTGGTATTTTATGGTAATAATTTTTAAATTAAATTTTATTATCTTATTGTGACTTAGTTAATAATTTATTTAATATGGCTTTTAATTGTGATGAAATTAAAATTGGAAATATTGACCGAATAAATTGTAAGTTTTTTTTTTCTACTACACGCAACAATAGGTGTGTTCTTTCAAAAAATAGCGCTACGCTAGCGTAGGACAACTATACAATTTTTCTTAAAAAAATTTCACTGAAAAGACTATAGTTACCCCAATCATTACACCAACTATTTACTTGTCGTAAGCAATAGGATCTTTCCGCTATGTTCGCAAAATCGTTTTATTGCAGATTTTACCGAATTAACAAACCTACATTTTACAATTAACAAACTTACATTTTCACTATTTATTTGTTTTAATTAATTAAGAAGAAAAGAAAGTTAGAGTATTCCATTCACCATCTGTGCCAAATTTTAAAGCAATACATAAAAATAATTTTTGAAAAAAATTTAGAAAAGGAACTAGTTGTTGTTGTTAATAAAAGAGGAGTTTTTTATTAAAAAAATCCAAAGAAGTTGCAGAACGACGCAAACATATGGTATAGACTACCATCTTTCTGATTCTGTATCAATTTTGTAACTATTCTAATATAGAAAGAAAAATTTATAATTATTATAATTTTTATAAATAAATTCATATAATAAATTTGATTCTTCTGTATTATTTTATTTTCTTTATAATAAATATTTAATTTAAAAACGTATGATCGTTTTTGTTATGAATTTTTACATAAAATAGTTTCGGTATTTCTATGGAAAGTAGCATATTAAAAATATTACAAACTTCTAGAATGGTTTCATGATTTCCAGCAAACCTAATTGTTAGATTGTTACAAAGAAAAATAAATAATAATTAATATCACATAAATAGTTTTAATCAAGATGTATAGGTTAGATGAACAAGTTTCGAGTATGCGCTAAATCTTTTGGCAAAAAATATCGAACTTCAGAGTTCTTTAGAATTAATGTCAGCCGAGATTTTGAAGTTAAAAGAGGAAATTTAGAAATTGTTAAACCAAAATAAAATCCAAGGAAACCAACTTATTCAATTAAAAAAAAAGGTACCGAGTGGAATTTTTCATTCGACTAATTATGTACTAAACATACATAAATAGTGGGCAATGATTAATAACATTTATGAACCTCCGGCCGGTGTGCAGGATAAGGTTTTAACCGAACGATTCTTCTTAGGAAATCTGCATGTTTCCTAAGAGCTGGCAATGCGCCGAATCGAATTAAAAAATGCATGTGCAGATGCTAGGTGGTTCAGAACCCACCTCAAAAATAGTAGGTCTCCTAGTTACTAATAACCTTAGTCGTTGATGTACTAGGTTAATAAAAAATTGAAATACAATACAATACAATTTAAAAAAAAAATAAACGAATTTAAATGTCAGATGGAACTTTGCAAACAGAACACAATTGAGCAATGGGAATTGAGTTTTTTTGAAAAATAATGGGTTAATGTTTAGATCAAATTGACATAATGATGGGCACCATGTAAAGTGAAAAGTAGGAGATATAGAAAAAGCATTTACGTTAAGACTTTTTGGTCGAAATTGTTATAAATACCAACAACAATTTGGAATATTTGTTAACAACACAAATTATGGATGCTCCACCAGAAAGAATTTTGTGAAGTCAGAATCATCAACAACAACATTTAATGTAAATGATGATCCAATATGTGTTATGGAATTTGATGGATTTGAATACTAAGCAGAAGCAGGATATGATGCTAAAAAACGTAAACCAGAATTTCCATATTTAGGTATAAATATTTTATTTCATATGTATATAAATTGAAAAACTCGTATATTTTTAGGAGACTACACATATTTAACTACGGAGGATGCTAAGAAATCTTCATATGTTGAGTCTCTTTCATACGGTGAGCTTGATAAACCGTCAGATAAATCGCTCAATCAAGCCAAAATAATAGAAAAAATTTTCAAAAAAAATATTAATAATTATTTAAAAAGAACAAAAATTGTAAATACATTATCCAAAAAAGTTTTTTTGACAAAATGATGACCAAATGAAACATTGGACATAAAAATTATTAGTACTTATATTAAATGTAGAACTCATATAAAATTTAAAAAAAAATTATATGTTAATTAAAAATAAATTATTAAAAAGAGAACAAAATAATTATAATAGAAAATCAAAAATTGAACACGTGATAAATTAGAACCATATAAAAACCAAAATGTATTTTATTTGACGTTTTCGTAATCCTGACATCACGCGTACTTTGGTGTAAATGAATTAGTAAAGTGGTTCACCTATTAAAATCTATTGATTTTACCTTTATCCTTCTTTAATTAATAATTAATTAATATTTGACAGCGTACTTAGTGCAAAACAGCGATCTAACTTTAGTGGAAAGATCAAATAATGCAGCAGTCGTGGAGGTGAAACTCAGAACGGAAAACGAAAAACTTGATCGTTGCAACATTTTTTTTAGTCTGGAAATGGAAAACGATTTATCTACAAAGGCAACTCTAGTTCAACTTTTTTGTCAGAACCGAAAACGGCATTATTTTGGCGTATTTAAAGCAAACAGTATAATTAGTGCAGTGTGTAGGTATACATATGTTCAAATAATATTATAAAAAATTATAATTTTCAGACCTTAAGGTTACTTTCTTTAGTTGACGAAATAAATAAACTGCAAAGTTATTATTGTTTTTGGATAATCTGATAAAACTAGATAAGAATACAATCAGTACAAAGGTATGCTATTGAATTGAATTTAACAGAAAGAATTTTAGTTATACACATTAAATGTTATATATTTAGTAATAAAGATATCCCGCAATCGTGCGAATAATATAAAAACTATTATGTTCTACGTTAAAAGTTCGAATGTTTCCATCCTTCTTTGAATAAAAAATATAACACTAACCAAAGAGAATAAATAGGTTTGATGATCATGTTATAAAATGTCACCCAACCCAACCAACCCAAATTTTTATAGCAGAAAACAGAAAAATAAAAAATAAAATAAACGAAGCACTTTAGTCTATTTGTTTTGTAGGTCAAGAACCTAATACACTTTACACATAAATCATATCATCAAAAAAAGAAAAAAAAAATGTTTCCTAATATTGATTTTAACATATAAAAACAGATTCATGACCACCCGTTTTTATACGTAAACATTTTTAAAAATATGTAAACAATTTTAAGGAAAACCTAAGAAAAATGAATTCATTGTTAACATATTTATTTATATTTTATATATAAACAAAAATGTAAAATTGTAAAATAAACGATACACATTAAAAAACCCATAAGAAGTCTTTACTTTTTAATATTCAATCTAGTACAAATGTTCCAATTAAGATTAAAACTGGGAAAATATAAATTTAAAAACAATACAATAAATTATTATAAAAATTACTTGAAAATTCCATTCATTTCCTATCTGAATTGATTTGAGACAACAACAATAGAATTCCGTTCTATATCTTTGACTTTGATAAAATACCTGCCAATATTTTTCATTCAACGTGATTATGTTTCAATTCTTGGAATGCATTTCGTGATTTGAATTTTGTAGAAAAGTCTATTTCTCATTCTTTCTAAAACTTTTTGAAACACAAAAAATAAAAAGTAAAGGAACCACTTGTAGATTTATCAGGTAGCAAGCAAAGTTGAATCGTATTCCGTTTATGTTTAGATTTTTAAATTTCCGTTTTAAAATTTATAAAGACTTTTTTTTCGGAATTTATAGTCCATAATAAACAATTTCTTTTTAAACTGAAAGAGTTATTTTTACTATAAAAGGAGGAAGTTTTATTGTACATCAATTTAAGATTTTTACATACCTTCTATTAAACTTAAATACCATCACAAATTCATCAATAGTCTGAAAATTTTCTGCGTCGAAACCATTTGATTTGTTTGTTATTATTTTTAACTGAATGAATATTTTATGAAGACGCCGGTTCATATTATAAAATCTGTAATATTATCGTTCTTTATGACATATAACATATAGTACAGTAAATCTAGGGAAGAATTCATTTTGATATCCGTATAAAATACTACGTATACCTACGTATAAAATTACAACAACAGCGTGTAACAAAAAATATTCATTCTAATTTCAGAAAATAAATTTTCATCAAAATCATAGAGAAAAAAAAACCGAGAGAAAATTGAATAAATTCTATGTCAAAAAATATATAGAAGGAAGAAAAATCCCTCTGGGAGTTTTTTTTTATTTTTTGACAAAATATCTACACAAGAAATTACAACAATAATAACCCAAATAACAGCAACAACAAGAACCACTACTAGAGAGACCGACATCATAAAATGTGGAGAAAAAAAAAAGAAAAATATATCCCTCTTCTGCTATACCTTCATAATATAACACTGACACCACCGTAGTTCGTCGTACATCCACCTACATAGAACTCCCCAATTTTCCCTCTAATATACTCAATAACATGTTCTTGTGTAACGTAAGTTATACACCCAGAATTTATTGGAATGAAAAATAAAAGAAAAACATACAGAGGAGAAAAACAAAAAAAAACAGTACAATTTCGATTCAACGAAAATGAAACCAAACTAAGCATACAAAAAGAATCCATGAGAAAAAAAAATTTTTTTTTGCTCGGATCTATATGGATGTAAATATATTTATATTATATAAATAGTAATGCTATATAGGTATTTGTGTTTAGGGAAATAAGGAAAAAAAAGAAATAAGAAGGTACAAATAAAAAATTAAGAACACACGATGAATTAGGAATCGAAATTTACAAAGGGAATTAAATAACATATTGTAACTAAAGTTTTCATGGTATAAGCTTTGTCTCCATTATCTAAACTTCAATTTTATATTTGACTTTCTTTACTTTTTTTTAATACGCTAGCGGCTAGTTTAGACTAGACTAGAGACTGTTTTTATTACACCAATAATCATTATTTACTTAATCATAAGTACATTTTATTTAAAAAAAAAACTTGTATAATAAAGTTAAAATATTTTACAAAATATTTATTTTATCTAAAACTTTTTCGACGATAATTTAGATATTTTTATTACATAATATTCATAAATAATTTATTAAATTAGAAATTTAATAAAATTGATTTTAAATGGATTCGATCGATTTTATTTAAAATATGTAATTCAATGAATTTCTGAACAAGATTTATACTTAAAAACTTACTCTATTATTTATTCAAGTCAAGTTTACTATAATCTTCCAAAGTTAATCAGATTATAAAATTAATAACATTTAATAGAACCGGGACTAGATCTTCTAAACTGTCTCAAGCTACAATGATGTATAGAATTTAACAAATGTTATCAAAAGGATGTTTATAATAAATTTGTGAATTAAAGTTTATTGTGTTTAACTTTAGTATCCGCGTAATTAGTAATACTACCATCAAATCAAATATATTACTTGTTATATTGAAACCATTACCAACAGAAATGTAAATGGTTTTGAATTTATGTAGATCCTGCAAATATTTTGATGAATTGATTGATCTGTTCAATTGATTTCTCTTTTTTAATATTAAAATGAGGATCAAATGTCAAATTCCTAAAATTGGATATTAGGTTTTAATACATTTAAATGCCTTTTGACATGATAAAAATGTTTGTGATTTTAATATCTATTAGATAATCGGATCTTTGAATTAACTCACAAAATAGATTCACAAATAATTCATTATTTTTACTCTTGAAATTATTTTTGTTAAATAAAAAGCAACTATACATTTTTTAACATATAATTCTCTATAACTTCTACGCAAATATTGTAATAATTTCTTTTAATTATTGTTGATGAAATATATGTAAACATAAAAAAATATCATTAGATTCTATTTATAAAACCGTATTCGATAAAATGAACCAACACGTATATGAATTTATTTGAGCCCATCAGAGGCCTTATTTTTATTTTCAATGAAATTAATTAAATCTTTTAGGGTAGGTACCTAAATCATTTTTTTTAAATAAGCGGTTTAAACAAAAATATGGGAAATTAAAAATTATAAATTGTCGAAGAATAATAATTTGAAGGTACAAAATTTTATAAAATTAAATTTATTTTTCAATTTCTTGAATAACCGAAAGTTTATAAATTTAACATTTTTCTTTTCAAGAAATAAAAATCCAAAAAGGCTTTTGATTGAGAATATATATAAGACTTACCAAATTACTGCCTACATGAATTTAGACCCACTGGTTTTCTAATAATATAAAACAAACAAAATGTATCATTCTGACCTTTTCTACTTACCTAATATACCTACTTTTGACAAGATCATACGGTAATGGATTCTTATGTTTTTGGGGTTTGACTTTGTATTTATATATGAATGTTAGGTAACACTATTATTGTTCTTGATTTACCACAAACATACGGTAAAGAGTCAGAAAATAACTTTTATATTATGTTTTATGTTAGTAAAAGAGTTAAAAGTCAGAATAGAGCTTTTATGGAAGTTCATTTTTAAATGCTAATATCACGTCAATATTACGTAATAGGGTTGATATTTCTATCTAAGATTGTTTAGAAAATATGTGAAAATGTAAAAATATGATATTATGTATTTTACAAAAATTAACAGTAGAGTAGTTAATAGATAATGTTTGAATAACTTTTCAATTTGTTTTCACATTTTTTGCTCAACCCGTGAGAAAATTACTAAAAGATGTACTTTAATCGAGACATTCATTTTATAGTAGCTGTACCAATATTGTATAAAAATGTCTATTGTTTTTTCACATCATTAGAAGTAGAGTATGATTGAAGATCCTTTACGAGAAAATTTTTACTTTCAATAATGATTACAAAGTTAAAATTCTAAATAAAATAAAGCCAACACAGTCCTCAGTCCCTGTATTTTATTTTTTCGTTTTTACTTTTTCGTTTCGTTTCTTTCTCTCTTTCTCTTTTTTCCTTTATTTTTTTTTTTTTTTGTTTCTTTACTTTTTTTTGGGATAAACAATTTTATAAAAGTATTTTATAAATTATTTTGTTTCTTTTTTTTTTGTGTTTAAATCTCTGGAAATGATAGGTGTAAAACTGTGAGGCAGTATATATATTTTATTTATTTATATATAAATTTTTTTTTGTATTTTCATGTAGGTTTGATGCCTATACCTTCTTTCCAGCAGCAAAAAAAGAAGAAAAAGAACAGAACAGAACACAAATGTGACAAAGATTAAGTGATTCGGTTCTTGGGGAATTTTTTTTTTTCGCTAAGAAAGAGAAAAAATAAAAAACACACATGAAGAAAATAACCTTTGAGGGTGACTTTGAAACACAGATTTTTCTAAAACCAAATTTTGGTTCGAGGTTTTTTTTTTCCTTTCAAATAAATAAATTTCCTTTTCTTCAGAATTTACATTCACCAATGTTTTAAAATCAAAACCATTAGAACACGTGCATGGCAATTGTTATATGTTGGTATACAAATATATATACATTTTTAACATGGAAATGAATTTAACCAAATAAAACTCAAATGTTTTAAAGACAAAAGTAATAAATACTGTCGCGGTAATTCTTATTCTCTACTATTATGAAAATTCCAACAATGTGACCTTTAAATAACCTTGACATCACTTCTATATGCAATGGTTTATGTACGTACATATTAGTATATGTTTGGTACATGAAAACAATAAAATAAACACCTGAACGTGATTATGAGAGCTTTTATATTCCAATAGAAAATGGATAAAAGTTTTTTGTAAAAAAAAAATACTACAACAAGAAATCTTTCACTTCTTTTCTCTTTTCTCTTTATTATATAAAAAACCAGTGTTTTGCAGTAATCCAATTCATTTTATTTATTTATTTTTTTATGAAATTTCCTTTTTTTTCCTTAAATAAAAATATTTATATTTTTTACTAGCTACTCAGAAGCAATTTAAAAATAAAATAAAAAGAATAATTTGACTAAAATATTTATTTGTATTCATTTGTGTAAAGAAAATATAAATAAAATTTGTTTTATCCAAATTTCATTTTAATTGTTTTAAAGCACAAAATTTATTGTTTTAAAAGTTTAAAATAAATTTATCTTTTATCTTTGTTATAATAATAGTACTGTTGTTGTTGTTCATTCATCTTGTCATTTTTTGAAGTTATCTTTAACTAAAATCGGAAATTATGGTGAAAAGTACAATAGAATTGTATATGGAAATATTATTTTTTTACAAATATATTTAGTTTATTCAACTTGTGAAAATATTGTTAAATTTTCATATAAATCATAGGTTGTCTTTTGAATAAGATTAAAAAATATATGTTATTAGAGGTTTAATAATTCTAGGATTAAACTTGTGACCTGTTGATTAATAATAATGTTAGAAGTTTTTATGATTTAACAATGACATGACAGATGAGAAGTAGAATTTATTTTTATGGCTACAACATCATTCATAATTATTATATCAAAATTACAGAAATTTACTCATGTAAATTTTATATTTGCAACCGTTTCATTAATTATACTAATTTTAAAGGACATTAGCAAATAAAAAAACAAAAACACTACAAAAGGTACAATATAAATCACAATTTTAAAAATTTATTTTTGTTATAAAATTGAAACAAATTACTTAAAATTCATGAATTGAATTCAAAACAAATTGCTTCCCAAGGTAGCATCAGTATCTCTTTCCTCCTATATAATATGTATATACTTTGGAGAGCTATCTTTCATTCTGTCAATTCTGAATTGATTTTACACAAAAGCTCGCAATCTGATGTCGCCAATTTTAACCATTTCAATCTCAGAGTATATATTTTCGAAAGTAATAGAATTGATTTACTACGATGAATCTGAAGAAACTTGTCTGTTCTTTTCCTTATTTGCAATTTATTTATTCAACCTGGCATGACATATGCTTCTTGTTCTTTTTATTTTTCCTTCGTCGTCATCGTTGTCGTTGTCATCATCAACCTTCTTTACTCACCTCCATATACTATTTTTTTTTATTTTAAATTCAGGTAACATGGATATATTTTTAGGATGCAATTAATTGACGTCATTGTCATTGAAACTGTACAATCACAATATTAAAACTGTTGGAAATTGTTCAATAATTCAAATAAAATAAATTTTTTTATATAAAAAAAAATGAATGAAAAGGGTAATACAAATGAAAATATATATAAAATTCAAATGCAGATATTCATGCATATAATATTGAATGAATTAGAAAAACTTAATTACATCATTTAGATTCTTTATTTTTACAGATAATTTTTTTTATAGATTTAGTAATAAATAATTGGTAAGAAAAAGTTTTAAAATTTAGGATAAAAAAAATTGTCTAACTAGCCATTAACCATACCTACAGGATATAGATATAATTTAATAATTAATTAGAAGACTTAAAGTCAATAAATTTAGTAACAATATATTTCATATAATATGTCACTCGGTCACAATGAATTGAACTTATTTAGCTTAATAGTAATTATCACAGGATGTAAACAATTTATTCAGAGATAATTATTTTTGAATAAAAATCATATAACACAATATATTTTCAAAAATAATAAGTTTGAATATCTGACAATACAAATATTAACAAGTGTTAAAATGTACTTACCCCAATTGAGAAAATATTAGGACAAACAACTTTTCCCTCCTTAATCATTTACAAATAAATTCCCCTCTATAAAAATAACACCATTTCACTTTCATTCAAATTAATTCAAATAACTGATAATGAAGCTTTATATTGATTGTGAATATCCTGTCATATAAAAATATTCAGTAACACATAAAAGATCACACCCTCAACAAAAAAAACAACAATAATAAAACAGCCGGTATTTTATTCTTTTATATCATCGAACATTGTGACATATGTTTATGTACTATATCCATTCGCCCTTTCTCTTATTTAGATGGTAAAAGGAAAAAAAAGGACAACGCAGAAATATCGCGGATTTTGCGGAATTGTCTCTTTGGTTTTCAGTACTCTAACGAATTTATGATTACCACGAGCAAAAGTCTAAAAGATTTTGGAACGAGGAGACAGGCGCGTTGAAAAGAATTTAATGTGACAATATTGCACACGTACAATAGATATATATACATATATATATGTATATATATATATATATACACATCGATCTATATAGCATATTTTCTGGTTATCTTTTATCGCTTGGGGTTGATGCCAAAAAAAAAAAAAAATAAGGGAGAAATCTCTGAAAGTGATATATATTTTTTCTTTCTTTCTTTCTTTCTTTCTTTCTTTATTTTTTTTTTTGTTATCATCGTGTTCGACTTTACAGCAATATTGGATAACATTTTTTTGTTGATGTTTTCTGGGATATCAAGTTACATGATAAAACAGGACCGAATTCCATACCTAATAAAATTATAAAAGAAAAAAAAAGTTTTAAAAAATTGTCACATGTGACATTGAAAAAAAAACATAAAACTTAATTTTATTTAAATTTTTTTTATTATATTTCAACTCTGTAATTACCAATTCCCTTTCTAATATAATTTCCCTTTTTGTGGGACAAATTCTATTTGATTGATTAATTCATTGGTTGTCCATATAAAGTTTTATAACCAACAAATTATACTTGTGAATAATCTTCATCCTGGGTTTGACCTAACAAATTATTCTCGATGTAAAGACGACGGTTTTATATATATATATATATATATATATATATATATGTAGAAATAGAAGAAAAATATATTCTTCTGTTTCTTTTTTACTTTTTTTATTAAGGTTTTGTTCTATAAATAAGATGTAAATTGAGGCAAAAACTTCTATGATCAAAAGACTAATTGGATCAATATTCCAAAGTGGTATATACTTTGGTATATTTACTGAGGGTGAAACAATTAGTTTAAGGACGTTTTAGGATTTATTCTATAGAAAATTGATGAAAATGATTTAAAGTTAATAAATATAAAGTAATTTTATTATGCGGACTTTTTTTCCCATTTATATAAAAATACCCTGCAACTTAATGGAAGGAAAAAAAAATATTCAATTTATGTTGTAATCGGATTTGATTTTGAAATTTAATATTCTTTTAAAATATACAATTTTACATTTTCATTTTTTTTTTCAAAATTTAACTTTGACTTTTGATAGAAATAAAAAGGAAAAGTTTAATTTTTTGAAGAAGAAAAAAAATATTAAAGAAAATGTTTATCATTTTGAATTTTTTTTTCCTTACTAGAGAAATATAAGTATAGGAAAGAAAAAGGAAACATTTTATTGATCCTGGGATTTTGTATATTATTGGTATGGTCCGCAGTTTATCCTCTCGTTTCTTTTTTTTTTAGCTTCCGGATATTGACATAAAAAAACCCAAAGATGACCTTCAAATTGATTGCTCTCTTTCCAGAAAAAAATAATATAAAATCCCATTGGTGACTTTATAACAACAAAAAAAAAGTTATATTTTATAAAATAAAGTTATTTAATTTATCGAAAAATCAAAATTATTTTAAATCAATTAAAAAGAAGAAAAAAAAATAAAAAACGCTTTAGTCTAATAATTTGATAAAAAATGGATTGTGTGGAATGAGTGGAAATGAAAATAAAAGGTATACCGCTAAAACCACGTATTTATATTGAGATTAAACAAACATCAATAACATTAAAACGTTTGATGGACATTTTTAAACCGATTATAAAAATCTTTTTTAAAATTGTATATTATTAAATTAATAAAAAATTTTAATAATAATCGTTATTTATTTTATACCAAATAAAATATTATCCGTCTATATTTATTTTTTGTTTTTATTGTTGTTGACCTAAAATTAATATTTAATACAATTTAAATAATAAATTTTCTATATTTATACACAAAAAAAAAATAAAGCAAATTTTTTCAATCAGGCATTAAAATTTATTATTATTATTATAAATATTGGGAGATATTGAAAATATTTAATATAATTGAAATTTGTGGTCGGAAATAATATGGATATAATATTCATTATATTATTATCCAAATAATAATTTAAAATTTAATTCAATTAGTGATTTTGATGAATTTGTGGATATATTTTATACTAATGTATTTTTGAATTGATTTATGTTTTCTTCTTTTTTTAACGCTGATCCAATAAATTAGATAATAATTAAATTGATGATTAATTCATGTTATTTAAAATACATAAATATTTCTTCTATAGAAACTAGCAAAATAAATCAGTATACGAATAATGTAAGAGAATCTTAGAAAATCAAGGAAATTAATCCATTTCAATCTACTATTTGTCACTGATTATATTGTAAGATTTTTAATGCAATTGTTGTACATTTCCTTTTTACATTTATAAAATATACTACTGTAGATGTAAAATGTAAAACAACTTCTCTAAAAAAAAATCTCCAAAAAAAAAAACCAAAGAACTGATTTTTACCTTGAATTATTAAATTAACAAAAATTCTATATTTCAAATGTTCTATCAATTTAATAAATCCATATATAAAAAACCGGATAAAATTCAGACGTTTTAGCTTAAATATGAAAGAAAAAAAAAAACAAAATGTAACACAAAAAATTCACACATCCCTCAAGGGTATGTGTCGGTAGATATAAATATTCTTTGTTTTTTATATTATTTATATTTAGATCCAATATTTATGATAAGAAATATAATTTCATCTTTCAATAAAAATTCCAAACGTTCAGTTTAAATGTAAATAAGATCAATATATCTAAGATTTTCTTAATAATTATGAATTTGGTGAGATAATAGAATCCAGATTATATACAAGAGTAATTAAATTGATCATTTTGGTATTCTTTTATTCTGAATCTATAAAATAATTTAAATTTACAAAATCTTTATACATAATATGATAAATTTGAATTTATTTAGATTTTTATTTGGATTTAAAAAATGTCATGTGCAGAGATGTTAACGAGATGTCAAATTTGATGGCAATTTAACTCGTTCGACAGCCACCTTTTTATTCCATTATATAAAATGTATATATATGAAACATACATTATAATAGATATAAAACCAAAAATCGATATGTTTGACTTGACTTTTAATTTCCACTGAGATTTAAATATTGCGAGGTTCAGTTCAAGGCATATAAAACAATATTATATGAAAAGAGAGAGTATGTATTATTATATATTGACAATATAAGTTTCTCAATGTCACATTTGGGTGAACTTTCAACAGTAAAATATACATAAATCAATACATTTTTTTTTAATACAACCAAAAATAGGAGATGAAAGCAGAGCGGTAAAAAATCCTTTTCCGTTCACGCAGTTTATTACTTTTATTTTATATTCTAAGGAACGTACCCATCTTAAAAATAAAACATATTTGAGAAACGACAATTGAATAACATTCTTATTATTGAAGAAAAAGATTATTTTATACAAGGACTGGACTAAATAGGGGATCATTTTTATATGAATATATATTATATTTATTGTTAATAAAAATTAGGTATTGAAGCGCTAAAAATGGAACATAATTTCTTTGTTGCTTTTAATTATTTTTAGAAAAATATTACTGTTCCTTAAAAAAAATGTTTGAAAAAAAAATGACATTTTATTATAATTTGAAAACTTTTCCACATATAATAGTATAAAGTTCAAATCAATCGCATGATTTGCATAACATTAAATCAATATCGAGAACGTTTAATTGTTCTTAGTATTTCCTTATACTAATTCAGATGTAACATTCTGCTAAATTTGATGTAAACATCTTAAAAAAATAGTTTTAAAAATGTTTGGTTTATACAAAAATTTCTTCTACAAAAATCCAATTGAATTCGCTCTAAAAAACATTCGGTGTAAAAATCAATCGGTGCAAAAACATTCGGTACAAAAACTACTTCTGTAAAAATCAAATTCGGCCTAAAAAAATATCGCTGTAAAAACCATTCAGTGCCATTCAGCCATTCAGTGTAACAGTCGTTCGGTTTAAAAAAAATTCAGGGTAAAAACCATTCGATCTAAAAAAAAATCGGTGTAAAAGTCGTTCGGTCTAAAAAAATTTGGTGTAATCGGCCGGCATCCTTTTCATGAATTTGGTATTGTTTCTGACTGCTTTTCTGTAGAATAATAGCATAGAAAATAATAGAGTTAATAAAGATTTATAATATTTTTAATTTTTTGTTCAATTTTTATTTAAACCATTTTTGTCAGTGATAATAGAATGATAAAATGCAGTTCCATGCCACTGTGGTTTAGGCAGCGAAAAGTGACTGCCGTTAGCGCAGTTCTATGGCACTGTTATTAAACTCTAGAAAAATCTATTTTTGCACTGCTGTTTGCACAGTACTATAGCACTGTGGAAAAAAAACTCGAAATAGGTTATTTGAAGTAAGTGCCATATCACTGATTTTGTCAGACTACGCCAAATTGGCAGTCAACTACCTGGTATGCTGGGGAAGTTGAATAACTTTAAACCATTATCAAAAGATTCAACTTTTGGTTTAACTGAATCAAGGAACTATAGAATGAAATCCTAAATTTTTTTTTAAAGCCTTAACTTCCCTAAATTATATTATCAGTGCACTATAAAACATATTTTTACAGAATTTGCGTTTAATATTGTCTGCATTCAAAATGAATTTACCGTCAAAATTAGATTTTATTATTTCAGAAATATTTACTTTTTACCCCTTATTTCTCCCAAATATATTTGAATTTTAACATATAAACATAATCTTTTATCAATAGTGAGTAACTCAGCATTAAATCTCTATAACCATAATTTTTTGTCTAGTTTTTATTATTCGGTAAAAGTGATTGTGAACGATACATGTCCCATAAATGTGTATTTTATATTATTGATTGATTTTCTGTATTTTGAAAAAAAATTAATTTGTTATATCCTTTGGTTATATTCCATTTAGCTATATACATAAACTAATCTTACACCTAGACTAAATTTTAAATCATCGCCAAAAAAAAGATAATTTATCGTAAAATATGGTTCAACTAATATTCTCCAACAGTTATTCCATTCCAAGCATAATAAATTTGAATAAAAATTATATAATAAGAATTTCCAGAAACTAAATTTTCATTCCTGTCTAACTGATTGGAGAATAGGAAGAGTTTGAATAGGAAGGGATTTTTAGAGTAAGAGAATAAAAATATAAGAAATTGAGAATATGAAAAATAGAGAATATTCTCTACTGACGAGAGAAAATTGGGAGAGTCACCGTCTGTTGATTGGGCTGTACACACAAATAAGCTTGTAAAGGGTGTAATCAAAGAGGTGAGAAGTGCAGAGACATTTTCCATGGATTCATTTTCGTAGAAAATATTTTCTATAGATTAGAAAAATAAAGTTAAAAAATAAATTCTTTTTAAATTTAAGAAAAATAAAACGATCAATAAAATTTTAAGTTTTTCTTAAATAAAAAAAATAATCTGCATTAAAATCATAACCATATTTTAGTATAGAAACAGGCATGGTATACCCGTGCCATTTGAGAACAGTTTAGTCAGAAAAGGATCAATAAATTGTGACGAACCATTGATCCAGTCAACTGCGACTATTCAACAGCAGAAATGTGGGAGGACTAAAAATACGAAGTGAAAAAAAAGGAAATTTTTATAAAAAAAAAAGAAAAAAATAAATAAATTAGACGACAAAAAAATATTTCACGAATATGATTTGTGTAGATTTATATTTTGTAAAAAGGAAATTGTTCATTCTATTTTTATGTTTTATTTTATATAATTTTATTTTATTTTAAAAAAAATATATTTTATAAGAGGAAAAAATCTTTAGCTGACATTTGACAATGATGAAGATGCCTGATTCTATAACATAAATACATACACACACACAAACATACACATACACAGTTTATACTTTCTGCGGTTATGATCATATAAATTTATGTATACGAATAATGACAGTTACTGGTTACGTCAGTTTATTATATCATCATTATTATGCTTATTATTACAAATAATTATGTAAACAATCTAAAATATTATGGTGATATAGAATTAGAGACAAAATTCGTTATATTCCTTTAGACACATTACTAAAAGTTATATTATGTATATGCAACGTAATTTGATTCCAAGTTTTATGTGAATGAATTTAACTATAAAAATAAATGTTTGTACACGAAAAGGTTTTATTGTCATGTCATCAATACAGAATATAATTATATTACTTATAGGCGTATAGTTAGTATATTTTATATAATATAGTGATTTGTATCGTTAATCGTTAACAATTTACTAGTATAAAGTTCAAACAATAAAAGGTACAAAACTGTTTTGTTTTTTATGATCTTAATCATTTTTATATATAATTTCGTGTATTTTTACTTTTACCAAATAGAATATAATATATACAGAATATTTTTCGAAATTAAAGGGAAAAAATTCTATTAATAATTTAATGAAAGTTAAATAAAAATATATGAAAATATTTTACACCAAATTGATTGGTGTTGTTTCAACTTGATGAGGTAAATACGATTCAATGTTACAAAATACACACAAAAATAATTTGTGATAAACATAAAGGGTTTTTTTTAATATTCCTCATCAAATTCAATACAACATAATAAAATTTCTGATTATCTTTTTATTGTTGGGCAGAAAGCATAATGTAACTGTTACCAATTTTATGATTTTATTAACATTTCTCACACTTTAATAATCATAAAAATTGCAATAATTTACGTTGATTCTTTAAAAAATCAGCAAATTACTTTATTTAATATTTATTTTCATTTTTTCCTTAAAATGAAACAGTTCTAGTCTTGCAGACTTATATTTAGAACTATTGCTGTATTCAGTTTGTAATAGAAAAAATTATAGTTAAACAAAAAATATAATTAAGGTGAAATTAATTGAAATGAGAACTTTCGACTATGCCGCTAAGAGGCAGTTATGGGAAAAGTGAAGGGTCCCGAGTTTTCGAGTATCGGTTGTGGCATAGAAAGTAATTTCAAAAACCAATATAATTAATTAATATTATTTTAAGGCATTTACGTTAGAAGTGAAATATTTGAAAAATATTTATTACAGAGTATAGAATATAGATTTGGATGTAATTTTTTTTTATTTTTCCAAATAAATTTATCCATCGATAAAATTGTTTAATATGTTTTTAAAAATTTGCCGGACACACATTTTACAATAAGCTAAACACATCAAAATTGGCACACCCTTAATTTTCTATATACCACGACCGCAGAGTCAAGTACCTTTTGATAACCCAAAAAATGCATACAAACACAGGATTATATATAACATTATATCCATAAATAGTTAGCATCAAGGTTTAATCAATTACGCGATATAGAAAATCGATTTTGTGAATAGACAAAAAAAAACACTTCTCTTTTATTTTCGGTATGTTTTTCTATACTTTTTGTTTGTTTATTATTACTTGGTGAGATGGACACAGGTTGATGAGCTTTTATTAAACATGCGCGAAATATTGAAAAATAACAAAGAACTCGTAAAAAATTATTCATCGTTGGTTTATTTTTATTTAATATTTCATTATTCTACATTCTAAAAATATATTGAATTTTTTTTTCATAGAATCCAAAATACATTAAATAAAACAAGTTTTTTAAACAATTTGTTAGAAAAATTACATAAATATAAATAAAATCGTAAATAGATGTTGTTTACATTTGTTTTCATTTGCAGTTACTCTCTGTTCGGTTGGAATATTCTATTGAAAAAATTCGACAATTCCCCTAAATTTTATATTTAAAAAATAAACCACAAATCTACAGTTTGAACGAGCTCCTATAAATTATCAGCAAAAAACGAAACAGGTAATTTTTACAAAAATATATACAACTTTTGGATAGCAAAGCTCTTTTTTGTTGTTGGAGTTTATGCTTTTTTTTTAGTAAAATATTCATTATATATTTTTTAGTCATACAACTTTAATTAAGTGCACTTTTATACTCTTATGTTCATGTACTTGTTATTTTTATTTACTAAATAGAATTATGAATGCTTCGAATAGAGTAAAGGTTGCTTAATTATTATATAAGCCTCAACTTTTACATTTTCACATTCAAAATTTTAAATATCCAGACAGTCTGCCTTATTGATAAAATTATTCTGTAAAAATTCAAGCTTTCTTCTATTTTTTATTAATTAATTTCGAATCTCTTTTTTTTCTTCACAATCGACTGCATTTTTTAAATATTTGTCAAATGTTGTAAGACAAAGAAGAAAATCTGGATTTTTGTATAAAAAAAAATAATTATTTAAATTGAAATTAGCTGACAAATATTTATTAATGTAAAATTTTCTATTTAATGGGGAAATTTATTTGGATTACTTTAAACATGTAAATATTACAATTCTAATTTAATAATTGAAAAACTATTCAATTAAAGAGGATTGAAAGTTCATAATGCGATAAAAGCTTTCAGTTTTATTTTTGTTTTTCATTTGTATAATTAATGTTAATTGTTTTGTTATTTATATTTTCTATCAACTATAACAGCAAGTTGTAAATTCAAATAAATAACTTATTTCTGTAATAAAAACATAATCAGAAAAATAAATGTTCTACAATAACAATATTTCTAATTTTGTTTAATATTTAAAGTAACATTAACAATTTAAATGTGTCAATAACTAAATATCAAAATAAGAAATATTTGATGTAAATTTTTCATAAATTTATCTGATTCCTTAATTTTCTAATTATCTTAAATTATTATCATAAACAAGAAAATTAAGCAAACTAAATGTTTTAATTGTTTCACTCGAAAAGATTTTAAAAAATGAACAAATATAATAAAATCAAATAAATAAATAAATAAATGGTCTTAAAGCTGCGTTTAATACTACGTAAAATATAATTTTCTCTAATCTATATTTCTTTCTTTACTTTTATTCTTTTATGTGAATTTTATTTATTCTAGTTTCATTCAATTTAATTGCCAAAGTACAATCATTTAAAAGATTCGTAAATTTTTATTTTTCATGTATAAAAACAGAAACTTCATCTCTACAAATTTCAGTCTATTGTTCTTTGTTCAATCTTAGTTTCAGTTAAAATATTATTTTGTTCTATAAAACAAAATACTATATGAATTGTAGTGATAATCTTTGCCAAAAAGTTCTAACTTCTCTTATGGGAAATTTTGTTTTTACAAAAAAAAAAAAAAGGAAACTTTTACTCTATTATGAAAGAAAATTAAGTTTTGTGCCTATTTGTGACATTTGACTTTAGATTGGGAATATAACTGTGTATGTGTATTTGAAAATATTATGGTTGTGTGAATGCGTTAAAGAGGTTTGAAAGTTCATAATGCGGTAAAAGCTTTTGTTTTTTTTCCTTTTTGGGTTAAAAATTTTCTTAGAAGGATTTTTATTATCATTAAAAAAAAATTGTTGATAGTAAGTTTTATAAATTTAAAACAAAGTGTTAGGCTGCATTCGAAAGCTTTTTTAAATTTCGTACTTCCTCATACTTAATTTCCTTATACGCATTATACCGAAAAATATTCTTATATGGATGTTCGGTATTTCTTTCAGGATGGAGAATAATATATTTGCTTTAGTATTTTTGAACCCAATATCAGTTTCTTGTAATTTCAATTCAAAAATTCTTTAAAATTCTTTATTTAATTTTATTTTCAAAATAATCAACTCAGTTTAGAATTTTTTGTGGTATTGATGTCATATCTATACAACAATTGCCGCAAGAACTAACCACTGAGTTCTTCTACGAAAGATTTTATATTTTCTTCTACAATATTTAATTGTAACCTTCTCTTTCAGGAATGTGTGTTACTGCGTACTAACAAAGAACATAAATTTAAATTGCTTATCAATTAACTATCAATTGCAATCAATTGCAATTTAGGTATTACAATTTAATTATCGATAATTGATAATAATTTATGTCTTTTTTAGACAATTATTAATCAATCCTTTATAATTTAATTATTATTAAATCGAAAAATATTTACCTGAAATAATATGTGTGTCTTCTTTATAATTCTTCTTCTTTTTTTTAAAATTAGCTTGTATCAACTGGATATTGTTACTTATTATTGCAAATATATGTAATATAAAATAACATTGAAGATGGGTAGGTATTCCGTTTGGTTAGAAGGAATATTTTGAGAATGGAATAAAATAATATTGAAATATTTAAACCTGCATAGCATTAACATATGCAATTGTATAGAATATATTATGTTTTTGTATTGTATTTAGATAGATCAATTATATTGTCATAAACATAACTCAAGTTGATTGAATTTATACTATTGATTATTGAACATATTAATTGAGACTAACTTAATCGAATAACCTAATACAGAATTCAAAAAATGTTTGAATACCTTTTATTTTATTACAAATATTTCACGAGAAGCAGCGTTTATACCGTAAAAATGGAACATCAAATATCTTACAATAAAAATAATAGCTGTATTTTTTTATTCCTATATTCAGATTTTTTTTTATTCTTAAAATAATATAAAAGAAGGTCCCCATGTAAGAACACAACCTAACGGATGATACAATACACGGTAATAAGCAAAACAACTACATATTTCTGTTCCTTGTAATTTTACTTCAATTGACATGATGATTTTCAATAATAATATAATAAGCATTTGTAAAGAAATATGTACGCGGTTCAGTCTACAATAATCTGCTTCTGACTTAATATAATAATAATAAATCTTACTTTATATATGCCAAGTCTATGTCAATAATTTTATTTTATTTACAAAGGAATAAAAAAAAACAAAATGTTGTGTATCTAAATGTAATAGAAATAATAATACTTAACTTGTTATAATTCATACTGTTGATTAATATATGGATCATATTTTTCATAGTGTTCATTACCATAGCCAATAAAAATATTTACACAAATTTAAATATAGTGTTGACATTATTTTTAATTCTTAGTTAGCAATTATTTTATAGAGCAATTAAATAATATCTTTAACTAACAATATTTAAATTCTTATAATCTCAAATAACAATTTATAATAAACATATAAAAAATAATAGGTTTCTCATAAACATCTGGTTAGTTTACTTTTGGTATATCTTTTAGTTTTTCTTGTTTATTTATTATATTATGGTGAAATCAAATAAACATTACTGATGATTTATATCAGAATTCATTGTCAGCAAAAACCTCACACTTAGTAAAATATGAAAAAAAAACAAAATGTGCACAATGATTTAATTATAACAAATAATAATTATTTAATATCATTTTAATTTTTCCTGATCCAATAATTATTAATATTTTAACCATCATTAGCAATTTCAATTTCACATATACATATATAAGCATTTTTTAGTTATTTGGACACAATTCTTTCTCTTGTATAATTCTAATAATTATATTTTGTTTAGACTACCCTTTTGACAATGTGAAACACACCTAGAATTATCATTTAAACGGTTAATCTTTTGATTTATAATAAAAGTACCATATAAACACTTTCTCATTATCCTGTTTGAGAGAAGATAAATTCTAAGTTGGAATTTTATATATTGAAAAAGTCCTTATAATCTGCAATATTATTTTAATTGGCTAATTTTGTCAAACAAAGAAAAATTGAATATGAAAAACATGCTAAAATCGTTTGCAAAACTTTTTATCTTTAATCATTATCATATTTTGTCCACGCCTATATTATTGGAAATAAAAAATATAATTCAATAGAAAATAAAATTATTTCTATGTCCATTAAATTAATTTTCCATATTGAACATTTATAACATGTTCTAATTTATAAAAGTTTTACAATTCTTGTGATTTAATTCTCATTCAAATATATATAGTAAATTATAATTACTGTACAAAACTTGATAAGTAGAAGTTCATTAAAAATAATTCACAATATAAACACAAATAATTTTTGTGTATACATGTATATATGTATATACTAGTATATTAGATAGACACATAATAATAATTATTGTATTGATTTAAATTGTGTAGAGAAATTTTTTTTGATGAGTATGAAACTTATATGTATATAAAATGAATTGATTTGATAATTATTAGTAGGCGACAAGGGTGTTTGTGATGGCTGGTCGGTATGTCGACACGTCTCCACTAATTGATTTTGGTGTAGAAACGCAACGCAGATGAAAATCAACATGGAAAATAAACAATTTTTCCTATTCCATCTAACTTTTGTTTGTTGTTATTATGTTCTAACACATTAGTTTATTAGTTTGATTTTTTATATAATAAACAAATATTTAAAGGCTAAAAATTTTGTATTTAAGTGTGAGAATATTAATATTTTACATTACTGGACGTTTCCAAATTTTTGTTTATTTTCTCGTAAATAGATTGATGGATATGTTTCTGATCTATTTAAATGAGAAAATAATCCTTTATGTATTATAATTTCAGTTTCTATTTTACAATTATTCACAATTTTCAGGTTAAGTAAGCAATTATTACTATAAAGAAATTATTAAAAAAACCACACGATTTATATATTTAAGTTTTCTAGACATTTAAAAGAGATGCAAAATTCTACCTAATATTTTGAATAAATAGTAGCGTTTATTTATTGTCTATTTTAAGAATGGTTTATATTTTTATAAATTTTTATCATTTTACCTGTATTTTTCTTTAATTTGAAAAATTAATGTGCGGGTCTGAGATTAAGAAATCATTCATTAAATCTTTTCAATTTAAATTTAAAATTTGAAATATTGCTACTTTGGAATAAAATTTCAAAAGTTGTAAAATTCATTTTGCCATATTGCAACTTTCGAAAATTGTCATTTTGCCACTTTGGACTAAAATTTCGAAAGTTGTCATTTTCCCACTTTGGACTAAAATTTCGAAAGTTGAAATATTCCCACTTTACAATAAAATTTCGAAAGTTGTCATTTTCCCACTTTGGACTAAAATTTCGAAAGTTGAAATATTCCCACTTTACAATAAAATTTCGAAAGTTGGAATATTCCCACTTTGGAATATTGCCATTTTCCCCCGAAAGTTAAGTTATTAATGAAAATTTTATACTAATATTAAAATAATTAAATAAAATAAATGTAAGAATTATTATTTATAATTAGTTATTAAAATCATTTGATGTTGAGTGGCTAAATCATTAATTTAAATTATGTTAATGTGCACTCATCTTATTAACTTTTAATGTTTTTAATTAAAAAAGTATTAAATCACTCAAATTTAAATTAATATTTAGTAAAAATTAAAAATAAGTTTGATATGTTAGGATAATATCAAATATTCGACATCAAATACAGTACTACTAAGAACTTGAATTAGTTAAAAGTTTTGCATGAAGCTTTGAACTCTGAAAATCTTGATATTAAAACAAGAATAATGTATTTATAAAAAAATTATTGTTTTAACTCATTTTCATTCAAAAAGGTTTTTTCTCGTTTCTCGTTTCTCGTTTCTCGTTTCTCGTTTTGAGAAAAAATGTAAGTTTTAGCTGCCTTAACTTTTTTATTAAAATTCAAATAAATTTTATTTTCAATTGAATGAAGTTTGGTAACTTCAACGTTTGAGTTTTCGGAACTCTAAGGACATATCTTAAGCAGATCATTTTTATAGAAAAGGAAAATGATCAACTTGATTTACATCGTCAGATATTTCATTCTTTAACAGAATGTAAAATATCAGGATCACAAATTTTAATATTCTTACTAACAAAAAGTCTTCTAGTTTGAAACTTCCTATAGAATTTGTATGAATTGGATTGTTCCATAAGTCAGCTAGATCTGGATGGAGCTGATTGACAGGATCGTGGAATGTTATCATCAAATTCATTGAAAAAATTGTTGGATGACAACAACCCAGCATTACGGATTTTAGTTAATAGTTACGGAATCTAGTTAAAGAAAAATTAGATAGTCTAAATGTTAAAATAAAACATTCAAAATGTTTTTATAATGTTTTTAAAATCAAAAATATTAAATTCAGACTTACTTCAAAATTTTATTATTTTATATTTTTACTTGCCATTTTTATTTTAATTGTTGATAAATCTGACATGAAAACATACTTTTATTATACCTGATTTTAAATCATATAAGAAAAAGTATATAAGATATCCAATATATACAAATATATATAATATAAATACACCTACAATAAACTAAGTATGTAACAACAGACACTAATCCTGATGAGTATCAGCAATATCTGTATATAGATAAAAGACACGAAACACGACATCGTGTAAAAAAAAATCTATTGTACAAAATATATTACTGAAGGAGGATTAATTTTTTATTTTATATTTTCCTTCGCATGTGTATATGTGTGTGTGTATTGTTTGTATGCCGTAAATTCTTTCTTATAAATATATACATATATATTTGTATATGTGTGCGTGCAAATGTTTAAGTTGAGCTTTGTCTTGTGACTATGTTACATAATAATCGTAAATCAATTTTGAGTTCCTTATACAGATCATAAACTTAAAGAGAGAGAAAATAGAGAGATTTACCTCTTAAAGTATTACAAAGTTTAAATTGAATGTGAATATGCTATATGTTAGCCTATTGGCAGAAGTATGATACCATTTAGAAACACATAGATTAACTATAACGCTTTATTATTTGTAACACAAAATAAAGAATAAAATATTTAAACATTCAAGATTTCTCAATAGAGCAACTGGCGTAATCCGATTTCTCATATCTAAACTAGATGGATTATCAACAAATTCTTCTCAGATCATTGTGATCATCATATTTTTCTTTTATGATATTTTTTTACTAGTGAAATTCAATTATTTTTAAGCTTTGTCTATGAATGACTTCAATTAATTTTCATAAGAGTCAACTTTATATAATAAAAAATATTACCATATTATGTTTAGTAAACCCTGCCATATAACAATGCCCATTTCTATTGATGTACGTGAACTCAACCACACACAATGTAAATCCATTACTAGTTTCTCGTATACTTTATAGTAATACGAGACTAATCAGAATCTCAATTTCAAGTCAACATATATACAACTTTACGGTTTTCCTTTGCTTTTCTTTTCTTTTTGTTTTTTCTGAAATTTCTGAACACATAAAATATCAACAACAATCGAAAAAAGTTTAACAATAGCAACAACAAATATATATATATATATATATATAATGAAGCTTATATACAAAACTTGTTTTTTATTTAAAACTCATTTCACTGTTAACGCTTGAATGCCTTTTAAGCTTTATCACATGCCGGAGTAAGTATTCGGTCCATATTTATTTAGAAGTAAAGTGATCGATATCCAATCGACCATTACATCAAAGCAATATTTTGTTATATTATTTTCCCCAAATATATAAACATACATATGATGACGATTATGACGATGACAACAAAATAACCAATTACAACAACTACAATATAATTTCTAAAATAACACATTGTAACAACTATAAAATAAAAAAAAACAAGATAATTTCTAGAAGAAGAAACAGGTCAAATGCTATTATAGAATTTCCAATTTTCTTCAAATTTATATTATATTACTATTATTATTATTATTATAACATTTTCTTTTACTCCGATATATTTCACAATTTTTTTTTTAAATTGGAAAGTAAATGATGTATATATTTCTGTAAGTGCAAAAGTAGATTTAATATATATAAAGCTAAAAGCTATGAAAGAAAAAAAAAGAAAAGAAAAGATAAATATAGTGGGAGGGAGGGGTCGACAGCCCAACTTGTTGCTTTTCCTATTTTTATATCAATTCTATAAAATGATTCCGAGTAAAAATTAGAAATAAAAAGAAAATGTATACATTTTACTTATATATTTCCCTTTTTCTCTTTAAATTTGATGATGAAAATATTTTCTTGAAATAAATTGTAGATAGACCGTCGTGGATTTAAATTGAATTGAAGGAAGAAAAAAATTACATCGATTTTGAAACCAATAGAAAACTAACTAGAAAAATGTAAAATAAAAATAGAAAGAAAAAGATAAACTCTCTTATATGAAACATGTCAAAAGTAAACTCAATTTTATATATTTTCTCACATTCTTTTTTCTCTCTCTCTCTCTCTCTCTCTCAGGAAAATATTGGTGTTGACGCCTGGTTTGTTCAATAACAAAAAACCATAAGAGTCAATGTTTATATTATTCTTTCCACTTTCTATACATTTATCAATTTTTAATAATATTAATTCTAATTCATTTCAACTGAATAATATTGAAAGATTCATCTTCGCATTGTTTATCTTAGATGGGAGACATTATATAATTCCCAATAGGAAGAAGGAATACCCAACATCTGAAAGTCTCACAAATTTCCACTATACTAAAAATATTTGCTTATCGATTTATGTTCCATACCGAATTTTTATAAAAGAAAGAAGAAAAAAAAGTAAGAATGAAAGAAGAAAAGAAAATAAAAAAAAAAGAACAATATCCAACACGAAGTGAAATTCGTCAACACACGAGCATAGTAGTAAGTGGGTGTTTTTGTGTTTAGTTCAGATGGTATAAATCCCTCACGTTATTTTTTCCCGTTCGTTTTTTAATTCAAGTTTATGGTGATCCCCGTCACAGACAAAAATATAAAAAAAAATAATAATAAATGTTAAATCAATAAGTATTCATAATCGATTTGTCCCATCCGGTTTTTACGTATCTCTTCTGATTTTTGCCATTTCATTTGAATAAAAACTACATATACAAACACACTTAGAAATACACTCATATATAAAACCATTGGGTTTTCCACACCACAATTTCCTTTTGAAAGGGAGAACTATGGATCGAATTCAGTTCTTCAACTACATACATGTTTCTACTATAGCTGTTTCAATATTTCTCTGTAATTTTACTCACTAACTCTTATTCTCTCTCTTTACATTTCTCTTCATATCTTTCTCTTTATCACTCTTTTAAAATTTCTCTGGAAATATAATTGTGTAAAAGCTTATTGTATGATTGTGTAAAAGCTTCCGTTCTTAATGTTTCTGTGTGTAAATATACATATACATAAATTACAACAGTACTGATAAATTTCCCACATGCATACACATATAAACAATTTTAAATAAATTGTATTTTTTTATTCCCTTCAAACGGATCAATTTTTTTTTTATAAAATAGAAAAAGAGAAGTATTAATAATTATTTGTAATTATGTTGTTACATTTTCAAACTATTTAAATGAATTTTTCAGAAAGAAAAATGAACAGAATTTAATGACTTCTAGTTTTTTTTTCTTATTCCACAAAATTTTTAAATAGTAAGGAGAAGGAAAGTTGGACTATCTTACTAAAAAAAAATAACACAAAAGATATTTTATTATTATTATTATTTTCTTGTAATTGAACAAATTCATTAATATTAATTATATACATAAAATTCAATGAATTAAATTCCGTAAGGTATAATTAATTATAGTATAACGCTTTCTCCTTTATTTTTTTATTTCATTTAATTTTATTTTCGTTGAAAGGAACACGGACCTTTTAGATCTTTTCCCACTTCTTATAGACAATATTTTTTTTCGTTTTGGAAAATTAATTTTTCAAATACATTTAGGTGTATAAATTTATACAGAAAAAAAATTGTATATTTATATTTATTGCTCTTTTCCGATATATAATATTTAATATTGTTGTAATCGCGCGGTCTTTCCGTCAAGAATGTGTTTGTATTAGTTCCTCTCCCTTTTTCCATTTTTTTTTTCATTCTCTCTTTTTTTCTATTGTTGTTGTTTTTCACTTTTTTCTTTTTCTTTTTGCAAAAAGAGAGAATAAAAAAACATTTCCCAAGTCAGAAATATTTACACACACAGAAAAAAGCACAAACACCAAAGTGTACAAAAGTTTATCACAAATCATTACAGCTTTATATCTTATTTGTATTTGTTAGATTGTATGATGTACGTATACGTTGACAAAAATAACAAAAATGTATAAGAAGGTTGTTGGGTGGATGAACAAAAAATGAAAATCCAAGAAAATAAAATATAGAAAAGAGAATAAAGACTTGTAATATTTAAAGGGAAATTGTAACTGAGAGACAGAGAGAGAGGGAGAAAGAGAGAGAGTCAACACATTTTTTTTGTATATAGCATGAATATGTATTTAGGTGCTCCGGAATTCGATCGACGTCCTTGCGAGCCTCGCCCACTATCATGATGATCCTGTGTCGATTTTTTTTCTTCTTCGTTTCCTTTTTTTTTATATACGTTTACTTTGGCTATAAACATTTTTGTATTTCAACACTAAAATCAGTCTTCGTATCACTACCGTTTGTGTTGGTTGGTTAACAAAAATAATAAAAAGGGACGCGCAACGCACGTGAACAAATTTTTTTTAATTTTTACTTTTTCTTTTACTCACTCGGATAATTTTTATTATAATAAATATGAATCTGTGTTTATTTCTCTTAAAGACAATTTATTTTAGAAAACAAATTTAAAATAAAAAAATTAAAACATTAAATTTCTTCCGTATGATTTAAGTAAATTAAATTAAAAAGTACGTATTTATTGTTCTACTTTCTTTTTAGTTAATTTTTTTGTTTTTTTTTTTTTTTTGGAAAGATTTGGTACACACAAAAAAGGCATATCGGATTGTATTTTATAATTTCATTATTTATTTATTTATTATAATTTTTTTATGTTTAAAAACTTGGATCTGATAAAATTGATTTACTTAAAAACAAATGACTAAATTAAAAATAAATAAAAGTGACAATAAAAAAAAAAGTTTCCTGTAAACAAATAATTTTTTTTTTAATTATTGTGTGAGTGAAAAATCAATAATAATAATAATAATAAGAAGAAGAAATTTATGTATGAATAATCGGTTATAATATTTTGTGTTGTTGTTATAATACAACTTTATTAAAGTAAAACAAAACTAAAAGTTCATAATTATCATTTTGATTCAAGAAACTTTTTTCTTTTCGTTTTTCTTTTCTACACATCTAATCAAAAATGGATATTAGTATAAGAACAATAATATTCAACAATAAAACAGATAAAGAAAATAACAACCTGTTAATATTAATATGACCTTCTAAAAATTCTTTTTTATTTACTTTGATAATTATGATCAAATTATGAACCAATTAAAAATAAGAATAAAAACAAGAGAAAATGAATTTGAAACTCATTCAGAATAGTTTTTATCTATATTTCTTAAAATTGTTTCAATGACGTCACATAAATAAACAATGTAATTTAAAAAATGAGTAGAATCTATTTAATAAAAAAAAAAAGTTATTAATACAATTTTCGTTCAGTGTATATATGTGAGTGTGGTTTATATTCGCACTTTGCTCATATTTTTTTTGTCGTTTTAATATTGAGTTATAACATTTCCGTTTACTTTTTTGTTTTTCTTTTTGTTTTTGTTGTTTTTTTTTGCACCAAATATTTGTGTTAAACAAGTATAAACAACATTTATAATGACATATCATCACCCACATCAACACTCACCCATCTACCCCTATTTTATACACATATACCTAGGCATATATAAATGTGTATAAAATTTCAACAAGTCACAACTTGTTATGCGAGTGATATTTAACTTCGGGCTCTATTAACGATAATCAATCACCCCTACTATTTATATGTATATATATATATTCCATAATACCACCCACTTTTCTAAAACTGCCCCCCCAGCCCCTTACTACCTAAAATTTGTCAAGTATGAAATTTTATTAATTTGTATATTTTTTACTCGTCTGCCTTCCGGTATGCGTGTGTTTGTGTTTTTACTATATTTTACAATTATTTGAAAATCAGAACAATAATAAAGAAAAATTCGACTTCCTTACGTCTCGCCACACTCTGGGCTTTACCATTTATCCCTAAACTAAATAAACTTTTTTTCTACAATTTTTCTTTCAAACCAAAAAAAATCACTAATCGAAAACGGCAAAAAGAAAAATATTGTTTTTTTTTTGCTGACGTAGGGCGCTGCTGTGACAAGTTAATTATATCTTTATTTATATTCATATCAACAAAAATAAAGTACAGTAAAGCTCTCAACAATACTAGGATATACATATGAACAACTTAACCCTGGACTGTCTTCCTTCCTTTATATAAAAATATATATAAATTTTCTTTCTCTAAAGGAAAAATAACAATAAAAATAATAAAAAAACAAAAAAAAAAATGTATGAAATCTAAATGATAAAGAGAGCAAGAGAAAGAGACAGGATAGAAGTAAAGAAAGAAAAAAAAGTACGAGAGCCTTGTTGGATGTTGGCATTACCGCCTCATTTGGCTTCACATCTTTATTTATTTTTTCGCTTAGTATATAATATACTCTTTAAGTACCAAACAAGAAAATACAAGAAAAAATCACGTTTTTTGTTTTGAAACTACACACTTTCTTTTTCTCATATTTAAATTTTTCTATGTTTTTTTTTCTTATGAAATGCTTTCGTTAAATTATTTTAAACAGAATTCTTCTATTCTTGTATACAAGAGAGCTAAAAGTACATTCCCCAAATAATATAAATTATTGTATTTTTATATATAAATAAAATCTAAACTTTAAGAACCTAATAATAACCTCCCTAACAATGTAAACGATCTATTTCAGTTGTTAGTTAACAAGAAATTATTTAATAAGTTAATAAATTGAATTTTAAACTGAAATATAAATATCTGAAAATAAACTAAAAATAAAATTTAATTTTTATTGCGAAAACCCCATTTTGCACGTTGTATCATAGAGTATCATAGAGTTAAACGTTATACTTATACAATTACCGAAATTGAAAGAGAAAAAAATAAGTCATATATGCCAAAGCTCAATGAATACAATAATCCAAATTGAAGCACATTCTTTGTGACTTTTAATTCATGGGTAGAATTCTCTTGGTTATACGACAATAAGTTAATACTCTGTCATTATTTCAATTAAAACTCATTAGAAAAAAAAATGAATAATTTCAAACGTTTGTAAATTAACTGGAGTAAAGAAAACTCAAAAATGACTAAAGCGCAAATAAACTGCGAATTCTCAAATAAAATAGGTCGCCTTTAACTTAATTGGACAATTTATTTGTTCTCTTTGTACTTTCTCGTTCTCTCTTTATGATTATGTATTTCACTGATAGAACTTATTCAATTAATTTAGATGTCGCTTCTTTTTATTTTTTGCTTAATCAAGTTAAAACAAATCAAAAAAAAAATTCGCGCAATCCCAAGACAACAATTTTCTGATGGAGACAAATATTTTTTTTTTATTTTGACTCTCTCAGCAGTTGATGGAATAGAAAACGGTTTTTCTTCCTTTATGGAAAGTGCAAAAAAAAATTAAGGAAGACAAATACATGAGTATGAAACAAACACATATACAGTCAAATACACACATATTATAAAAGATTATAAAATTTTTCTTCCTCACATTTACACGCGCATAAATTTTAGCGCATTGAATTTCTCGTCTATTTTGCGCATACACGTGATATTGATATGGAGAAAAACCAAAGTATGTACAGTCACAACTAAAGAAAATTGATTTTCACGAAGTTTAACGAGAAAGTAAGATACACATATACAAATAATATAATATATAGATTACATACAAATGTATTTTTGTAACGGTATATTAATTTAAAAGACTAGAAAATTCAAATATTCTTTAACGAAATTTTCCAAAAAAAAAAAAAAAATGCAACTCCTGATTTTTTTTTTGTTCAAGGAAAACTTAGAAAATTATGTATTTTACCTATACGTAATTGGAAATTTTACAAATACAAAATGAAAGGAAAATAAAAAAAAACTTTAGAAAATTTTTCACAATATATTGATCGAAACAATCAACAATTTCCCCATGAAGCACAAAAAATGGAAAAACCCCCATGGAAAACTTTTTTCCCTATATTGATTTTTTGACATTTAAAACACTTCAATGTCTTCCCAAAAAAAAAAAAGTAACAAGAAAAAAAAGTTTCCATCTCCATCATGTAATCAATACCATGGGTGAAAATCAATGCAGCCAGTTTATGCTTGCGGGCTTAGTAATATAAGCGGGACAGAGATAGCATTTTTTGGGGACCTAAAATATATATTGTTAGAAGATAGGGTGAAAATTTTATCACTCTC
Source organism: Pedicia rivosa (assembly GCA_963082725.1). NCBI lineage: Eukaryota > Metazoa > Arthropoda > Insecta > Diptera > Pediciidae > Pedicia > Pedicia rivosa. Next base: position 28,067,381 of record OY720155.1, read on the forward strand.
AAGCTCAACACATACACACACACACAAAGAAATGTATACATAAACATTATTGTATATGGATATAATAAATATATGCACACATTTAGGTATAGACACGGATACGGATAGCCATACCAATTCAGTCTTTTATAATGTCTCTCAACAGTAGAGTGCGATGGTGCAAAATTATAGGAGTTTCTCTTACTTCTATATTACTTTACTATTGAGCTTTTATATTTTGTTATTACGCAAATAAATATATATGAAAGTTTATTCAAATAGTTATAAAATATAAAATGCAAGATAGATTAGTACATTTATGATATTAATTTTTTTCTTCTTTATTCTCGACTACCTTTTTACATTAATTAATTTGAATACTTTTTTCTTATTGTGTTTTTTTTTTCTGTTCGCTATACAAAACAGTTTTTCTTTTATAAAAGTTTATAATTAAAAAGAAGAGGTTTTAAATGAGTGGAAGTTAATTAACTTTTATAAAGTGTATAAATATAATCAAAAATATATGTATTTAACAAAAATCATGACAATGTCAAAATTAGTGGAAATTTTAAAGGGATAAAAAATTAAAATAAATAATCTATTTAAAAAAATAAACAAATAAAGTAAATAACTACAGTGAAGGATAAAGAAAATGGATTGTTGCAGTAATTATCCATCAGATTATCGACATTCCATGGGAAGCAATTCGTATTATCCATACAATCAGCCAGTGAGTATGAGATATCCCGCTCAATTGAATCCAATTTACCGAAATGGTGTTGGTGGTGGTGGCGGTGGTGGTGTTGGTGGTACTAATAATGTCAGTGGTGGTGTTGGTGTTGGTGGGACACCAATCTACAATGATTATGATCGCTTCGGATATCAAAATCAATCATACGGTTTTGGTGTTAATAACAATAGCGGTTATTTACGTGATGGATTTGGATATCATCAAAATAATGGAGTAAGAGATAATGGTTACTATGGTTACCATCCGTATGAGGGTTACAGATACTCCTATCATCATCGAAAGGATGTTTATAATACAGAACCACTTTATAATAATAGGAAATCTTATCCATACTCATCATCTGCTTCATCTTCTTCATCGGCATCATCGGCCAATTATCATCATCCACATCATCATCATCATTTAACTCCAAGAGAAATGTATCCAACACAACAACCGCATCATCAACTACAACAACAACAATTACAGCAATTACAACAACAACAGCAACAGCAGCAACAGCAACAACAACAACAGCAACAACAACAACAACAGCAACAGCAACAGCAACAACAACAACAGCAGCAACCACAGCAATTCACAGATATTGAAACAACATCAAATCATCAACAATCAATGTATAACGAATATCCACCATCACCATCACCCTCGACTACACCCTTTCTCAACGGACCAAATAGTCTCACGCCGGCAACAATTTCAAATGCAACAGGTAAAGTTTTCAAATTGAAGTCACAAAATTTCCTATTTCTTTGATTTGTAAATAAAAATTTTCTTCTCTATTTTTTTTCGTGTCAATTTTTTTTTGTCTGCCTTTTTTGCCTTGAGATTAAAACAACAAGAAAAACAATGGAAAATACGTTATACTTTTACTTTTTTTGTTTGTGTATCTTTTTTACATTTTTCTTCATTTTATTCCGATTTAATATAAAGAAGAAATGTTTTTTATTTATTGTTAATCAATTGTTTTTAATTTTTTTGAAAAAATATAGAAATTAAAAAAATTGTAGAGGGAGTGTAATGAGTTATAAAAATTCTAATTGTTATATTTCTTGTATACGTGCAATTGTTTGAAAAGGGGCTTTTAAAATAATTATTGTGTAGATTAAGTAGACATAAAATCATTAAACTATATATTTATTACTTCATAAATTTAAGGGTTATTCTTCATAAAATGCTTCTTTTAATTTGGAAACAAAATTAATTTTGAAGGGTCATTTGAAGGGCATTAATTTTGATCGTTGTTATATTAACTAGCTTTGTCGTCCTTATCGATATATTAAAAAACCTTTTATTTATGACTTGTAATTCATTGAAAGATTTCATTTAACCTTCCTCAACAATTTCTATCTAAATAGAGTTAAGAAGTTTAAGGTTAAATCTAGACTTATTTCCGTTTCCTTATTATATATATAAAAAAAATTATTTTGATTAATCATCATTACGTCTTTTTTTTATATTAAAAGAAAAACTCCATCCAAAAAACAACTAAAAACAGCAAAATAATCCCTCATTAAAATTAAATATAAAAACCTTTACACGAGTCATCATCACATCAAACATATTATTTTAAATTCAAAAATTAACCTACCAAAAAATAAAGAGGGAAAAAAATATGTTAATAGTGAAGGGAGAAAAGAAAAACAATTTATTTTTGTTCTTATTTTCAAACGAAACAAAATTAAATCATAAATTTTATTTGTGTTTTGCGTCAACAACATAATCTTTCAACATAAAATTTAATGTTCCTTGCGATCCATCAGTTTTGTTATGGAAAAAAGAAAATGAATATAAATGACAAAACTCATAATTATTTCATTTTGTTCTTCTGTTATGTATTTTTTTTTTCATTTTGTTTTATTTTTCGGTTTGAAACAATGACATTTACAATATCTGACTGTATGTCTGTTTGTCTGAGCTGACGGGAGGTTTTTTTTGGGGTAATGGTTTCGGTATGAGAATTTTGAAGAGCCAAAAAATGTTTTTGGTGCTGAATCAACAAGTTGAAGAAATTAATAATAAAGCAATAGAAAATACAAAAGAGGGGTGATTTTGTTGTTCTTTGTTTATAGTATATATTTTACGATACGACACGACTTGACTATATTTTTTTATGTGTATACAATTTTTTCGTGTTACAGCTATCTTTCTTTCTTTCTATTTTCTTCTTTTTTATATATATTTGGAATTTGAATATCCCGCAAAAAAAAAATGGGTTCATTGCACGATTGTTTAATATATTGAATGAATTATCGCAGTTTGGAATTTGTTTGTAAGCACAAAATATTCAAAATAATTAAATTATTTTCTTGCATATGGTTTTGACGGCTCAGATTCTCATAACCTTAAAAATGAGGTTGAAATCATGATAAAAAATTAAACACTGTATATTTACTTTTCACTGTGATACAAAATGAAATTAATTCATTTGGGAATATGGTAACATTCTTTGAACTTTCATGATCAAGGTTCAATTTATAACAAAATATATATTATTTTTGTATAAAATTCTCATTATATCTTCCGATAATGTATGGATCCAATCAATTCTAATTTTGTATTATTTGTTATTATTTAAACAGTTCTTCGTTCAAATTTTATTACCTCAGGATAAGAGTTCAATTATTAATATTTGAATTTCATATAAAAATAAAAGAAGAAAATTTTTTAATCGATAATATGAATAATACTGACAATAATTAACATTTTATATAATAAAATGAAATCAAATGATTTAGATTATTAGCCAAAAAATCATATTACATTGCAATATCTAAATATAATTTGTATTATTATAGCGTGTACTGTACGCTTTTAAATCTAACTCAATTATTTTATATCTATTTATCCATTAGTCGCAAGTGTAACACGTGGTTAGTCACACATATAATATTGTCAATAAACTCGTTTAACACTATTACAATTATGTTTTTACAGTTTTACAACCATTAAAATATTACTATATGATAAATCTATAACGACAAAATAATAAACTTTTTTTATTATGCATTTAATAGTTTATTCTGGTTTCCTTTTTGCTATGCTTTCATATTAAAATCATGATAAAAAAAATGTAGGAGTAAAACAACTGACAGTGTGTAAATGATCTTTGATATCGTGACTTTCTAAAAATATAGAACTAAAATACATAATTGAAAATTTTAAAGTTCCATTAACTTTTGAAAAGAAAAACTTAGTCAAAAGAATATGAAATTAAACAAACTCTTCAAAAGTTTTCTTGAGTTTTTACTTCTTTCTTATTCATTTCTTTATCTTTATTCATTAAAATCAAAACTCATACATAAATAAAATTTTGAGAAAAGATATTCAGACCAAATGGAATGGTCAAACATAAGAGAATTTCTATTTAACGTATACATAAATTATTATGTATAATTTATATAATAGAAAATGGAGATGATAAGAAATAGTTTTTGATTGTCAAAATCATTCTTTAATTAACTTTTTGTCTAGTTAGTTTATAGTCTAGGTTCAAGGATAACATAAATATTTTATCGCAATGAAAATGTATTATTATTATATTATTATGTAAACTTAAAAACAAGTATCAAGCTACGAAAATTAAAAATAAATATCAGTTTAAGTAAAATAAGTCTTCCCAGTATGTACCCTTTAAAAAAAATATTAAAATTAATAACAAAGAAATTCCAAGCAATAATGAAACTTCATAGATTTATTTTTATTTTCAGAAAAATAATTGATCAATAAAGATTGGTTACTGGAGTGAATAGTAAATTCTCGTTCGTTCGTTCAAAGTGAAAGTAATTTAAAAAAAACTAACACTATACAATATAGTTTAGAATCGAATTACTTTTTATTATTTTATTGATTAAATATTTAAATTAATTATAAGTCACCCAAAAACATACACTTACACTTATTGATTATTTCAATCACACACAGTGACCGTATAACAACTCAATTTATATATGTAATATAGAGCTAAACATTAAATGATAATATTCTAGTCACGTATCACATTTCTATCTATAAAAAGCACAGCTTCATCGAATATATTATTGTCTGACGAATTGACGACAACTATTGATTCAACTTAAATTGTCATTTATACAATAATAATTTCAAATTTAACGTGAATATTTAATGACGCGTATTTTTTAATGTTTCCTTATCTTTTTATTAAATTGAATATTCTTAAAAGATAATTAAAATATTAATTAATAACTTATTATACATTTTTTGTTTTGTTTAATTTTCAAATATAATTAAGAACTAATTACTTATATATGTACTTTGGCTTTCTCTTTATCACCCATAAACTGAAAGGGTAGGTGCCAGAGTATTTTTATATTCCTCTTATAGAACAATAAATTCATTAAGTTGAGATTTTTTTTTTCCTTTAAAAGTAAATAGATATAAAAATTTAACACAAACGTCTTTAACTTTAATACTCTAGAAAATCTGTAAAATAAAATTTTTTAACACTTTTATTATGTGGCTATTGGAGCTTGTAAAAGTAATCTTTTAACCCTTTTAGGTTTTATAGTAAACAACTTTCGATAATCGATTTATAAAAAATAAAACAACAACAAAAGGTGTTATGGAAAAGGAAATGATTCGAGAAAAAAGAATATTTAAAAAAATCCTCATGTAAAACATAAAATTTTCTGAAGACAGATATTTTTTTTTTCAAGCATTGTCCGCACAAAAACTTCTCTCATTTATCATTTCACTGACTATATATAGTTTGACTTGTCAATCTAAACTGTCGCGTCATGATTTATTTAAATTCTAAATTTTCTCTGTTGTGATTTACTATATAGAGAATCTACAACCATATACAACAATAATAACAACAACCACAAATGTATATATAAAGCCTGCACACAAACTAAAAAAAAACTATAATTGTATGCATATAAATATACAATGTAAAATGACTGACTCACTTTTATATAATAATATAATATACGCAACATTACCCACCACAACACAAAACACTATAAAAAAATGTTATAAACAGAGGCGCGGCACACGCGGTTAATATTTTTACCCGCACAATTGGACGCGGTTAGCATCGTTCTCTTGATATACGTTAAATATACGTACAAAAGTTTTAAACAAAAAAAAAGCACAAATACATTAAAATTTAAATAAAAGCACTCAATTTCATAAATATACCTAAACATATACTAATACAACAACCACGTGATCGTATATATAATATATAATTTTATCCCTTAACATGAACTGTCTAATCTACAAGAGTACTCCATTGAGTTTTCAGTCATATTAAATTATAAGAACGAAACCGACTCTATATAATATTTCCCACCACCCATAGCTAACCTAACCCTTAAATTTCCTTCTAACTTACCTCATACTTAAACATAACGTGTCCTTTTATGTATATATATAAAATATATATTATGTATATGTCGTATACCTTCAACTTTATTCATATTTTTATTTTTTTTGGTTATATAAGACAAGAGGAAGGGGATGGGAATAGAAGTATATTTATTATTACCATTAAAAAGTGCTTAAATGAAATTTAAAAGGCAATAACACCACATCTTAACGACGAAACTTTTAGATGATTTGTTTTGATTTATTATTTGTTGTGTGTGTAACCTAGTTGTTTTTATGTATGTGCGTATGTTTCTTATTTCTTTTTTTGTTTATGTAATGAGTGAGTGATTATGATGATATCATAATTAACACCTAATTCATTAATAATAATGTCTTAAATTTTTGTTTTTACAATTTAGGTGGTGGGTACCCATTTAATAATCATAAGGAAACATCAAGAGCACGAAAATCAACAAGAGATAAAGAGAAAAGTCTTCCGAGATCAACGTCAGCTGCTGCACGTAAAATTAATATTGATACACCATTAAATCCTTTGGTAAGTACTCTTTGTTTTTTATCATCCAAAAAAGAGTTTATAAATTAATTTTAAAGAATGTTTAAATCGAAACAAAAACTAAAATTTTAACCCCTAATTTTGTTATATTTTATCTCAAGTGTTGTTAACTTCTGAAAGTTCAACTAATTAAAAGACTAAACTTACGGGAAATATATATCATCAACAATTAATACCAATATAATACTAAATAATAATTATTATTATTATTATTATTATTATTATTAATATCAATTAATCCTATTCTAGAATTTGAACAAAAATTTTCAATGCATTTAAGTTGAATATTTTTTTTATAATCATTTTCTGCTTATTATGGTTTTAGATTTAGATAATTTAAACAATTTTCCATAAGTTTGCATACCTATACAATGTTTCATGAAGTTATAAATGAATGTTTATATAAACTTGTTAATGCACATATATGTTTACTGGTTTTATTAAAACAAAATTAAATTATAATTCAGTCAAACAGAATTAAATGGAATTGTATCAACATTAGCATATGCAGTTTTTATATTTTAGTTTCTCTTTTGGTGTTCAGTACCAAATGTATAATTCTTTTTAAAACTTTTATAATTAGGGTGAATAATATATTCAATTTAATTGTTCTTGTTTGAGGTAATAAAAAAATGTTTTCACATAAAAAATAAATTTATATTTTATCTAGTTTTTATTATCTAATAAATATAAAATTAATTATATCGCGAGATATTTAAAAGAACATAATCTTTTATAATAGAATATTTAAGATTAAAATTTGATTCATAAAAACAACAGATTTTTTAGTGAATAGAATATAAAAAAGGTAGAATGTGTAAAATAAAAAAGATTATAAAGAACAAAGAAAACAATAATCATATTATTAATTCATTTAGAGACCGACCAAGGTGGCAGCATGGCAACATGCTGACGTTTTTGGAGCGGGAGGTACCGAGTTCGAATCTCGACCGAGGCGGGATGGAATTTTTCATTCGGCTAATTATGTACTAAACATACATAAAATAGTGGGCAATGATTAATAACATCTATGACCCTCTAGTTGGTGTGCAAGATAAGGTTTAAACCGAACGATTCTTCTTAGGAAATCATTTAGATTTGAGTTTAAAGCTCTTCAAAAAATGTTTCTAAAACTTGATTTATAGAAAAAAAAGCACATCATAGAATTCTAAAAATATTTTTTCAATTATATATTCCATATTGCATTATTATGAAAAAGTATCCCCCTTTTATATAATATTATATTTAAGAATCAAAATATTCAATTTGTATGTGACGATCAAAATCAAATAAAATAAAACGGATTTCTCTTTAATTTCCTCCTTCATTTTTCAATTCAATTCAACTTATTTATTTTCAGTCCAGATTTCTTTTCCAATGAAATGAAAAAAAGAAGAAAAAGGTTATATATTCTACACCACTTCAGAATATTTATATAAATATAAAAGAGATAGAGAAATAGACAAATTCAGAATAACAACTTTACTAAACGATACCAGACACACCAATTTAACACTCAAGTTAAATTAGCTAATAAACAAATTTAATGTGACGTCACTAATTTAATTTGTTTTACTTTTTCTATATAACAACATAATACGAATGTATGAAAATCAGAAACAAATTAAGGTATTTTTAGTGCATATAAATTCAATTGAAGTTTGTTTCTTTTTGTTTATTTAATGTAGTTAATGGGAATTTCTGCGTCAACTCCGAAATTGTAATTTACTACTTTTTTTTATTTTTGGTTTCTCGATGCGCGGCTCCTTGTATTCAAAGTTAAATACTTTATTATTGATTTTTGCGCATCAAAATTGATTAGAATTTATGTAAGAAAAATCTTACATGTTGTACCATCATCCTCTATCCCATCGGTAATATTGAAGAACCGATATAGGCGCAGTAAGAAAAATTGAGAAAGCTGCGCCAAAAATTAAGTTTCTTTATTTTTTTTTCAGTGACGGATTTGAACTTTTAATTGAACCCTTGTGTGATAATAAATTTGTCTAAAATGGTTGCGTGTATATTACGTTTTCGTTAGTTTCCTTTTTCTATATATAAAATGTAAACAACAATGTAGAAGGCGCCCTCATCGAATAAGAATGACGTATATTATGACACCAATCCAAATATATATAAGTTTGGATCTATCTATACAAAAGTGAAAGCAATCAACATGATTGAACACACAAAATATATATATAGCTATATTATATATGAAATACATACACATATATAGAAACACATAAACAATAATGTATAATTTAGTGTACTGTAGTGTGGAGTAGCCCAAAATTGCGATATCAATTTAATCTTCAACTTAATTAAAATATTTACCCTCTTGATATTGATACAATTTTTATTGATTTTTTTCTTTTATTTAATTTAATTTTTGTTACTTAAAAAGCACACATATTTTGAACACACACATGTATACAGTAAAAGCACATATGAGGAAGAAATAGAAAAAAAATTCTTTTTTTTATTTACGTAAAGTTTTTGCTTTTTTTTTGTTTATCCTGCAGCCACGCATTTCGTGATTTTTCCTCTAATTAAATAGAATTTTTACATGCAAAATTTCCTTTAGTTTAGAGAGTTTTGAGAGTGTTTATAATTGGATTATAAAGTCAATTTTGTTTAGTATTTTATGCATATTTAATTGAGTTTCTATTTCGTAGTAATATACTATACATTTATAAAATATATATTCTATGTAAATATTATTATTATATAGAGAATCAGGTCATATTGTTTTTAAGTAAATTTATTTATAATTTTGTACACATTTAATTTTTTATCCAGTATAAAATATAAATACGTTAAAAGTTTGTGTAATTATTTTTCTTCTTTCTTTTTTGTTTTGCATTTGTGTCGTGTTCATTGTAAATATTCTAAAAGGAAAATTTGTTTAACCCATTTAAAGGATATAATAAAACAAAAATTTATAATGCATTTAAAATTTATAAAGAAAGTATTATCTCCTCTCCTATTTATACACTTTAATCAGAAGATTTAACAGAACTAACAGAGGCAGTGAAATTAATTCAATTAAATTCGCTCAAGATTCATTAAGTATGTTTGACCGAAGATAACATCGATTAGAATATAATTTTGATGGGGGGGGGGGGAATATAATAATTTGTTCATAATTCGGTTGACTTTCTTTGTAATTTGGTAGAAGGTTTAAACAATAAATAAAATTATTTAATGGTTTTCAAAATTATTACTAAAAAAAAACAAAATTAAACTTACTGAAAACAACAAAACATAATGTTTTGCAATTAAAATGTGTTTTATTGTATATAAATTAAATTCAATCATTTGTCGATACGAATTGATTTTAAAACCAAAATGTACAAATTATTTCAAATTGAATTACAGAAAATGTAGTGTCTGGGTGTCCGAATTTATATATATGTACAACATAAAAGTAAGGTATAAAGAGTATGAGATATTGGGTTTAATGTTAGTATGTATTCGGATATTGTATCTACACTACACATCAATTAAATAATTGTAGGTATCTCACTACACATACACATACATATTTATTGAATTGAATTTATTTGGTCTGTTACAATTTAATTGCTTTCCAATTACTATTTATGATGTTGCACGATCACAGTGCACATTTAAACACCATTATGTGAATGCAGTCGTATAAAAATAATAAAATAGAATTACGTTATAGAAGAGAATTGGTGCTATGTTATAATTATTTCATAATAAAAATTTTTAAATAAAAAAAACGTAACATTCGTTTAATTTCAATCAAATTTAATTTAAAAACATATTTCTTAATTATTGAGAATAATTAAATTTCTTTAGAAGTCTTGTAAATGAAATGGCTCTATATTAATCAAATGATTAACATTTTTCAATTTAAATTAAAGTTTTATTAAGGAAAAATTGATTGACTGAAAAACATTTTATGATTTTATTGAGAATAACAAAAGCGTTTTCATCAAAATTAAAATTCTGTAATTGACCTGCATTGAATTTTAATCTTTATTATATAATTATGCACGTTTTTATTTATACATAAAAATATATATAAGTTAAAATTTTACTTTTTGTTGTCTTTTTTCATTTTTTTTTTAACCTTTAAAATCAAACTCACAATTTATTGGCTTCAACTGTCTAGCAATATAAACTTAAGAAAAAAAAACAAATCTCATGTTCAAAACTCTAAAAAAATAAAACTTTATTTGATTGATTTAAATAAAATAAAAAAAAAAACAGAAACATAAAAGTGAAACGGAACTTTCACAAAAAAAAACTTAACAGAAAAACGATTTCCGGTAAAATTTTTTTTCTTTTATTTTTGTACCCAACCGCAAAAATAATCTATCGCACTTATATAAAAAAAAACAACAACAAAAAATGGAAATAAAAAAGTTTTTGCCTTAGTCAAAATATCGATTGTATATATGTATGTGTATATGCATATGTATATGTACATAATACCTATAGTATTGTATTTATGGGGGCACACGATATTGTCGATGGTCGATTTTTTGTATATAACTAAACCAAATCAAATAAAATAAAAGTTCCTATATTTTTCAACGTGATGATACTTCAAGATAAGTATAAAAGAAATAGAAGAAACAAAAAAAAGCAAATAAATAAATATTCTAACTTTTACGTATGCACAAAAGTATATAAAATTTATCCTAGCATATTTTGTATATTCTTAAACTATTTAGAGCAGATTTTTTTTGCCTCTTTATTTTAAGATTCCTATTACTTCTTGGAACGATACCAAGTGGAAAATAAAGAAAGCAAAATAATAATAATAATTTTTTTTTTGCTGACATCGTACTCCTGACACCACTTCTTTCTTTCTTTAAAAAAAAAAAGAATCTATATATCTCACATGTGTATATACATGAATACTTATATACAATAAAGTATAAAATAATCAAAGAGAAAATAAAAAGGAATATTGCAACGTCTGGGGTTTTCTTTTTGAATGCCTTTTATGTCTTTGACACTATAGAAAGAATAATTTTTAAAATTAAGAGTTGACGCTATAAAGTGAACATTCTTATTGATGAATTGATAATTGATTTAAAAAAATTTGCAATATTTGTAATAAAAATATAGAATTAGAATTGTTTTGTAAAAGTATGAATAAGAAATAATTAAGTAAAGAAAACATTTGAAGTGTTAATATGTTTATTCGATTTGGTTCCGCATGCAATATATTTATTAAAACTTATGTTTGATCAAACGCAGACAATAATTTAAGTTTGCCGACAACCCGCAGTAAGATCAATAAGAATTTTTGTGTTTCTCTTTATGTGTGTGTAGGTTATTTGTGTGAGAGAGGTTTTGTTTGTTTTTTTTTTTTCGTTATGTTTTCGACCGTGATGTCGATACGTGGAAAATTGTTTTTTTTTTCTTTTTTCTTTTTTTTTTTTGGTTAAAAGGGATCAATATTATACAAGAGGGTTTGGTGTCTGAAATTACGCATCGCCATTGTACACAAAAAAATAGGAAATATACACGGTTGGCAAGGACAAATGAAAGGTGATAATTACATATGCTTTCTCCTCTATCTTTTGGATAATTATTGTCTGTCCATCTCCTGTCTAATGCTCAAAAAACTTAGTTAGCCTAACGTAATATAACCTAATCAGTACCTGTCACTCAAAAAATATTAATTGCGCAAACCAAGAAAACAAAAAAAAAGTGTAACCAAGTGTAACCCTTGCCAAGGAATATAATATGTATAACATTAAACTTTACGTAAGTTCAGTGACTTTTTTGTATATATTTTATAAAGTTGACCCCCATTTCGTATTTTTTCATTAATTTTGTTTTATGTATCATTTCACTTTAAATATAAAATCCTTTTGTTTTAAAAAAAATGTATTCTTTTTTTTCGTTCTAAAATTAAATTTTTATTTTGGTCCGAGATTATCAATCTAACAATTTTAAATGACATTATCTCACGTAATGTAAATAACGTATATTTATATTTTTATGAATAATAATAATATTTTTTTTAGATTGGTTAAAAATGAGACATGTCCTCACTTATATAAAAATTTGCTAAAAACAATCGATCGCAAATAAAAATTTACAATATTTATTGTGTGAAAATAATTTGGGACAAAAAAAAAAAAAAGTATTGATGTAAATTATGTATATGTTAAATTTCATCAGTTTCCCAAACGCATGAAAAATCGATAAAAAAAAACGTTATCGTTTTCTCAATACAACACACACACAACAGGACATACACACACAATACATCTAAATCTAATCCGACCAACCTTTTACTTATACAATATTCTTGTATTTTTTTTGCTTTCCATTTCCCCATCAACCATATTATATTGAGTTTAGTTAGAGTTGTGAGTTTTTTTTTTCTTTCTTTATGAGCAAAAAGTTTTATAATTTTTTTTTCTTTTTTTGGGCGAACGGTGAAATATTGTTTCGATTACCTGTCGACTTGACTGTGTTGTTTCTCGTTTAATAATAATAAAAGAAAAAAGAAACTAAATCAAATCAATGTTAGAATTTTTTGTTGTTGTTTTTTGTTTGGTAGAAGGAATTGTGTTAAAAATAATCAATACTCTTACACTTCATTTTCACGCCTTAATCGTAATATTCGTGTACCTAAATATGTATATTGTATGTATAATATAAATATATATAAATATAATAAAATATATGAGTATTACTTTACCCCCATAAGTTATAAAAAAATAAAAAAAAGGAAACAGAATAGCTTGCACACAAGGACCCACGCGCATATTGAGACTATATACACTTCAGCTTTAATAAGCTCTCGAATACCTTCTGAAATCATTTTGTTTTGTAATTGTGTTTTTCTTTTCGTTTTTTTTTCTTTTTTTTTTTTAGTCAATCGCTCAATGAATTTTATCCTTCTCTTTTTAACTTACAGAATATATTCTATTATTACTGTTTTATCTAACAATAATAACAACAACAATCTACAGTCATGCGCATTTTAAAGTGGGCCAAATGGCGCCATTCTCTCTAAATGGATCGAGAATTAATTTTTCTATCTCTGACTTTTTTTTAACTTGTTTTCTCTTCCTCTTTTTCTCTCTTTTTCTCTCTTTTTCTATATAAAATCTCTCAGACTCTCATCCTTAAACATGTTCCGTGTTTTTTTTTTCGATGAGAGAAATTCGATATTAAACGGGGGGTGGTGGCTGGTTGTTGGGTGCGCTTTGGTGTTACACTGTTTTTTTTATTACGAATATTTTTTTTTAAATATTCTTATTGAACATTTTTCGAGTTCTTGAGTTTATAAATGAATGCAAAAACATAGTCGGGATGAAAAAATTTGTCTTAATTAAATATAAATTAAATAAATAAAAGCTGTAAAGGTTCAATCATTTCTGTCAATGACTTTTTCCCAATTTTAATATAATTTGTTTTATAATATTGATTATTTTTTTATTCTTTAACAAAAAAATTTTCAAATAAAAAATTTGAGAATAATATTATTAGCAGTTTCATTTTACAAACAACCTTATTAACCCTTTTCAATCCAATTTATTTTATAAATGACATCCGATCATAGATTTTGATGTTATATATTCATTTTACTTCCCCTTTTTTTCTCAAAATAAAAATACTAAGGACGCCAAACCGCATACCAACAAAGATATCACTCAACTATATCATATAAATTTATATGTATAACACAATATCTGACTATCCATCCATCCTTTCATCAAGGATAAATATATATATATATTTGATGTATACATGCATAGGTATTTTATGTATATATGTACCATATAGTTTTTTTTTTTTAGGATATTGTTGTTGCTGTCGATATTTTCACCCCGCTTTCGTCACCATCGCAGCATATAAAACACTTGAAGACGGAAAAAAAACTCCGCACCACAAAAGAAAAAGACATCATCACCATATAATGTTGCTAAGCAACAAAGTACATTTTACTCAATTTTCTGAATGTCGATGGAACAAAATGTATATTTTTTATAGGGGAAAAAAGAGAATAGGAAAAGAGAGTAGGAAAAAAAATAAGTGAGACAATAATTTGATCCATATCTTTTATGGTAAGGTATAGAGTTATAAAAAAAGAGGAAGGACAGAAGACGACCATGTCCATGGAAATTTTTATTTTATAACGTTAACATTGCGCCCTTTTTGTTATTATTTTTATTTATTTAAACGAGACACCAATTTATGGAATCTATTCACGGGGCAAAAAAAAATGACACAAGAAAATATGAAAACGTGAAAGAAAATGTTCTTACATAAATTTTAAGGATGCATATCACTCTCTCTTTCTCTCTCTCTATATATATATATTATATTATACACACATATATTTTTCTACATCCATAAGCAACAAGTGACTTATAAAAATATTTTATGTCCTCTTTTTTTTCTTCTTTCTTTCTTTTATTATATGAAAACAAAATATAAATAAATTATTATCCTATTTTTATTAATCTTAATTCGTATATAAAAAATATAAAAAAAATTGTGATGGTAACTAAACACATTGATGGACGACATAATAATTTTGATGTCTTAATAAATCAATTATTACCGACATATATACTTTATTTTATTTTTTTTTATTTTCACAGGATATTGTTATTTTATGGCCAGGAGGAAAATAAAAATCTATAATTTTGATAAAATTGACTGATATGATGGCAGAAAAATATATATATTTATTTTTTTTATATATGTATTGTGTGAATTTTTGAAAGTCTGTTGTATATAGGTTTTTGTGTAGGCGTTTTGTATAACGATTTTTATTTCCTTCCGCAGAAATGTTCGTTTTTCTAACATAAACTAGAATTTCAATTGTTCCGAAAAAAAAAATTGTCAACCCAATCTACTTATAATTTTTTTTTTTTAAAAGTTGTTAAAAGTTTGAAAGAAAAAAAAATACCATAAAAACTGCGCAATTAGCAGTCAACTTAAGAGTGTCGGAAAAATCAATCTGTCGCTCCTGTTTTTTTTCTATAAAATATTTTCCTTCTTTTATTCTCTTCTCTCGGAAAATTCGCGTCATTCGATTATATCTGTCTTTGTATGTATATAAAAGCTTGTATATTTTCAAATACCAACAGTCATCCAGATGGTTATGATTTTATTCGTTTCTTCATGTTTATATTTTGTGTTAATGTATTTTAGAGACTAAAAGTTTCCACTTGTTGCTCTCTCATATATTTATTTGTATTGTTTTTTTCCGTTTTTTTTTGCTTTTAAAGGTTCATGTATAACAGAATAAACTCGTGTTCGATGTTTTTACTTATGCAAGCTTTTACACAGAGAGAGAGAGAGAGGGTATAACATTAATAGATGGTTAAAAATATTATATTATACGAATGAGAGTAGAGGTGTGGAATTATCAACTACAAAACCATCAATGTATTTGTTTGACATTTATATTAAAATAAATATATTTATAAAGGGGATACTTGTTAATAACTCTTATATGAAAATTGTGAGTGGTGGGTTAGCAGTGGTGCCGAGACAGATTGATGGTTTTTAACAATTAATAAAGTTTCCTATTTCAATAATATTCAAATCATTATTAAAATATTATTATGTTCTTTTTCTTGTGCATTAAAAAAATTATAATTATACACAATGTATATTAATCCGTTTAAATAACTATATTAACGCGTACATAATTATAAAAATATTTCTAATTTTGAAGTTTTTCAGTAAATTGTTTATAAATGTTCTAGATTTTATTTTAAAATTATTTTCTTAATTTTTTTTTTAATGTTTTAAAGTAATTTCGATTTTTCTTGATTTAAAAAAATTTAGTTAGAAGAAATAAAATAGGAATTTAACTGTATTTTTTATATATTTTTCTTGAAAAAAAATTTCCGACACAACTGAATATTTCGGAATTGTTAATGCATAGAATACAACTTTGCATTATAAACCCTGCTGAATATTACTTTACGAACTGTGCGTCGCAATATTTTAAAATTGATCTTGAATTTCTATTACATATACAATGAGCTTTTGTCTCAAATTATTATGATTAAGTTAGCCAGAAATTGAATATAAGGAAAATCGTCATCATGCTCTACAGTTTATATGAATTTTGTATACAAAAGAAATAAAATAATATAAAATAATTTGAGGTAACAATTGTTCCCTTTATGTAATGAAGTGTTGTGAAATTTATTACAACATAAATGGGACGGGCCTCCACTTATTATAACCGTCCTCACTTTACCAAACCCATTCTACTTTATACCCTTTATACGGTTTATTACGTTACACATTATTTTATGTGTTCTCCGATTTTAATATACAATAAGAAAATTTTAGTTAGTCTAGGAAGTTTATCGTCATAAACATTTTCTGATGATGAATGCGATATCGCATATAATATGATTTATGTTTTGTTATGGTCCTCTATGTTTATGGGTTTAATTTGGTGAAAACTAATAACTTTATTGTCAGCATATGGGACATTTGTTTTGTTTTTGGGTTAAATATGATGCAATAATAAATTAAATATGTCTATATAATATATGGTTATATGCAGTAGATCTCTCAATTTACAATAATTATAATAATAATAATGATAATATTGTTTTTACGTTAGGATACAATCAAAAGATTTGAAAAAAAACAAAATAATTTTTGATTAACAGAAGTAGTAGGTATTAAAACTATAATTGATTAGATTATATTTCTTCAAACTTTCTGGTATTTTGAGAAATTTATACAAAACATTTTATTAAAGTAGGTCATTGTGATACGAGACTATAATTAATTAAAGTCTCGTAAATTATAACTGCATCTATCAAAATTCCATATCTAAGTTTAAATCATTTCAATTTTTAATTTATTCCATGACTATGCAAATATTATGTATGCAATTTTTAGCTAACGTACCAAGTATTTCAGACGAACTTTTATTGCCGTTAAACTGAAGAGGTCACAAATAATAATCAAATATAAATCTTATACATATTAGGTATAGTGATATTTTAAATTTTCTAACCAATAATTAAAATATTTAAGAAAAATGCCAGGCAAGCGATTTAAAAAATCAAAATTGGTTAGAAACAAGTGCAAAGATAATCTGAATCAGAATGTTACACTGAAACCGCAACTTAGTTAACACTGACACTGACACTGAAACCGCAATATAGTTAACAATCTAACGTACGTTTGATAGTTAACGTGTTATGTTTTGTCTCTATCCGCCTCGCGTCAAAATGTATCACGTCAAATGTATCTCTAGTTAAAGTCCCAAAATTTTCGAACGTTAGTTCAACTAACGAAAATTCACTACCTAACGTCGAAAATAACATCATTTGAAATGAAATTTACAAACAGTTAAGAATTAAAAATTTAAATTGTCATACATTTTTTTGTCTAAACATGAATAAACTCTATTTAATGAATTGAGATAATAAAGTAAAGTCTAATAAAGTCGAATAGAGTGAATGCAATCAATTAACAATTTATTAATTTGATTTTTCTTAACGTATTATAGATAAGTGAACAAATTGAACGAGTTGGAACACCTTTTGTTTCTGTACCTTACCAAAATCATGCAGAAAATTTTAATAATTTTTCATTTGGATCACGTTTTCAAAACGGATATTATGCTCCTCCACCAAACTGGAATGCAATGTCACAGGTAAAAATATATTTCCTATTCTTTTAAAAGCATAATAATCACTATATATTTTTAATTATATGAAAAGCAACCTATGTGGATGGCCAATAGTCCTTACAGTCAAAGAGGAAATTTCAGAAAATGTCCTACAGAAACACAGATCCCATTAATGCCACCTCAATATGGAGTTCAATCCGATCATAAAATTACGGTAAAGAAATTTATTATTACAAAAAAAATATCGTAAGTTTATATAACATATAATCTTAAACAGGCCCAGTCATTGGACCAAGAGCATCATCCGCCAAAAAGGGGAAAGAAAAAACTCAAAACAGAACCTCAGCCGGTAGTTCCAATTGAGAATAAAGAAGAAATAATTAAAGTAATTATTTTTGTTTTCTACAAAAATCAACATCAATAAATTTATATTAATTTTATAGAATATAATTCCACTTCCGGGCTTTCAACAAGCTTTTGGATCAACGGAAATTGGTCGTTTTTCAGAGGCATTTTTTAACATACCCGAAAGTCCTCTGGAGCAAGCAATTGAATCCGAAGCAGATACATTGAGTCCACAACCATGGGAAACAGGTGATTCACTAGAAGGTCCTCATTTTAATTTACAAATTGGAGCATCTGTACATCCAGTATATTCTGAAAATTATGGTACATCAGATTCACCAGCTAGTAATTACTTTAGTGAACTCAGATGTAATGAATATTAGAGAATTTTTGAATATTAAATATTGAAAGTTATTTGTGTGAACGTATAATATTTGTGATAAAAATCGTTTATATATGAAAAAAAAGAAAAGAAAATTAAATCAAATTAAACACACAAAAACTATAAAAGACATTTTTTAATTGTATATTTGAATAATGAAAAAAAAAATAGTGATCATTAAACTATAAATCCTATTTATTCTATATTATATTATTAATATTTATTAAATAATTTTATTGTAATTTAATTAATCACAAAAAAAAAATAAAAAACAAAATACTCTCGATTTATTGAACAAAAAAAATATAATAATAATTAATAAATTTATAACATCAAAATATAAAAAAATATATTTAAAAATTAAAAATTACAATTTGTAAATTCAAAATATTTAAAAAAATTTAAACAAAACAAATAATGTACGAGTGTAGTCCGTTGTAGGTAAGACTTGTTTTCATTACTCTCATTTTATTTATGGTCTTTGTCTTCAAAATAAAAAAACAAAACCTTTACAAATTCGTCGTTTACAATACACAGTTAAAATATTGCGTTATTAAAAATATGATTTAAATTTTCCACTCTGTATTTCCTGCAAAATTTTTAAATTTATTCGTCAATCCTAAATAACAATATATATCAAATAAGAAAATGATTTTATTATTCTTTAACAAACAAACATAAAGTTTCAACGGACAAATATTTATCAAATTTTCTGTATTTTTACTCAAAATTGTCTGC
Source organism: Pedicia rivosa (assembly GCA_963082725.1). NCBI lineage: Eukaryota > Metazoa > Arthropoda > Insecta > Diptera > Pediciidae > Pedicia > Pedicia rivosa. The sequence continues at coordinate 28,087,113 of OY720155.1, forward strand.
CACTATTAATATTTAAAAAAATCACTTCATGACAACATTTATAATAAATTGTAACAAATGAAATTAATATTTTCAATTTTTAATTGATTTTTAAACAAAATTAAAACTCAATATTTTTTCAAATTTAATTTAATTCAAAAGAAAGCATTCAATTCTTCTAAGAACAGTTAAAATAATAAATACAAAGAGATAGGTCAACATAATTTGACTTAGTTTAATTTAAGATGAAAGAATTTATAGAAATTAATATGTTAAAGGATCTTTGTTGTTTTAAATGTTTTTTTTGTTGTATTGTCTATGAAATTCTTTATAGATTATTTCCCTCTCTCTCTGTGTTTTATTTAATCAATCCCACCAAAAAGAAGGCATCCATATTCTTTTTACCTATTTTATTGATAACAAAAAAAAATACTTACTTTGCCTAAAAACCTTTTTTTTCCTGATGAAAGGAAAATTATGGAAGCCAATACAGATCATAATATGGGAATAATCATTTAATATAAACAAGATTTTACCTAAATAAAATGTACAAAATAAAATGTAGGAAAATTATAATTAACTAAATTACACAAGAGTAATAATTTTTAAAATATTTTCAAAATAAAAATTGTAAGAAAATGAAAAATTACGAAAAAGAAAAAAAAATTCCAAAAAATAAGAAGAGAGAAAAGAAAAACAACAACCAAAAAACAAGACAATTTATTTTTGTTGGTATTTTTTGGAGGAAACAAAACTTATAAAATATGTGTGCCTTTTGCAAAGAATTAAAACAAACAAAAACAAAATTAAAATAAAAGAAAGAAAAACAATTATTAAAAATATTTTCAACAATTTTAACGTTTTGGCATATTTCGGATGATTGAAATTGTTATCCTTTTTTTTTATTTTGATTTTTCTTTTTAAATAAAGTTTTTAAACCGACAAACCGACAACATATCTCTGATTTACGCTACTGAACCTTTTCAAAATGTCTTTATCTAAAAAGAAATTTTATTTTTGTTTTTATTGAAAGAATAAATTAATTAATATTTAAGCAGTTTGCACACATACGAGAAGAAAAAGAAGAAGATGAAAATGAAAACAGATAAAATACATTTTATATGCTTAATAAGGGGTAATCGGGACCAAATTTTTCTTTCCTTAGACTTAATTTTCCTTGTCTATTTTTTCTGTTCCACCAATTTTTTTGGTTTATTCTTTAGTTTTTATTTATTTTTAGTTTTATTAAAAATTAAATCTCCTCCTGCAAACAAATAAATAAAAAGATAGAAAAAACAACTAAAATTTTTGATAGACAAGAATATCCTCAAAAAAAGAAAAGAAACTCCAATTAATTTTTATGAGAGTCTTTTTTTTTGTTTTGTTTTATTTTTTAAGAAATTATTTATTTAAAAAATTCACTTATATAAAAATTATTAATAAGAAAATGCCAAAGAAGAATTAATAAAAGGAAACAAGAAAAACTAAAAAAGAAAAAAAATTAATTAAAGAAAAAATAATAATAAAAAAAGATTAAAAAACAAAAAATTAAAAATAAAAAAATTTAAAAATTTAAAAATTTAAAAATTTAAAATTTTAAAAATTTAAAAATTTAAAAATTTAAAAATTTAAAAATTTAAAAATTAAAAAATTAAAAATTAAAATCTAAATAATTAAATTTTAAAAAAAAATTGAATTAAATTAATTGTTTTTAAATTTAAATAATTAATCTAAATTTAGCTAGCAAAATATTCGTTTATAAAAATTTAATAAAAAATAAAAAATAAAAACAACAACAAATTAATTGTACAGTTGATTTAAGTAGTAAAAAGAAAGAAAAATTGTTTTTTGAATGTATGAATAATATAGTGAAAAATTTTATATTTTTTCGTAATGACTTTTTAATATTAATTTCATTTTCTTAAATTAATTTATTAATTATTTAACGATCAAAAAAAATGGTTCTTCAGTTCTTCAGTAAAGAGAAAAAAACCTGTTAAGTTAACTTTATTATCATAATGAGGCTTGTAACAAATACTGATTCTCTATGTATTTTTTTTCAATTCAAAGTGGATTTTCTTTAAATTCCATTATTGAGACAACAATTAATCTGTTTCCCCTGTGTTTTACAAATGTATTACTTTCATTAAGAGGAAATACCGATTAAGTTTATTTATTAAGAGAAATTGTATTAAATCCATGGAGTTTCTTTTTTTAAATCATCAATATGTCTGATGTCTGATGTTAACGAAATTTAAGGGAAAAAAAAAACAAATAATTTATTCTAATTCAATTAGTAAAATTGTTTTTCACTTCGGAATCAAATCATAGGATCCTAAATCTAAATTAAAACAATAAAATAATTTATTAAATTATGTTCATTAAAAAAAATTGATCGTTAAAATAAAAACAAAAAAAAAATTCCACCCAAAATAAAAAAAAATTATTACAAAAAAGTCATCAGAATTAAAACAAAACAAAAACATTTATTTTAACTATATTATTCGTGTAGTTTTGTGCCATTTGTTAGTAAATAGTGTCAACATTATTTATGTACAAATATTTAAATATTTAATAAATTAAAAAAAAAAAAATAACAACAGAACATTAACCAAAAAAATAATTTAAAATATTAAAGAGAAAAAACCATTTTTTTAAAATAAATTAAATTTTTTAAACAGAAATCAAACAAAAAAAAAACAAGAAAAAAAACTTCCTTCAAATGGAAAGAATGTAAAAGATTTAAAAAAAAAAAAACAGAAATTACAGAGAAAAACATTGATGCAATTCACGTACATTTTGTAAGAAACTCTATTTGTACCATACCATATTTTTTTCTTTCTTTTCTTCATCATATCACGTTCAAATCAAATTTTAAATAATAAAAAATATTCTATTAATTTCATTCTACATTAAAATGAGAAAATATGTTGAATATTATTTTTAATTTTTTCAAATAAGTAGAAAAAATAGAACATCAATAATTAGGAGTGCAGAATTGGAAATAAAGCCGCAGTCTCTTAATAATAATAATCTTTATTTCTTTTTTCAACACCCATGATGTTATTTTTGTCGGATTTTAGGGAAACAACCATTAGATTTTATAGGTTAAGATCTGATGGTTCTTTAATTGTTTTTTTCAATTAAGAACCGATAGAAAATTATAAACAATATTAATTAATAACAATCAATAACAAACGTGATATGAATTTTGTTCATTTCAATTTACCGTTTATATTTTTCTTCTCAAAACTCTTCAGTTGTGTAAATGAAAAAAAAAACGGAAAACAAAAAATCTCTTTTTTTTCTTTTCTAAGGGATTGTTTTTAAGAAAAAAATTTAAACAAATCAAAAATAAAAAAAAATTAGAACATAGAAAATAAAAAAGAAAAGAAATCAGTCAAAATATTAACTTTTTATTAATTTTACTTAGTAAAAGAAAAAGACGTGTGGGAGAGATAAAAAAAAACTGAAGTGCCTTATATGATTAACACATTGGTTTAAAAATGTACATTAAAATTTATAAAATAAAATATTAAAAAGAAAATAACTTAAAGTAAAAATTAAAATTAAAGTAAAATTGAAGAAGAGAAAAAAAAAACTTAATAATTATTCAACAAAAAAAAACACCATTTTCGATTTAATAAAAATTTAAACAAAAAAAAAAGATGAAGAAGAAGAAAATTTTTTAAAAAAACCAAAATAATGAAAATTTAATAAAAACAAAAAAAAAAAAACCAAAACAAAATATTTAGAAATTTTTAGCTAAAGAAAAGAAATGAAAAATTTTAACGTAAAAATTTAATTAAAATAATGAAGAGAAAATTTTTTTTAAGAATTTCCATTTTCAAAACAATTATAAAAATATTTAATAAAGGAAAGAAAAATAAGTAAAAATAAAATAAAAAAGTAAATTAATAAAAATATTAAAAAAAAAAAAAAAACAAAAAATAAGAAAACCTTTAAAATTTAATACGAAATGGTCCATAGTAATATTTGTGTGTCAGTGACGTCATTGTTATATATTAAAATAATTCCGTATTTTCGCGTTATTAGAGCTTCCATTATACGTTTATTTTTGTTTTTATTATTAAATTTAATTATCATAATTTCTAATTGTTAGTTACTTGGAACAAAAAAAAATGAAACAAAAATAAATAAATAAAAATTGTCCTAAGATTTTATATTCAAATTTTGCCAAAAAAAAAAAAGAAGAAAATGAAAATATTTTATTTTTTTTGTTTTAATGAAAAATTATTCCTTAAGTTTAAAAAAAAAATTAACTGAGCAAAAAAAATTAAAATAAAAGACAAAAATAATGAACGGAAAGAGGAGTAGGGAGGGGTGTAAAATAAATTTATTTATTTTTTAAGTTTATAAAAACCGGTGTAGCTTTTTTCCATACATGAGCGAGTATTATTTTGCGATGAAAATATTGTTGTAGAATGAAATAATACGTTCAATTTTAGCTTAAGTCAAATATTTTCTATAATTACATACCAATGAATAAATATGCTCTCGGCTTCCATTTCGATTTTCATTCAGTCACTTCATTACAAAAATGAAATTCAAAAGAAATAATTTCCAAAGAATAAATTCTAAGAAACCTCTACAAAGTTAAGATTTAGAATCTGAATTATCTCGAGTAAATTTTGCTGACTTGAATTAAAATTTAACTAAGTATTTTATTCTTCTATAAATGTAAATTACAGGGGTCACATAAATACATTAATAAAGTGACAAACATTATTTTTACCGCCCTTATACCTTCAATTTATTCACATAATTTACACTCTTTGTCTCTAAAGAAAAAAAAAAAACAAAAACAAGAAAATAACGTAAATTTTTATATTTAATCGTAAAAAAATAATTATTTTTTATTTATTTTTTATAATTATTAAAAACAAAAAAAATTAAACATAACCGTCATTCCCTTAAAACAGTGAGTTAGCGGTTTCAGAAAAACGGGCCCAAAAAAAATATAAATTTATTAAAAAAAAACAAAATAAAAGAAAAATGTAAAAAAAAATATTAAAAATAAAGAATTAAAAATTAAAAATAAAAAAAAAACATTATTAATTAAAAATCATTAATTAATGTTAATTTGTTAGTTACTATTGTAATTTAATTGTTAACAAAATAATTATTATTATTAAAAACAAAAAAAAAAACAAAAAAAACTTTAAAAAAAAATTTTAAATTTTTAAAACGGAAATAAAAAATAATTAAAACACAGAAGAAAAAAATGGAAATTAAAAATAATTAAAAAGAAAAAGAAAACATGAATAAGTTAAAAATCAAAACATGAATTCTCTTAATTGTTAAATTCAAATGTTCGTGATATAAAAAATAAAGAAAAAATTAGTAAAAAAAAACATAAAAAAAAATAATTAAAGAGAAAGTTTTGTAAAAACGTACATACATTTTTAATAATTAATTTTATAGAAAAAAAAATATAAAAGCAAAAAAAAACAAAAATAAAGAAGAAGAAGAAGAAGAAAGTAAAACAAAAATAAATAATTAGGAATTTTTAACGAGAAAATGTGATTTTATTTTTATTAGTTTTTTTTATTTCTTTTAAAAAAAAAATTAAATAGAAAAAAAACGCGAATTTGTTACAATAAGGCATTTTCACGTCGAAAAACCTAAACCAAAAAAAAGAAATCATGTCAGAAGAGTTTGTAGAATAAGAAGAAGAAAAAGAAGAAGAAGAAGAAGAAGAAGAATAAATGCTCTCGAAATCCTATCTCGTATCTAAAGCTTAATCTGAACATAATCTGAACAACTTTCAACCATGCAACATTAGTTTAAAGAAAACTTTTTATGCTACATGAAATTGCCTTAATCTAACAAAAAAAAATTTATGTTAATAATTGTTCGAAGTAATTTTTTTGTTAAAAAAAAAAAGAACTATTTTTTTTAAAGAAAGAAAAACAAAAGTAAAAAGATGATGAAGAAGAAAATTAAAAAAAAAAAAAGGATTATAAATAAAAAAGAAGCAAAGAAAAAAAGTATAATTCGAGTACAAAATTCTTGTATTAATTTTTTATTTTTATTGTATACAAAATTTTCTTAGAAATATTTATAAATTAAAATAAATTAAAAGAAGAAGAAAAAAAATCAAATCCTGTAATTCCATATTCGAAAGTGAAAAAAAAAATAATAAAATTGAAAAAATAAATAAATACATAAATAAAAAAAAAACAAAAAAAAAATCATAATCAATAAAATTAATCAAAATTATGTTGTAAAATATTTAATTAAAAAAAAAACAAAAACAAAAAAAAATAATATTTATTGTAAACAAAATATTAAGAAAAAAAAAACAATTAAAAAAAATGACAAGTTTTAAAGGAAAATATAGAGCTAGTACAACATGAAGATACAAATTTATCTGTGTTTTATTATCTACACGTAGATAAACTGAATTGATCCTTTTAATCCATTTGATCCTATTATTTAAATTATGCGAACAAAAAAAAACATGCATCGAATACATTTTAATAATTTATAATGAATATTACTGTTATTTCTATTCTTGTCCTAGATTACTTACCCTTTGGATTGGATTAACCATTAGTTAATTAGTTGAACATTAGAATAGTAAAATAACAACTCCTTTATATCAACTCAACTATTTTTGTAAAACTTAACACAATCAAACAATTTGTCCAGATTTGGTTGAGTTGAGTTCGTTGTAATCGCCTGGAATATTTATTGACTCAACTTACAGATCTTCTTACCAGAATCTACATTGTTTATTGATTCAATTCGCCAATTTTTAATTTATTAATGTAAATGTTGGCTTCAATATTGAAATTTTCTTTCTTAAAAATACTTTAAAATGCAAATATTTTTATATAACAAAGCAACCAAAAATACAATTTTTTTGTTATTGTCAAATTAAAGTCTTAAAAAATGGGTATTGATTATTACGCTGTCCTAGATGTCCCAAGAGATTGTTCCATTATCCAAATTAAATTAGCGTACATTTGAACATTTATATACATTGCGAAATAATTTTTCTACTGAATTGTGTTTTTTGATAGATATCGTAAATGGGCAATTGCAACACATCCAAATCGCAAACCATACCCTATGCATCCCGAGAATCCGCCAGAAGGAGTTCCTATGGATTTACCACTACCAGCACTTCCACTTAATATTACTTGGAAATATGTTAATGAATCATACGATGTTTTATCTAATCCATTGACAAGAGAAGTTTACGATTTATATGGAGAAGAAGGGCTAAAAACTGGTGTATCAGCAATAAATGGTTTTATTCAACCATATGCCTATCACGATGATTGTATGAAAACATATCGTGAAGTTTTGGGAACTTTTTCGCCGTACGCAGATTTAATTGATGCAGTTACAAATCCACCACCACTTTATTCAGTCTCTGAAGGCATTGGTGTTAAAACCAAAGATAAAGATATTGAAAAACTTTTGTATTTAGATTTGAATGAAATTTTTAATGGTGGTATTAAAAAAATGAAAATTTTGCGTCATGAATTCATTGATGTTTCCAAAAGTGAAACCCAAATTAAGTAAAATATAATTATATAATTTGTTGAATTTATAGAATACATTGAAATTCTTAAATTTTTAATCTTAGAGAAAAGATACTTATCATTCCAATTCAACGTGGAATTCTTCCTGGAACTAAAATAACATTTTCAGAAGAAGGTGATCAAAGTCCTACAAGAATTGCAGCTGATATTGTTTTTATTGTTACTGACAAACCACATCATACTTACTCTCGCCGTGGTTCAGACTTACAAATGATTTATCAAATAGATCTTAATCAAGCATTGTGCGGCTTCAAAATTCCAATACAAACAATTGATGACCGAAAAATAGTAATTCTTATTACAGATGTCATTACACCAACATATGTAAAATTAGTAAAAGGTGAGGGATTACCTATTATAAATAATACAAGTAAACGAGGTGATCTCTTTATTAATTTTAAAAGTGAGTAAATTTTATAATACAAATTTATATACGATTTTAATAATTCTCCCAAATTTCAAGTTGAATTTCCATCCTACATTCCTCGATGTGCTAAAATAAAACTCTCGTCCGCATTTCAGGATATCAAATGTGGTGGAGATAAAGGTGCACCAGAATTTATAAATAGAATGATTTTAGCCGATAAAATGGACAGAATTGCTAAAGAAGCAAATAATTTTTAATTTTATTGACTTAATTAATAACGTTAATTTTTATTTATATTATTATCAAATTATTTGAATACATAATAACTATTATATTTTGTTAATTCGATGAACATTAAGATGTGAGTTATATCCAGCTTTTTTTGCAAATCCCTTCTTACAAATAATACAATGAAAAGGCCAAAGTCCTGTGTGTAAATGAAAGTGTGACCGTAAATCGCCAGGTGTTGGAAATGACCTTGTACAATGGGGGCACTTATGTGGCTTATCCTTCGAGTGTGTCATCCGATGATAATAAAGATTTGAACTTGCTGTAAAAGATTTTTCACAAATATTGCACTTGTGCGGTTTTTCGCCAGAATGGATGCCTGGAGCAAATATTTTAAACTTTTTTAACAAATTACAAGAAGGAAAACATTCTATTCTAATAATAAATATCAGTTATTCGGCGCTTATTAAATTAAACTAATACGCAATACACATTACTTAATATTTTGTATTGTTTATAAATTTTAAAACAGAATACTCTAATAAAATATGTAATTGTAATAAAGTATTAATAAGGGAAAAATTGATTGACTGTAAACTTTCTATGGTAATACAGACGCAGAGCCCAATAATGAAAGGTCCCGAGTTCGAGTCTTAGTTGTGGCATATAGTGTTAGCTGACTAGGAAATTGCAAATAAATAGGAAATGCAAATAAATTTGTATAAAAATCTTAAAATTGTTGGTATGGCAAAAGACTAACGAAAAAAAAGACAAAGATACCAAAACACCATATATATCTGTGCTCTTATTTGTATACAAATTTTAATATGCGGAAAATTTGTATCAATATTAGGTACTTTCAAATTTTATTCACATGGAATTTTCAGTAACTAATTCAATATAGATAACAGCAGAAAAAAAAAATAAAAAGTATATATTTTTGTGATCATGAGGAAATAGTTCTTCATGTTTAAAATATAATTTTAATATTAAAAATATTATTTTTAAATTTTTATATTATAAACCAAATACCTGTTATATATATTATAAAAATTCAAAACGCTGGAACAAGTTGTTATGTTACTGTAATAAAAATATTGAACTGAAATGAGTGAATTGAAATTATTGAACTGAAATTATTTTTATTTTTAAAACTCATTATGCCAGACAGATACCGCTTATAGAAAGTTTTCAGTCAATCAATTTTTCATTAATTAATACTTATATTTTAAAAATTTTTGTACTTGACTCGCAAAGTGAACTATTTATCTTTAAGTACTGCAACACCGGCCGGAGGGTCATAGATGTTATTAATCATTGCCCACTACTTTATGTGTGTTTAGTACATAATTTGCCGGATGAAAAATTCCATCCCGCCTCGGCCGTTATTCGAACTCGGTACCTCCCGCTGGTCGGTTAATTAATAATTTAATTTAAAAATATTAATCATCTGATTAATATAGTCTATATGGCACGTTAATACAAACATGTAATTGTAATAATGTAGAAGCATATTAATTTTGCATTATTTCATTAACTAAGCGCGAATAACTCAAAAACCTTTCCATCTTATTATAAGACGCAAATGTCTTTTGTGCAACAATATTGTATTATAATTAACAAGAAAAGAAATAATTTACGTTTGTGTGTATTCAATGAACTCGATGTACTGAATCCTTTTTTACACACCAGGCAAATATGAGGTTTTTCACCTAAAATATAAAATTCACGATCACTATTTTTTTATGTTTGTTTTAAGCAACTATTTTATACCTACCCGTATGTGTACGAAAATGTCGCTTTAGCAAAGATGGTCGATCAAAATCTTTTTTACAGATTTCACAAAATAATACACTTTTATTAGATTTTATTTGTTTTTTACGTTCAGTAAATGGAAATAAAATTGCTTCATGAAGTTTTAAAAAATTTAAACCAATATTTTCAAAAAATTCTACACTATTTTGTTTACACTTTAATTCACTAATATTTTCCTTACGGATTGATAAATCTAAAGGTTTATCATACGACATTATTTCCATCAATAATAAATTTATTAACTAATTCACTTTGTCTCTATCAGAGTGTTATCGATGTACTAATCGAAAATTATTCAGTCTCTGAAGGCATTGGTGTTAAAACCAAAGATAAAGATATTGAAAAACTTTTGTATTTAGATTTGAATGAAATTTTTAATGGTGGTATTAAAAAAATGAAAATTTTGCGTCATGAATTCATTGATGTTTCCAAAAGTGAAACCCAAATTAAGTAAAATATAATTATATAATTTGTTGAATTTATAGAATACATTGAAATTCTTAAATTTTTAATCTTAGAGAAAAGATACTTATCATTCCAATTCAACGTGGAATTCTTCCTGGAACTAAAATAACATTTTCAGAAGAAGGTGATCAAAGTCCTACAAGAATTGCAGCTGATATTGTTTTTATTGTTACTGACAAACCACATCATACTTACTCTCGCCGTGGTTCAGACTTACAAATGATTTATCAAATAGATCTTAATCAAGCATTGTGCGGCTTCAAAATTCCAATACAAACAATTGATGACCGAAAAATAGTAATTCTTATTACAGATGTCATTACACCAACATATGTAAAATTAGTAAAAGGTGAGGGATTACCTATTATAAATAATACAAGTAAACGAGGTGATCTCTTTATTAATTTTAAAAGTGAGTAAATTTTATAATACAAATTTATATACGATTTTAATAATTCTCCCAAATTTCAAGTTGAATTTCCATCCTACATTCCTCGATGTGCTAAAATAAAACTCTCGTCCGCATTTCAGGATATCAAATGTGGTGGAGATAAAGGTGCACCAGAATTTATAAATAGAATGATTTTAGCCGATAAAATGGACAGAATTGCTAAAGAAGCAAATAATTTTTAATTTTATTGACTTAATTAATAACGTTAATTTTTATTTATATTATTATCAAATTATTTGAATACATAATAACTATTATATTTTGTTAATTCGATGAACATTAAGATGTGAGTTATATCCAGCTTTTTTTGCAAATCCCTTCTTACAAATAATACAATGAAAAGGCCAAAGTCCTGTGTGTAAATGAAAGTGTGACCGTAAATCGCCAGGTGTTGGAAATGACCTTGTACAATGGGGGCACTTATGTGGCTTATCCTTCGAGTGTGTCATCCGATGATAATAAAGATTTGAACTTGCTGTAAAAGATTTTTCACAAATATTGCACTTGTGCGGTTTTTCGCCAGAATGGATGCCTGGAGCAAATATTTTAAACTTTTTTAACAAATTACAAGAAGGAAAACATTCTATTCTAATAATAAATATCAGTTATTCGGCGCTTATTAAATTAAACTAATACGCAATACACATTACTTAATATTTTGTATTGTTTATAAATTTTAAAACAGAATACTCTAATAAAATATGTAATTGTAATAAAGTATTAATAAGGGAAAAATTGATTGACTGTAAACTTTCTATGGTAATACAGACGCAGAGCCCAATAATGAAAGGTCCCGAGTTCGAGTCTTAGTTGTGGCATATAGTGTTAGCTGACTAGGAAATTGCAAATAAATAGGAAATGCAAATAAATTTGTATAAAAATCTTAAAATTGTTGGTATGGCAAAAGACTAACGAAAAAAAAGACAAAGATACCAAAACACCATATATATCTGTGCTCTTATTTGTATACAAATTTTAATATGCGGAAAATTTGTATCAATATTAGGTACTTTCAAATTTTATTCACATGGAATTTTCAGTAACTAATTCAATATAGATAACAGCAGAAAAAAAAAATAAAAAGTATATATTTTTGTGATCATGAGGAAATAGTTCTTCATGTTTAAAATATAATTTTAATATTAAAAATATTATTTTTAAATTTTTATATTATAAACCAAATACCTGTTATATATATTATAAAAATTCAAAACGCTGGAACAAGTTGTTATGTTACTGTAATAAAAATATTGAACTGAAATGAGTGAATTGAAATTATTGAACTGAAATTATTTTTATTTTTAAAACTCATTATGCCAGACAGATACCGCTTATAGAAAGTTTTCAGTCAATCAATTTTTCATTAATTAATACTTATATTTTAAAAATTTTTGTACTTGACTCGCAAAGTGAACTATTTATCTTTAAGTACTGCAACACCGGCCGGAGGGTCATAGATGTTATTAATCATTGCCCACTACTTTATGTGTGTTTAGTACATAATTTGCCGGATGAAAAATTCCATCCCGCCTCGGCCGTTATTCGAACTCGGTACCTCCCGCTGGTCGGTTAATTAATAATTTAATTTAAAAATATTAATCATCTGATTAATATAGTCTATATGGCACGTTAATACAAACATGTAATTGTAATAATGTAGAAGCATATTAATTTTGCATTATTTCATTAACTAAGCGCGAATAACTCAAAAACCTTTCCATCTTATTATAAGACGCAAATGTCTTTTGTGCAACAATATTGTATTATAATTAACAAGAAAAGAAATAATTTACGTTTGTGTGTATTCAATGAACTCGATGTACTGAATCCTTTTTTACACACCAGGCAAATATGAGGTTTTTCACCTAAAATATAAAATTCACGATCACTATTTTTTTATGTTTGTTTTAAGCAACTATTTTATACCTACCCGTATGTGTACGAAAATGTCGCTTTAGCAAAGATGGTCGATCAAAATCTTTTTTACAGATTTCACAAAATAATACACTTTTATTAGATTTTATTTGTTTTTTACGTTCAGTAAATGGAAATAAAATTGCTTCATGAAGTTTTAAAAAATTTAAACCAATATTTTCAAAAAATTCTACACTATTTTGTTTACACTTTAATTCACTAATATTTTCCTTACGGATTGATAAATCTAAAGGTTTATCATACGACATTATTTCCATCAATAATAAATTTATTAACTAATTCACTTTGTCTCTATCAGAGTGTTATCGATGTACTAATCGAAAATTATTTTATAGTTCAAAAATTTCGTCCTTAGTAATAATAAATAATATGAATTTAGCAAATCACACAACGGCGGTCTCCACCACTTCCCCAAAAAATTTAAAGAAACGGTTTTATGAATAGAAGAATAGATCATTAAACAGGATGTAACAAAAAAAATGTATTCAATGCTTAATAATATTTGAAATTTGCATAACATACAATACAATAACATCTACAATACAAGAAATTAATAATTTTTATAAAAAAGTTGTGTAATGTAATTAATTGTAGGCAAGAATGAAACGATATTCGTTTGCTATTTCACAAAATCAACAATACCTACTATTTAAGTTTTGAACTAATACATTGTTCATAATTTTTGTTTTAATTAATTCTAAATAATCTTAAATTAGTATAAAAATTATTGAAGCACCCTCTGTTCTTTTCTCACTCCATAAGGGACGATATTTTACATCGTTACCTGCGTATTTACGTTTTTTTTATTGTTATTTTGTATTTTATAACATCACTACTGAAGTATTTTATAAATTTGTTGGCGGATCTGAAATGTTTGGATCCTCTTCATTATGATTTATATGACGAAGCACAATATACGTTTAAAAAAAATATTTTTAAATATGTAACAAACAGTGATTGTATATTTTGGGGTGTTGGTTGTTGGAGGTGTTCTTTTGTTAAATTTTATATAAATATACATTAACCTAATCCAATTTTTATAATTTCTACAAATCAAGATTCATAATGCACATGGTGAGAAATAAAAAGACAATTTGAATTTTCTTATCTAATTTTCTTAATACCAACAATATGAACTTTTACAATATAAAGTTTAGAGTAAGTATTGGAAAATTCTTGAAAATAAGGAAAGAAATTTTAAATCAGTTCTGTTTAATTTTTGTATAAAATCCAATTTTGTTTTACCTTCATTTCCCCTATAAGAAAAATATAAAATATATTAAACAAAATAAAAGTATAAATATACGAATATATCTACCCCTTTTTTCTTTCTTGGTCTATTGTATTTAACCAATATTGTGCTTAGGTACTGAAATAGGAAATTAAAAACATGATTATAAGAAATAAATAACAAAAGAAACAATATTATTTATATGATGAAATGAATTTGCATATTTTTTCTTTTTTGCCTTTATCATTATCCAAAATAATAATAGATAATAAAAATACAACAATTGAAATATAAAATATATATACTTTCCTTTTCAGCTTTTTTTTAATATTTAATATGAATTTGATTTACCTAATATCCATCAAAAAAATAAATAAATAACAGATAAATCATACTGTAGCCATAATTCAATACTTTACCATATATTAATTTTTATTCAATATTCAATATAAATAGATTTAATAAACTTTTTGTATCGTAGAGGTGGAATAATTATTTGGTAAAATTAATTAACGGATAAATACTAAATACACTTTTTTATTTAAATAGTTAAAATTCTGTACGATAAGCACAAAGTATTTCCTAAAACCCTTCACAATATCAATTATTTTATTATATTATCAGAATTAATATTTTCAAAAGATATTATTGTATCAATTTTTTATAAAATTTCACAACGTTTAGGACAACACATATTTATGAAAACATATTTATTGAAAACACCAAAAATTTTATATTTATAGAAATTATTCAATTATATCCCATACAGCAAACTATTTAACTTCTTCCTTCAAGGTTTTATTACGGTGATACAACTATAAATAACATAGATAGAGTATTGGATCGTAATTATATGTACTTTTTTTTAGCAATATAAAACTAAAGTGATAATATTAAAGTGAAAACCAATTTATTTTTAGAAGAATTTATTTTTGATCAATAATTAAAATATCTCTTTAAGTTGTCAATTATTATGTCATTCAATTAAAATATTTGAATTATTTTGGTTTTGCATCCATCAACAATTTAGGGCATTTAATTAATAAGGTTTTGAGCTGGTTGCATTCATCGTCTATAAATTAAATGATCAAATAATTAAGACTGATTTAAAATTAAGTATAATAAGTGTACTTACTGGCTGTAAATTTCGGGCAATTCTGAAAAATTATTTTGAATAATTAATAAAAATAATTTTAGTATTTAAAAGAGAAATTAACTTACGATGAAAAGATTGGCGTGTACACATCCAATAAGAAAGCCGGATAATGGACAACACATTTTATCTTCCGGCTTAGCTCCTGTAGGCTTAGTTTTAAATTCAGTTTCTTTAGATGCAGCTGAAAATAGTTTTTTATAATATATTTCTGTAAGCAGAATTATAATTAAAAAAGTTACCCTCAGCAAGACATGTGTCAATAGCAGTATCAATTATTGGACCCCATTCTGGATTTGTACCCAAATCAGCTTTTAATACTTTTTTCGCAACTTCCTTATCCAAAGCTCCGTTAACATTTATTTTTGTTGCATTTAGAACACATTCAGATACGCACTGCAAATATTTAAACGAATTAATATTTCACAAAAGCTATTAAGCTATAATATTGATATCGTACACATCCCCAGAATACATCTACAACATCGGCTTTCTTAGCACCAAACTCTGCCTCACATTTTGTAAATATAGCTGGATCCATCAATTTTGGTAGTTGGCAACATTCCATGGGGTTCTGAAATATTATTAATGTTATTAAACGAATATTATAAATATTATTAATATCATTAAACGAAGGAGTAAGCGAATAATAGCATAGAATGTGATCGTACCTTATCTGGAATCTTTAAGCATTCTGGTGGGATTGATGGGTTCTGTCCCTTTACCTATAAAATCGATAATACATTAAATGAATAAATATAATTTTATTAAATTAAAAATAATTTTATTAAAATTTTATTATTGTTTATCCATTCGAGAATATGTTACTTCAATAAACTATTGTTATTGTTCATAAGAAAAACTGACATGAATTGGAAATTATTTTAAAAGTGAAACAAAACTTACAACTCCAACTAATCCAACAACAAAGCAAACTAATAAAATTGACTTCATTTTCTTAACTTCAACTGAATCGTAATGTAACTGTTACTGTAGATTTTGTGCCCACAACTATTCTATATATAACCGATTTTAATATTTTGATCATAAAAACTCTTTGATAAATTAAATATTTGTTGTTTTTTATTGTGTTTTTTACTGTTTTTTTTATTCCAAATTATTGTATGGCCAATTTAATTTAATTGGATCAAAACAAATAGATTTTGGTAAATCATAAGTCATTATAATTATTTCACGAAAGGAAATGTCAAATTACTATATAAAAAACACACCATTCGCTTTTTTTTTTAGCTACGAAATTCTCATTATTTCAAAATGAGATTCTCCTTGGATAATTTAAATAAATAACGTATTTATAGACAGTTGAAGGTTCTCGAAAAAAAATAATATTATAAACATGAAGCAGAGGCATATGTAGGTTTCTAAAGGTACTTCTTAGATTCTACATTACCTAAACGTATTCAAAATATTATTTAAAAAAACCTCTCTGTACTAAATGGGAATAACCAAACAAAAAATGTCCTTCAAAATGATTTCAATTTAATTTACATGAATTTGGCAGTAATGAAATAGAAAAAAACCAATATGTATTAGTATAATTTTTAATAATCTTTTATTTTAAGAGTATTTTTATTTCGGTCCATTTAGTAGAATAATATAGGAACATTTGCATGATTTATACTCCTTGACATTTAAAATTAAAAAATGTACTTACTTAATTAGTTTAGGAAGTTGAATTTGCACAATAAGTATGTATATTTATGATAGAATCTTTTAATCATTTCGCATGCATTATAGCTTTAATCTGTAAACACAGATTTCGAAACAAATTTAGCTGAAAATAATTTTAATTGATCCACAAAATTTTCAATATTAGCGAATAATTATTGATTTTTCGGCATTAAATTTAATGTATTTTCGAATTGAGAACTTCATGCATCGATAAACATGTGTATTTTTTCAAAATTAAACTGAATTACTTTTTCTCAAACTTACAAGTGATTAGTCCCTATCAATGTAGTTATATACTTTAAGAATCCTTTTTAAAATACTGGAAAATACATTTAGAATTAAATACTTTACTTATATACATTTGTACATCAAACTTGTATTCAGAATTTTTTTACGAAAATTATTTTTTCATAAATTTCAATAAGAGCATATTTAACAATTTTGATCAAGAAAAATTATTTTAATCTTCGTACTTAAAATTAATTTTTTTTTATAGACACAAACTTATTGAGTACATAAGAATATTTAAAAATTTATCTGCTGGCCCCAATATTTGATCTCAATATTTAACAAATTACAAATAATTATATAATAAAATCCAATTATTGTTGACTTAACAGACTTTTAGTTGGAATTTTTACGATACTAGAAAAATTTACAACAAAACAGAATTTATTAATATTTTTTTCTAAATTACGGACATTTGTTTCATTTTTATAAAAATTATAGGAAACTTTTTTAGAACTGCTAGGAATTTCCGTTATCGAAATGCACAAAAATTCAATCAGGTAGTAACTGTTAAAAAAATACATCATCTTATTTCGTAGCGTCTCCACCACAATAAAAAACAATAACAAATACAAATTTGTTTACCTTCAGTTTTCATACGTTTATTTTATTTCATCATCTCAATTCTCATATTATTTTATTTATGTTTTTTTCCCAATTATATTTATAAGTAATATTTAATTAAATTGACCAATACTGATTTATTGTTCACCTTTCAACCAACCATTTTTTATATTAAGAACAGAATGAGAACCATGAGAGAACTTATCTAAATTCAGAAGCACTCTAGAAATTTGTTTTATTTGTTTAATATTGTATACATAGAAAGTGAACAACAAAAATCAGAATGTAGGAAACAAAATAATAATACATAATTATATTTTTACGATTTTATTATTTTAATAGTTTACAAGAATGGTCAAAGAAGCATAGAAATTAAGGCAAGAAAAAAACTGTAACACATTATCCTTGTGCTTTTGGTGGAATCATTAAATTCGGGCATTTTTCTATAAACAGCTTAAGTGAATTGCATTCATCATCTGTAAAATAATTAAAAGAAATTTTTATTATAACAATTGCATATTTAGATAAATGAATAAATGATTTTAATCAAAAAATTTTTACTTAAAACAAAAATAAAACTTACTTGTAGTGAATTTTGGGCAATTCTGCAAAAAAAAATAATTATTTGTATTTAATTGTAATGCAACGGATAATTTTTATTAACTTACTGTAAATAGTTGGGCATGGATACAGAAAACATATAATCCAGATAATGGATTACAAACTTTTTCACCTGAATGTGATGGAACAGTATTTGAAGAAGCAAGGAATTCAGCAGTTTTGACAGCAGCTGAAAGAATTAATATTTATTTATCATTATTTTTATTCTCTGAATTATTTGGATTACTTACCTTCATTTGTGCAGACATCAATAGCTTTATCAATTATTGGACCCCATTCTACACTTTCACCTAATTGAGATTTTAAAACTAATTTTGCATTTTCCTTATTTAGAACACCATTTTCATTAATTTTGGTAGTGTTTAAAACACATTCAGCTACACACTGTGAAAGAGAATGTCGTAAATTTACTAATTTAAAGATCAAATTAAATTAATTAGGAATCTTACACAACCCAAATGTACTTTATGTTCTGTCGTTCCAAAATCTGATTCACATTTTTGAAATATTGTTGTGTCTACAAGTTTCGGTAAAGTACAACAATCATCAGGATTCTATAAAATTAATAAAAATTTAAACAAATATCAAAATACAAGATTTGACTTATCGTAAGATATTAAAGTTCTTAAAAAAATATACAATATATCATCACGTACCTTATCTGGAATCTTGGTACAGTCAGGAGCTGATCCAGTTGCCTGTTTGAAAGATTATGTATATTATTTATTTACTCGTAGTG
Organism: Pedicia rivosa; assembly: GCA_963082725.1. Lineage (NCBI taxonomy): Eukaryota > Metazoa > Arthropoda > Insecta > Diptera > Pediciidae > Pedicia > Pedicia rivosa. The sequence continues at coordinate 28,106,218 of OY720155.1, forward strand.
AATTTTGAAAAAGAGAATTTAAATTTAAGTGGCCTTTCATAAATGATCAGTAATTCAACAAACACAAAGTTAATTTAATTAGAAATAACAATCACTTTTTATTAGTCCAAATCTATCGATTATAAACAACAAAATCATTGGGAAACAATGTTATGCGATTATTAAGTAAAAACTATTATTTAAATAGAACTTACCAAACCAACTAAAACAACAATAAAATATATAAAAACTGAATTCATTTTCTTAACTCAAACTGTAATGATACTTCCAAAGTTTCTCTCTGCAGCTTTTATATAAATATCAAATATATTCAATTTGCAATTTTTTTTTTTAATAAATTTCAATTAACAAATAATGTATTATTAAATTAAATTAGTTAATTCTATTTCCAAATTTTAATAATGCTTTTAGAGAAAAAAAATGAATCCCCATATTTAATTTAGTATAATTTGATGAAATGATATACCTGATAATTTTTAACTATAATTTAAATATAATTATACAGATGACAGAGATAATAAAATATATTTAATTAATCAACAAAAAAGAATCACAAACACCTTTTTTCACTTCCAATAAAGACTATTTTATAATTTGCATAAGTTTAACTTTTTTTTGTGGTTTATGTTTAATTTTAAGCCATGTGATACTAGAAGAAATTTCAATTAATTACAATTGAATATATTTAAATTAAAACTGAAAAAAAAATATAATTGATTCACCATTTTTTATTGATTTTTGACCTTCCAAATTATGAAAAATATTTTAGTAAACATTAGGGCGATCTGTAAAAATAATTTCGCAATAGAAGTTGAAAGTTTAAAAATGAACTTTTGATTAAAGAATAATGTAATGTAAATCATCTCATTTATAATCCACAAAAGCAGAGACAAAAATAAAAGAACTTTAAAACTTTCGGAAGTTTTTTTTAAACAATTTTTTAAAAATTGTTGTAAAAACATGTTAGTAGAGTAAACTATAAACTTTGATACTGAGAGTATAGTTTTTAAAATAAAGAATAAATTTGTCAAAGTGAAGGGGTGTTGTTTTTACTGAAAATAATTTACAACCATTTATTGTTTTTAAATTTTATTACCCACAATATTGTGAATTTTTATTTTATAAAGTTTTTAAATAATTATTAGTTTTTAAAAAAATTATGAAAAATTTTGATAAAAATTATTCTTCTTCCATTGGAGGAGGATATTGATGTGGACATTTATTTAAATAATCTCGTGCCATATTACAATTCTCCGCTAAAATATAAAAGAGAATGATTACAATTTATTTTAAAAATTATTAATAAATATGAGACTTACATTCAGTTTTGAATTGTGCTGGGCATTTCTGAATAAATAAAAAACAAGAGATAATTATTTATAAATGAAAGAAAATGGAAACATTTAGTTTTACTTCTTCATCACCGTGTGATATAATGAAAGAATTAATGAAAGAAAAAATGAAAGATTTAAATTGAAAATATTCATTTTATTATAAATTTAGTAAAGATGATGAACAGTGAGTGATAAATATAAAGGATTAAATGAAAAATTAAATATTGATGTTTATACTAATTACTTGAACTAGATATTATTTTATTATAAAGTAACATACCACAAAAATGTCAATTTCAATGCAATTAACATAGAAAGCATAAATTGGATCGCAGTCCTTAATTTCATACGGTGCATTCGACATTGCTTTTAAATCATTTTCCATTAAAGAACCTTTTTCAACACACTGATTGACAGCATTCTCTGTAATTTCATGCCATTTAGGATCATCATGTAAAATTGCTTTAATTTGTCGTTTTAATTCTGTCCTTGATAACTTATCATTTTTAACCAATTCAGATTTTTTTAATATACATTCGCTCATCATCTAAAATAATAAATATAGAAATTTTAATAATAATTACAAAATAATTGCAAAGATTTTTTTTGTAGAATAATTAATAACTTACACAATCAATGGTCAAATTATTGTAATTTTGTATTTTTGGAATCAATTCTTCCTGACAATTTTGTATAACTTCTATTGGAATAATTACTGGTAGTTGACAGCACGTTTCCTATAAATAATTAAAATTTAAAATTTGAGGAAGCAAATGGCAAAACACAAATGTTCTTACATTTCCGTTTAATATAGGAACAGTTTTACATGTTGGATCAGGAATACCAAATACATCCTAAATTAATTTTAAAAAAAAATCATTTAAATTAAATTTCTTCAAATAAATTTAGTAAATAATTTAAATAAAAAAATGAAATTTAATTGAACTGTTTCTGAAGAAATCCTATTTAATCAATCAATCTTTTCTTCGTTTTTTTCAGCAAACATTTTCCCTTTTTTTTATAAGAATTTGCATAATAACCCAAATGTACGAATTTAAAATAAAGAAAATCAATCATGGTTATTTTATATTTTCTTGAAAAAAAAATTTCTGTATTTGAATATTGAATGAGATCTCTGAATTCAGTAACAGAGTAAAAATTTGCACATTCTTATAATAGGAAACGAGTGAAAATTCTCACAATTATTAAAACTACTCTAATGATATTCACAATAAAAACTCTAAAAACTAAATAAGAACTTGCACTAAAATAATGTGTATAATTACCACAACAAATATTGATACAAAACACAAAAGTAATCCTTTCATTTTTATTTATTTTTTTTAGCAAAAATTTAAACAACTTTTTTAATCAACAAACTGAAACAGAATAAATTAAAAATATGAAATCATTTTGATTTTATTTATAGTCGAAAGTTAAAATACACAATAGAAAAATAATTAAAAATTTTATTATTATTATTCCTATAAGAACTATTATTTATTTATTTTGTTTATTTATTTTATTTATTCAAGTACAATAAAGACTTAAATGTTGATACAAAAATAAAAAAAACATATGTAACTTTAATAATTACAGGATGTTAATAGAACTGTTGTATTCCGTATTTTGATTAACTTTTTGTATTTTGGATAATCATAAGTAATCAAAAAATATAAGAGAAAATTTTTTTTATAAAAGTTTGATGACTCAATTAATTGAATTAAAATGAAAGTTTACGTTTTTTTTAATAGAAAAATTGGTAAATTTATTGACCCACCTTATGAACTCTTCATAGATGAATGGCCGATTTTATAGTGGATTTTACTAGAATTCGATAGTGGATATTACCGGAATACATTTTAATTCAGTGTTCTATAGACATTATATCTTCATGTTGATTGATACTATTTGTTAAAATCAATAATTAGTAAACGGTAAGCTGATATTCATCGTAAAATAATAAATGAAATTTAGCCATAAAGAATTAATGATTCTATATTTTTATTCTAAGATAATTTAGTTTAAATAAAAACAACACCTTTTAGTTTCATATAACTTTTATAAAAATATCAAAGTACTTTTCAAGAACTAAGTTCTCATCTTCAGGGCAATTTATTAAATTATAAAAAAAAATGTCTTATTTATTAAGCAGCAGGTAGCGGTTTTTTGTCCGTATTTAGTTAAATATTTCTTTTATTTAGTTTTATTATATTTACTTTTATTGCATTGAATAAAGTTTTTTCTTTTTTGTGGAGTGAAAAGTTTTTCTTCCGGAATAAAACATCGAAAGTTAGAATGAAATATCGAAAGTTGGAATTCCAACTTTCGGAATAAAAAATCGAAATAATCAAATCCAGAACAGTAGTTTTTACTTTATGCTGAAATAAAGACAATTTTTTCAATTGTGAATCTTGGATTGATTTTTACAGTTAGAAAATTGTAAGAATTGAAAATTCTTGATTTTATCAAGATTTGATGATTTCAGAATTTAAGAACTCCACTCTAAAAATATGTATTCTTGTATAAATATGTGTTTGTTTGAAAATGTCGAAAGTTGGAATTTCAACTCTGAAGTAAAATATTGAAAGTAGTAATTGATTCTTGCGCGCAAATTTTTCGAATCATTAGATATGATATAGGTGAAATTTTGCAATAACATTCCATTTGAACTGTTATTTGTCCCCTGTTATTTTTATCTCGTGATTTAATTTCTTTCTGTTTTCTTTCTTGCTTAATTTAATTTAATTTTCTTGTAGTATTTTCTGAATTTAATTTTAAAATATAAATTAGAATGAATAGCGTTACTACTTTTTTATCTTATTTTGAATGAAAATAAAAGTTTTAAAATAATTATAAATATTTTTAAATGATTCACAGACATATATTTGGCAAAACATATTTTGAATTCCTAACCAGAACTTTAAAAGAAGTCATTTTATTTCATATTTATATTACTCACCATATAAAAAAATGAGAATAAAACGCATCACTTTCATTTATCCACTATATTTAAACCAAATGCGTAAAAAAACTAATTACAATAATTTCAATAGTTTATTTTTTTTTTACTAAAATTACATAAAAAGAAAATCATTTTTTAATTACATATATTCTGGAGGTGGAAATTGATTTGGGCATCTTTCCAAGTAATGTTTATATCTTTCACAATCGTAAGCTGTATTGAATAGAAAATGAACAACTATTATTTAATATGTTGTATTTTTAATTTATGTATTTCAAGAAGACAATATTTTTCGTATAGACAAAAAGCTTCAATAATTTTTTTTCCAAGAATAAGTTATGAGTGTATGATGTACTCTCATCGTACTCTCATCGATGTTAGTTTTGCAAAGTTAATTGAAATAAATTTTAAAAAACAGTTACAGAAGAGTTAAGCGTAACGAAATATATTTTTAATGGAGCAAAACATATTTATTATATTTTGTGATTCAACCCAAACATAATTAAATATTACTAATTGAATAGCAATAAATTTAAAAGATAGATCTTACATTCAAACCAATGTTGTTCGGGACAAGCCTGCAATTAGTAACAAAAAACATAAAAAATTAACAATCAATAAGGCGGATAAAAATCCTTTTTGATGATAAAAAGAAATATTTATTCGTTACCTTGATCATATAAACATCCATGCATTTAATAATAAAAGATGGTAATGAAGTACAATTAGCCTTTTCAAGTTCAAATGGTTTTAGACTAGTGATATTATTTAAATCTGTTTGCTTATTAACAGCTTCAGTTGAACAATAATCAAAAGATACTTTAAATAGCGATAACCAATAATCTTGTGTTCCATTAAAATAATCAGTTACAGTTTCCATGAATAATGTTTTATTTAAAATGTCGTCTTCTAAAAATCCAAACATTCTGAAGATGCATTCATCAATACACCATTGTGTTGAGAATTTATTTAAAGCATCACCTTTTTGTGAAACTTCTTCAGCACATGCTTTATAATGTTCATTCAATATATTCGGAATTGGAATTTGACAGCATAACTGAAATAATAACAATTAATATATTATTACGTTGTCTGAATAAAGTAAAGTAAAGTAAAGTAAAGTAAAGTAAAGTAAAGTAAAGTAAAGTAAAGTAAAGTAAAGTAAAGTAAAGTAAAGTAAAGTAAAGTAAAGTAAAGTAAAGTAAAGTAAAGTAAAGTAAAGTAAAGTAAAGTAAAGTAAAGTAAAGTAAAGTAAAGTAAAGTAAAGTAAAGTAAAGTAAAGTAAAGTAAAGTAAAGTAAAGTAAAGTAAAGTAAAGTAAAGTAAAGTAAAGTAAAGTAAAGTAAAGTAAAGTAAAGTAAAGTAAAGTAAAGTAAAGTAAAGTAAAGTAAAGTAAAGTAAAGTAAAGTAAAGTAAAGTAAAGTAAAGTAAAGTAAAGTAAAGTAAAGTAAAGTAAAGTAAAGTAAAGTAAAGTAAAGTAAAGTAAAGTAAAGTAAAGTAAAGTAAAGTAAAGTAAAGTAAAGTAAAGTAAAGTAAAGTAAAGTAAAGTAAAGTAAAGTAAAGTAAAGTAAAGTAAAGTAAAGTAAAGTAAAGTAAAGTAAAGTAAAGTAAAGTAAAGTAAAGTAAAGTAAAGTAAAGTAAAGTAAAGTAAAGTAAAGTAAAGTAAAGTAAAGTAAAGTAAAGTAAAGTAAAGTAAAGTAAAGTAAAGTAAAGTAAAGTAAAGTAAAGTAAAGTAAAGTAAAGTAAAGTAAAGTAAAGTAAAGTAAAGTAAAGTAAAGTAAAGTAAAGTAAAGTAAAGTAAAGTAAAGTAAAGTAAAGTAAAGTAAAGTAAAGTAAAGTAAAGTAAAGTAAAGTAAAGTAAAGTAAAGTAAAGTAAAGTAAAGTAAAGTAAAGTAAAGTAAAGTAAAGTAAAGTAAAGTAAAGTAAAGTAAAGTAAAGTAAAGTAAAGTAAAGTAAAGTAAAGTAAAGTAAAGTAAAGTAAAGTAAAGTAAAGTAAAGTAAAGTAAAGTAAAGTAAAGTAAAGTAAAGTAAAGTAAAGTAAAGTAAAGTAAAGTAAAGTAAAGTAAAGTAAAGTAAAGTAAAGTAAAGTAAAGTAAAGTAAAGTAAAGTAAAGTAAAGTAAAGTAAAGTAAAGTAAAGTAAAGTAAAGTAAAGTAAAGTAAAGTAAAGTAAAGTAAAGTAAAGTAAAGTAAAGTAAAGTAAAGTAAAGTAAAGTAAAGTAAAGTAAAGTAAAGTAAAGTAAAGTAAAGTAAAGTAAAGTAAAGTAAAGTAAAGTAAAGTAAAGTAAAGTAAAGTAAAGTAAAGTAAAGTAAAGTAAAGTAAAGTAAAGTAAAGTAAAGTAAAGTAAAGTAAAGTAAAGTAAAGTAAAGTAAAGTAAAGTAAAGTAAAGTAAAGTAAAGTAAAGTAAAGTAAAGTAAAGTAAAGTAAAGTAAAGTAAAGTAAAGTAAAGTAAAGTAAAGTAAAGTAAAGTAAAGTAAAGTAAAGTAAAGTAAAGTAAAGTAAAGTAAAGTAAAGTAAAGTAAAGTAAAGTAAAGTAAAGTAAAGTAAAGTAAAGTAAAGTAAAGTAAAGTAAAGTAAAGTAAAGTAAAGTAAAGTAAAGTAAAGTAAAGTAAAGTAAAGTAAAGTAAAGTAAAGTAAAGTAAAGTAAAGTAAAGTAAAGTAAAGTAAAGTAAAGTAAAGTAAAGTAAAGTAAAGTAAAGTAAAGTAAAGTAAAGTAAAGTAAAGTAAAGTAAAGTAAAGTAAAGTAAAGTAAAGTAAAGTAAAGTAAAGTAAAGGACAGTAGAGTAAAGTAAAAAAACGAAATAGTATTTAATTACATACTTCCTCAAAATGTATAATTTTACTCTTAACAAGTCCACAGATTCTTAATAATTGGGAAGTGTGATTAAACAACAATATAAATAATTTATTTGAAACAGCAATTAAATATTATTATGGACTATTTATCTGCAAATGACATTGTCAGTCGAAAATATTATTCATTTAAAAAACGTATTATAAAAGCTTTTTATATTTTTTCCCAAAATCCAATGATCATATCAATCTTTTATGTAAAATTTTGCATATTCAATTCGCAAGACAATAAAAAATTATTATTCGTTGACAAAATACCAATTCTAGTTAATTCAGATTAATTATACTCCATATATTATATCTTAAATTAAATTCTTACCAGTTTAGTTGTTGGATAAATACAATTTGATTGCGGGTAGTTCTGAACTAACTGAAATATATTTAAAGAAAAACATAAATAAAATAAAATAGTTAGAAATTAAGATATCTTTAAAACATATTTATATTCCGAATTCTAATTAATTTTTAAAGATTTTAAAAGCATAGTATAAGCATTTTAACCTACTGCTCAAAATTAACCCACTGTTAAAATAAACTTCCTTTTTTTATGAAGTATAGATGAAAATTCTGACTCATATTCATTAAAAATGCAAATAATGTGCCCAATTATCCACCGTTAACGACTCTGTTCATAGTCATGCAGCATGCATTCATCGTCACGGTAGAAAACATTTTATATTCTGATGGATGTCAACAACAACGCAATAGTATCGCAGTAGTATTATTGAATGAAACTAGCAACAACTTGGTGATTAATTTAAAGTATATCAACAGGTTTATTCTACGCTTAGCCTCATCTCTTTTATTTACTTTAACATTAGTTTTATTTGCCAATATTATTTAATATATTTCCAAAGTTATAGATTATGAAGATACAAAGTCTAAATCTAAAGAGATAATTTTTTCAGTTTAAAGCGTGCCATTATTTCAAATTCTGGCCTTGAATATATAATCTATCTATACATATATAAATATACTATCAATTTCCACATCAAATCAAAACATACAATTTGAACTATTGTTTTTTTAAACACTAAAATCTAATTTACAAAATTATTTATTATTTTTTGCTCGTAGATTCAAAATATTCGTTAATTATAAACAAATTTTATAATGAATGAGAATGCTACAGTTTTTAAAATTAAAAAATTAATCAAAAACTAACAAAACATAAAATGATTTAACACTTCTGAATTTATCCAATTTCATTGTATCGTGGAATATGTAAATATAAAACATATTTCCACATTCGAAGAGAAGTTTAAGTAAAAAAGTTCCTTAATTTAGAAACATACATTAAACGTAAACATAAATCTGCTTGTAAATCACATAATTCCAAATGTATATTTTGGGGTTGCAAAGAAATTAAACGAGTCAGAGGTATTAATTCGATTAAGGTATTAATTTTAAAATTAATTAGTTACTTTTAAAGTTAATGTAAAAAATTAGAGAAACTTTTTTTCTAGAAACATACCACTAATCCACAAACAATAATTAATAAAGAATATATTATTATATTAAACATATTCTTGTGGTGAAATTAATATTTAGCAATGATTCTATATAGTATCTGATGAACGCACTTGGCACTTCGAATAAATGATTCAGACTAAAAGTTATTTTAATTAATAAATATAAGGTATGTAGGTATGTCGATCAAAATTTAAGTGTAAATTGCATTTTTTAAATTGTCAGAGTTGAATGAGATAATACATGAAACTACAAGGAAACCAAAAAATTCTGAATAAGGAAGTTAAATATAATTTTGGAAATATTAATTAAATATCGAAAAGTTTAATTGTTTTATAAGTACCTATCTATAGTAAAATTTTTGGACAACAAATATAATAGTTCAATACTGTATATTATTATTCATTATTCTCATTGACCTTGTCATCCAATATCATATATGTTTTTATATTTTCCGTTAAAAAGAGCACAATTTGTTATATTTTTTTTAATATACTATTTATTTTTGTAAAATTAATTTTTTTTTTGTGTGTGAGTAATTTTTAGTTTTTTTGTAATTGTTTTGACATTATTTTCTATAAATAATATATGTCTACGTATTATTTAGGTTGTATAAGCGGAAATAAAAATATTTTTAAATTAACATAGTTAAAGGTTTTTCTTCTTCATTATTTGATTTCTATCTATAATATTTCCTCTGTTCTTCAACAGTATAATATTTGGCTTCCTATTTAATATCATTATCGTTTCTTCCTCTTTCTATCATTAATAAAATAAAACAAAATAGACAGTCAATTTTAATACGATAAATTAATAGAATTTTAAATGTGCATCAAGTACAATTTATATTCAGTGAAGCATTCATATTTTTTGTAATATCATTGACATTTTAACATCATTAACGGTAATATTTCTTGTTAAATGATTTATTTTAATTTAATTTTCATGATGAAAATATATTAATAATTTTTTACTTCATTAATATTTCAAATACGTTATATTATGTACTTTAATTTTTATAAGAAAATTTTTATTTTTATTTGAATATTTATAACGTTTCTCTTATCGTACCGTTTTTTAAATCTACGTATGTGTTTGTAGCGTTTATTTATCTCGAAATTATATTGTAGCGTTTATAATAATACGAAACTTTTCAAATGTTTAATATTACTCCGGCGCTGTTGCCGCTCATATGATTTTTATTAATTGAAAATGATCTAAATTGAAGTAAAATATTTTAGTCTAATAAAATTACAGTTTTTATATGATTTAATTAATTAATATATTCAGTTCGGAAATTTCCATTTATGTTTCATTGTTTTGCTAAGATTTTATATGAATTATTTAGAGAATTTGGTTTCACAATAGATAAATGAAAATACTTAAAACCGCCACTGAGTGAAAATTAAATATTTTGCCACTTTGCTCAGTGTTAACTTCACGATGGTAATTTAGAATGACAAATATAACTGACAGCGCGCCAATTTGACACTGAAAAGTGGAAATTAAATTCACAATTTATTTAAAATTATTTTATTTAAAAATGAATAATGTTGTGTCATTTGTAAAACAACAATATGGATTTGGTAAGTGTTATTGGTGTTTTCCAATAAAAATTATATTAATAATCATGTAAAAACAGTGAAATTACAATGATTTCACGTCCCACCAAAGAGTTTCGTAATATTTTTTTTAATTTTGCTTTGCCGGCAATTTTTTTATTAATAAAATTATACAAAATCTGCAAAAAATACCTTATATATAAATGATTACTTAATTAGCTCTGATTTCTAACGTACAAATATATTCTAAAATTATTAAATTTTATTCTAGAAAAATTAATAAATTGAAATTTTGTATACAGGAATTAATCGCACGTATGATTCAGTTTTACATCGTTTATGTGCTCATGATAGAGATAATTGGAAAGGTATAACACCGTCAACATATATGTCTGATTATAACCCAGAGCCACCAATATTTTCAGCTAAATTCTGTAATGTTGAGAATAATAAACATATTCTTGCACTAGCAAATGAAGATGGCAAGGTTTGACTTTTTGTTTTTTTCCTTAAATAATAGTTTTTCAATTTTAATTTTTTCTTTGAAGATTGCATTACAGGATACCAATATCAGTAAGAATACTTTAGCTGAGACATCTTTAGCTGGTCAACAATGTCATTTTAATGCCGTATTTGATTTAGAATGGATGCCTGGTTGTATGAAATTTGTTTCTGCTTCAGGTAAAAACTAACAAGAAATCATATTTTTATTTTAAATATAAGATTTGTTGTTAGATAAATAAATCACTTTAAAATTAGTTGCACACATGTGCGTAGTGGTAATGAATTTATTGTATTTATAGATTTGAATATTTTTTGGTAAATAATTTAAAGTAAGAACTCAATTGCTCACATACATAAAGAATAAATTACTCATTTATAGTAAATATATTCTAACCAAATACAAATTTAAATTTTTAAATTTTACCATTTTTTATTGTAACAATATTAGATATAATAATGGTTAAACACCTTTCAAATTCGTATATTTCAAAAGTTTTATTAATTGTCGATCGTTTTGTTTGTATCAACTAAATTTTAATAGCTTTTTTCTCAATTCACAGAGACAATAACATTTAAGTATTATTTTCCTTTTTAATTAATTATTGTATCTTTTTTAAAGGTGATCACACAGCACGTCTTTGGGAGATAACGGAGACAAATTTTGTAATGACAAAAGTATATAATGGTCATACAAGATCAGTTAAAACAGCAGCATTTCGTAAAACAGATTCATCTGTATTTGCGACAGGTGGGAGAGATGGTGCTATATTAATATGGGACACAAGATTAAATAATAATAATAATAATGTTAATTTAATGCCACGTGCTGATAATTGTATATATAGTGGTCATTCAGGTGGTCCTGGAACGCCACAATCATATAAAGGAAAATCAAAAAATACACCAAAACTACCTTCAAACTTATGTTCAAGTAGTATCACAGGTTTAAGTTTTCAAAATGATTTTACATTAGTTTCATGTGGGGCTGGTGATGGTGTTATTAAAGTATGGGATTTACGTAGAAATTATACGTGTTTTAAAAAAGAACCATTACCAAAACATAGTTTATCTTATGCTGGCTCATCAACATTTAAAGGTTTTACGAATTTATTAATTGATAATTCTGGTTTAAGATTATATGTTAATTGTATGGATAGTAATATATACTGTTATAATTTATCATCATATTCAGATAAGCCTATAATATGTTATAAAGGCTTAAAAAATACAACGTTTTATATAAAATCATGTTTAAGTCCAGATGGAAAATATTTAGTTAGTGGTAGTAGTGATGAAAAAGCATATATATGGAATGTTAACTATGAAGAACCAATTGTTGCGTTAACTGGGCATACAGTTGAGGTAACATGTGTTGCATGGAGTCAAGTAAATGATATTAGACTTGTAACATGTAGTGATGATGCACGTCATAAAATATGGAAAATTGGTCCTGAATTAATTACAGATGATGAAAAACTGTATTATAAAGGTAGAACAGAAATAATAAAAGAATTTCAAAGTAATTTAATGATGAAAAATAAGATAAATACATTAGAATATACACCAAAATCAGTAAAAAGATTAATTGAAAGAAATGAAAAAACACCAACATCGATTGAAAAACCATCAAAGAAAAGAACATTATCCGAAATGTATGATGGTGATGAAGATGATGATGAACACCAGCAAAATAATCGTGAATCAAAAAGACAAAATACAGAAACAAAAGGGAGAAGACTTTTTAGTCCTTCAACATCAACATCTTCTGGTACAGGCTTTAGGAGTTTAAATAGTATAAGTGAAGAAATTGTAAATGATTCACCATCAAAACGTTTATTATCACCATTAACAGAGCGTATAGAAACAAATAGAAAATCACCATCATTAGTAGAACCAAATACACCATCAACATCACCAACAGTATCACGTTCATTAAATCAAATATTTTCGCCAACATTAAATTTACCAAATTATGTAATTGATGGTGAAGCACCGCATATACGTATTTTATCTCCAAAACGTAAATTAAAGGAAAATGTCGATTGGCTAACAAAAATACGGAAACAAAAATTATTATCATCACCGCATTTAAAATTATTTGTATCAAATAGTAATCAGCAAAGTGATAATGAAGATATTGATTCAACAAATAATATTTATTCGAATGAAACATCGTCTGCAATGTCACCACGTGTTCAATCATTAAAATCATCCGAATATAGTCCAAGTACAAATAATGGGTCAACTACACCCAGACGACGTACATCTAGATCTGGTTCAACACATTCAGATTTATCACATTCAAAGACACCAAATTCAAGTAGACGGCATTCAACCGAAACGTCAATATTAAAATTTTTTACCTTAACTCAAACATCAAAATGAGATGAAAAATTATTTCCACATTTTTTTTTTTCATTTGAAAATCCTTTTTTAATTCAAATAAATGGAAAGGATACGCCATTTTGATTATACTTCGTGACTGAATTTTCTATTTTAACGAAAATATTAATAATTCGTTTTTGTTTTTGCTTTTTACTTTCTATTAAAAATTGAGAAAATGATCGAGAAATAAAAAAATTTAATTGCCTTAAATTAATTATTTCGAATTATTAAAAATGAAATGTATGACTATAATAAATATAAATACCTATAAATATATTATGTATAGAGAAAAAAAGAGAATGATAGATGTAATTATTTTCTTAAATAATTAAAAGAAATGAAAAAAATATTTTATTTCCAATTTTATAATACCTACTTATTTTTCTCTCCTAATTAAATAAATTAATGAATGTTTAAAATGAAATAAGAAAAATGTTATTCAATTTAGTGACGCTTATTATTTTGTAAGAATTAAACAATTAATTAAATTTAAATAACTAAAAATTAAATAAATAAACATTTATTTTGTTAATAAATAAAAAAAGACTTTTCATTTCTATAAATTTATTCCATTTTCTATTGTTACGTGAAACTCGGAATATATTTTCTGTATATTAGATAAAAAAGTTTTACGAGTTCGATTTTCTTCAGATAAGGCTAAGTAATTAAAAAACTGAAACTAACTACTAACTAATGTAAGATCGCATTTGAATAAATAGTATTCTACTGTTTGCAATAATTTTTATATCGCAGTAATTGTATTTTTTTTATACATTGTTTGAGTTCTTCAAATGATGACTGAAAATAATTTAAACTCAATTTCAATATTTCTGATTTTACATTAACTTGATTTCAGGATAACGAGTTATTCATCTGTCATCCAATTAGATAAAGGGAAGTAAGATTAGAAAAAAAAAAGTTTCCATTGAACCACAAAAAATTAACACCAAATTTTTTTTAAATTTTTATTTTATATATTTTTTTTTGTTGTTTTTTTTTCTTGTATTTTTCTTTCAATGAATATCTAATATTGCTTAGATCTGGCTCTTAGCAACTATTAAATTCATAAACAATTTAACCTTAATTATGATTACAAAAATGTATGTGTTTTTTTTTTACTTTTCTTATGTTTTTGTTTTCTATTGTTTTATTTTTCTTTTTTTTAAATTTAATTTTTTTTTTGTTATTTTATTAGACATTCTTTTTGTTTTTTTTTTATAGTTTAAATTTTACTTTAATTTAATTTACATTAATTTCTTCTTTTTTTTTTTACTTTTCTGAAAGGCAGATTGAAATATATTTATTTAATTTAAATTTTTCTTTTAAAAAAAATTATATTTTATAAAATAATAGGAAAAAAAAAATATTTTTGTTCTTTTTGTAATTGTGACTTATTTCCCATTCTTGTTTTCTATTTTATAATTAAACAGAAATTTGCAACAAAAGTTAATTCGGCTTTTTCTTAAATTCTAAAATTGGGACAAAATTGAAAACAAAAAAGAATTATTTTTGTTTAGTTTTTTAAAGAAAGATAAATGTGCAACTGTCATTGCGTCTTTTGTTTTTTTTTTTTTTATTAATTTGTTGACTTTCATTTATTTTCTCATTTTTCCTTTATAAATTTTCTTCTAATTTATTATTCAATTATATATTTTTATCTCTCTCTCTTTCTCTATTTTATTTGATTTATTTCTTTGTGAAAAAAAAGCTTCTTAAAAAAATTTAGTAAAAATCCAAGAAAGAAAATGAACAATTCATTTTTATTTATTTAATTTGAGCGTTTTTTTTCCAAATAACAACAAAATACTGTTTAAAAAAAACAACAACAACAGAAATTCGTAATTTAAATTTAAAAAAAAATTAATAAGAGAGAATTTATCACACTTTTTAACACGTTTGGAAGTTCAACACTGGAAGTTGTTGGAACCTAATTCATACACGTTTTTTTTTTAAATGTTTATGATTAATTTTTATATTCATTCTTATTCGTTATTTAAAGTAAAAAGAAAAAAGAGAAAAAAAAAATATTTCTGCTTTTAGCGAAAAGAGCTTTTTAAGGCTGCATTTTTACACAACAATGATTTTCTATTCCTTTTTATACAAAACGATAATCACAGTTAAAAGGGAAAATTTAATTTTTTTTGCATCATCACGAAAATGGATATAAGCTCATTTTAGCTGAATTTAAGCTCGGGCACAATGGAAAAGCTTTAATATTTATTGTATAGGAAATCGGAGAAAACAGAATTGATTTTAACTTAATCTTAATAATTTTAATTATTTTAATTTAACAGTAACTATATGTTCACAGTATACTTAATCAATAAAAATGTTTAAAAACATTTCGTTGTTCACAAATTGAAGAAAGAAATTCTATAGAAAGATTGGGTCAGACACGTACAAAAAATGACATGAGAAATCTTGGAACAGTAGAAATTGTCATAACAATCAATTTTGTTTAAACAAAAATTGATAACCATGAACTATTACGAAAATGATCGAATATGTATGACCACATTCTCAGTGTACAACTTTATATGATCAAATTTTGTTGTGCGTGATCCATACAGTTTACACCTAACATGTTAAAAAAGAATTCAATCAACTTATTGTTGATTTTGATTGATTCATTAAGGTAAAAATAAATCGACATTATATTGAATGACGAATCATTTATCAAACAGGAAATCATTAAATAAAATCTCATGCAGATTGAAAAGAATACTAATATTATATTTAATTATTTTCATTTTTTTAAATTATTTATGAAAAATGAAAACACTAAAAAAAAAACTTATACAATTTAAACATCCATAAGTACGTAATGTAATGGTATGTCATTTTATTTTTTATTCTAAAATTTAATCGACTAAATTAATAAATCCAATTAAAAAAAAAATCTCCTCAAAATTAAGTGTGATAAAAATTCTCAAAACAAAGGAAAAAAAAATGAAATAAGTAATAACTTTTTGTTTTATTTTTAAATTCACAAAATTTAAAGCTTTTTTTTTTTATTTTTTTTTTTTTTATTTTAAAAAAAAGTTTCAAAAAAGATTTTTCTTTTTTCTTTTAATGCAATTTTTTTTTTACTTATTATTTTCTTTTTTAAACATTCACAATGATTTGAGTAAGGTAATTAAGTTTAATTTTTATCTTCTTTATTTATATCTTCTTCTTCTTATCAAATGAATTTTTTTAACTAATTTAATACAATTTATTATTATTTTGTTTTTAATCATTTACAGTAAAAAACCTTTGAAAGTGACCATCTCTCTACTGTGATATTTGTTAGAATAAAAATGTGAACTAATTATATTTGATTTTATAGCACTTTTTTTTCATTAGTTTTATTTTTATTTGAAATTTTAATAATAATAAAAACACAATTTGTAATGTTGATCGTAACTGTCAGAATATCGAGTGGCCCATTTACGGAGGTTTCACCTTTTTCTTCTTCAAATATTTAAAGCTCATAATTTTCCTTTTTTTCTGATTTTTATTTTCATTGTTTTTCTTCTTATTTTTTAAATTTTTTTTTTTTTTGTTTTTCTCTTTTATTTATTTTTAAACTTTTACTTTTAACTTTTTTTATTCATCATACAAAATACAAAAAATACAAAAAAAAAAAGGTAACCAAAAAATATTATCCTTTTTTTTTGTTTTTGGTTTTTAAATTTTTAGATATGTACAGATTTAATTTTTTTAATTTTTTAATTTTTTTTTTTAAAAAATTACGGGCAATTTAATTTTTTTAACTTTTATTTCATTTGTTTCTTTTTTTTTTTATTTTTTTTTTTTTGTGTTTTTTTTTATTAAATATTTATTGATTTTTTTTTGATCCTGATTTTTATAATTGTTATTAATCTGACTGAAATATAAATTTTCATTTTAGGTACAATTAAAAAATTATTCAAAAATATTTTATTTTAAAGAAGATTTTTTGTTCCTTGTTTTTAATTTGAATCCTTAAAAAAAGAAAAAAAAAGCACACATTCTGTTTGTTTTTAATTTTAATAATTTAATTAATGAGCATCAAAAAACACAATACAATTTCGTTATCTTTTATTAATCTTACTATCCAGGTAAATCACAGAGAGAAGAGCTAAAAAAAAGGAAATCGTTAAAAAATGACAAAAGATTTTTTTTTTTTTTTCCATTTCTCGATAAAAATTTTCATTCATTCCTAATATTCTTTTCTCTCCGTTAAAAATCTAATTTGATAACTCTAATCAAACTCAACGAATGAAAAATTAGAATTTAAAAAAAATTTTTGAATGTGTCGCTGTCTCCCTAACTGTTTGCAGAGAAAAAAATAGAAACAATTTACTTTCGTTAAAAATTTTCTATGATTGACAAACTTTTTATAATTTTATTAAATATTTTCATAATTTGTAATAATTTCGGCAATTATTAATTAGGATGCCGTATTAAATAAGCAAAACAATTATATATTGCTTAAAAATTACACTTTGTGTTTCAATAAAAAATTTGAGTAATTGGAAAACCCTGCTGCGTTAAGCTGTTTGGTCTTTTTAGTTTTTATGTAATTTAAAATGTGGCCAATAATACATGTCTTAAATTATTCTCAGGTCTAAAATGACATCATCATCATAAATATGCTCAATATTTTAAAGGAAAACAATTCAATTACAATTTTGTATACCTTTCTTCTTTCATCACAAACACTAGAACGCATAATGAGAAAAACGAAAAACGAGTACCAATATATTATAATTGAACAAAAAATTTTGTTTCGAACAATAAAAAAAAAGGATTAGCATGGAATTATATGTGTATGTGTGTTTTACATTAACTACGATTGAAATGGAAGTTGGGGGTAAACGGGAAAATTACATTTTTGGTTTATTAATTCTATTTTAATTATTTTTTTTTTGTTTCTTAATTTTCTTTCTCTTCTTTACTAAAGAAAACTTAAAAATTGGTCAACTTTTTCCTTAAATGATTGTTTTTTCTTAAAGTTTTGAGATTTTAGAATAAAAGAAACATAAAAGTTAGATAGAAGAATTATTTTCTCTCCTTTAGTTTATTTTACAAAAAAGAAAAAAAAACTATAATTTTTGTGAGCACACTTTTTTGTTTTTTAAGCTGCGTATTCTACAAATAAGATCTGTATTTTCTTTAATTATTATTATTAAACATAGTATTTGTAATAAATTTTCTCATAGAAAAACTTTAAAATAATTCAAATTTAATTATTAATGATCTGATTATAAATATACGCACATGATTATCTCGTATACGTAGATGTCAAAAAAATTTAATCTGAATCTCAATTTTCGTAAAGGTAGCCATAATTGCTACTCGGAATCATTTAAAAATATATATATATAAAATTCTTGTTTCTAGTAAAAATCTTAACCATTAATTTTCATACTGTAAAGAAAAATATTTGATAAATGATTCAAAATTAAAACTAATGCAGCTATTTAAAAATAGCAAAAGAAAAAACCATCAAAAAGATAAAATACAGATCCAATACATACATTGTAAAAATTTTTTAGTTAAGTTTTCTCCCTATATCCTCTCTAATTTCACTCGTCCTTCTGTATTTTTATATCTCTCTCTCTCTCTTTTTTATCTAGTCTATATTTTTCATTTTTAGTTAACCAGATTTTCAATGATTATCAATTTATTTATTAATTTATTTAGGTAGGTTTTTTTTTTTTCTTTACTTTATTTTATTATTATTATTTTATTAATTAATTATATTTTTTTTATTACAAATAATTTGTTCCATATTCTTCTTCATTTTCTGTTTTATTGATTTCTTTTTTTTTATTTTTTTCATTTAAATCACTTTTATATCTTATCTCTTTTACATTTTTTGTAAAGCACAAAAAAATATATCATCTACAAAAAGAAAAACAGATTTCATTTCGATTATCAGAATTTATTTAAAAAAAATATTGGGTCCATTTCATTTTTTTTTTCAAAAATATAAAAAAAAAAAGAAAAAAAATTTAGAAACAAAAAAATTGAAGAAAAAAATGGACACAATAAATTTTTGTTTTTCTTAATAGCGAAACCTCTAAAAACTGATCCACATTATATTTAAGTTACATTTTAGGTATTTTTATTTACTAGAAAAAAAAAATAATGGAAATAGTCAACATTAATAAAGATTTCGCTATTTATTTTTCTTCTTTTTGTACAAGACATCTAGACCGCCGGTCACCACACTACACTCTCTTTTATATCTGTCTTATTATTATTATTAATTATGAAACGCGCTCTCCTCCCTTTAACTTATATTTAACAAACGCGATTTATTCTTCTTCTTTTTTTATTTAAGACAAGTAATTAAAATTTAAATACACATTTTTTATAAGGTAATTTTTCATTTTTAATTTTTTAATAAATCACGGGAAGACTCTTATAAGAAAATACAATAAGTATAGTGGATCAAACAGCAACAACAACATCAACAACAAGAACAACAATAAATATAACAGAAAAACAAAAAGAAACAAAAAAGAAAAAAAGGAAAAGTTAATCGATAATAAATTAATATTAAATGAAATCACAAAACAATTAAATATTAATTTAATTACTTTTTTTTAAATTAAGAAAAAAAAATTTTCATAATAATTTATTTACGTTTGAAATTGGTGCTTTTTGTGTGTGTGTTTATTATTTTTTGTATATTTTGTGTTTTATTTTAATTCTATTAGCTAAATAATTTTTGTTTGTTTTTTGGTTTTTGATTTTCAAAAATAAAAACAAACAATTCTCTATGATATGAATAATATAGCAGGAAGAGTGTGGGGTTGGTAGTGGTTGGTGACGATTTTTTTTCCTTTTTTCTTTTATTATTCTTTTTAGCAATAAATAAGATAATCGTATTGGTTGCTTTCATTCATTATAGTAGAGATTTTGTAATTTTTGTTTTTTTTTTTTGTTTTTTCCTCTTTTTAATAAAAACAAAACTAATTGGACTTAATCTGTATCTTGAGCTGATGTGTCACATGAAGAATTATCATCATTTGTTGTAGTTGTTGTTGGTTCGGATCCAACATCCATCACAGTTTCTGTTGTTGATGAACTGAGGAACAAAAATTAAATAAGGTTTTTTTAAATAAAGTACCTTCTATTTTCAAATAATACTACAAAAAATAATTTTCGTTCAATTCTGCAAAAGGTAACGAATAACAAATAATAACGAAGGTTAGAATATTTTTAAAAATGTATACTTACTTCTCATTTTGGCTTGTTATAACAGGTCCATTTGTCACTTCTGAATCAGGTACAGCACCATTAAATGTTGTCTCTTCTATATTTGTTTTAATATCCTTATCTTTTTCATCACTTAATGGCACTATCTTATTTGTTACATCATCTATCTCAGAATTAATAATCCTACAATAAAATTTTTAAATTAATGAATAGAAATAAATTCACATTACGCCATCTATTATTCAAAAACAAAATTAATTCAAAATATCTATCTTGATTCTAGATAATCATAATTTTTACAACCATTGTCAGAGTATTCAATTAATTGCCATTGTGTATAAAACAACTCGTAAGATAAATGAAAAATATAGAAATTAGTGTTTACCTATGATTATCTAAGTTCAAAACATTTTCATCAGTCTCCTTATAAGTATCAGCTGTATGAATATTAGCATTTTTGTCACTTTTTTCTTTTAACGATAATTCAAAAGCTGCAACAGTTATTTCATTTCCTTTCAATTCATCCTCGACTCTTTCTTCATTATTTAATTGAATTTTATTACCACCATTGTTTTCTTTTAATGACATTAATTTACTTTTTTCCTCCAGGGATGTCATTGCTACTGAAACAATTACAGAAAAAAACATACAAAATTTCATTCGATAGTATTCTATAAAGTGGTAATTTTTTTATTTACGATTTTCAAAATATTTAATCGGATCAAAATCAGGAAAATGTGTATCAAAATCAGCAAAATTATTAGCATCAAAGTTTTCCCAATTTTGTGTATTTTCTTGAAATGGTGTAGGTGATTTCTGTGGACCCCAAGGATTTATAAATGTTATTGGTAAATCATCTAATTTTTCTCGCCACGGATCATCATCAATTGTTACTTGGCCAAAATCAATTTTATTATTATCCAATAATACATCAGATTGATTTATTGTTGGCCATGTTTTAATATGATGATTAATATCTGAATCTAAATCATTTGCTAATGATGACGAAGTTGCTGCATTTTCATCCCATCTATTATTACCAATATTAAATGAATTAAGTGCTCTATCACATGTCTAAAATTAATATAAAACAAAAATTTATATTATGTTACATTTTTACATTTCTTTTGTTTTAATAAATAATTTAACCTAACCAACTAAATTACGAATAAATAAGCTTCATGAAAAAAAAAAATTCAAAATTACATTTATAAACGCAATTAAATGCTTTAGAAAATTTTATTTTATTTTTATTCCACTGAGTTTAGTTCGGGATGTTAGAATAATATTATTAAAGCATAGTTAAAGAACAAAAGAAATTAAATTAAATAAAAAATCGTGTTATGAATTTCCGAGAAAAATATTAAATATAAATTAATGAATGGAAAATGGAATTGGGATAGTAAATTAAATGTATTGATGAAGAAAAAAAATTAATATCTTTCGGAATGATATTTATAAAATTGAGAATTACCTAATAATTTTAATAGAGTTTAATTTGAAATACTAATTCATGCAATTTTCTTATAATCGCAATTATTTTTAAATGACCGTAATATAAATATTCATTCTAAAACTTACATCCTCAAAAATTTTCTGTTGATTTTCTAAATCTTCAGCTGATAAATTTGTCAATTCGTCAATTGAATTTCTGTCAAATAAAAATAAAGTAATTAAAAATGAATAAAAATTAAATCTTTTATATTATTTTATAAATAAAATTAAATGAAGAATGAATTTAATTTTTTATATATATATTTTTTTAATGCTTGAATAAATTGTGTTGAAATGGGGGTACGTGATATATACATACGGCATTAATACATACTGAAAATTTGGATCAATATTATTATAATAATCAGCTGCAAATGTTTCATTCATAAATTCCTTTGATGGTGAAATCATTTCATAATCACAATCATTTTGTTGTGCTGGATTACAATTTGCCTATAAAAATGGAAATAATTATTAAGGAGTAAAATAAATTTGAAAATAGAAAAATGTTCAATTCTGAGATTTTTCGGATATCCAGAAGCGGTACGTGAAAATCGAGATTAATTATTTTCTTTATCAACTTTATTTAAAGAAAAAAAAATCAACTTACTAAAAACTTATTTTGTATTTCTAATGCTTTAGCTAATTCACCAGTAACTGTTTCAGTAATTTTCTTCCAGAATTCTAATTCATCTTCGTTTAGATTTAATTCAACTAAGGCACGAAGTTTATCTGATATAGTAATACTTGAAACCAATGCGTCAAAAATTTCAATTAAATGTCCCATATAACCAAGTCTACGACCTTTCAATTGTGATCTGTGAAAAAATTCATATAAAATTAAAAGAATTTCAAGAATTAACAAAGGTTTTCAATATATTTATTTTGGTATTTTGTATTTTAAAACTATGAACAACACGTTATAATCTGTGATGGAATTCCACATACATTATATTTATTATTAATTAATAAATAAAGTTATATAAAGAATATTACCAATATATACATTAAAACTAGTTGAGTTTAAACTAAAACAGTTATAATTGTATATAAAGTAAAAAATAAAAATAAAACACTAACAAATAAATTTGTAACTAATTTTATCATAAAATATTCTTACTGTATTGTATCATTGTGTGACCAACAATCCAAAAGTTTTGACACTATTTTACAATTAACTATAATCTGTGAAAAAAATAAACAAAAACAATATTTTATTATTTAAACTAAAATATATCTTAAATTAAATAAAATAAAAATATCGTGTTGAAATGATTTATTGTTTTGTGGAATACAATGATTTATATAAATTTTACAGACTAACTAGAAAGTTGCAGATTATTAAATAACGCTTGTGAAATTGCGAGTTTTTTTTATTAAGTCAATATAAATTTGGGACAATAAGAGTATTTAATATAAAAGTTAAATAATTAATTGTAGAATAAAGCAGTTCAATTATACTGAATAAAAAGTGTTAACCAAGTACTTTGAAACCATCATAATCAAGACAAAATTAATTTCAGGAATTATTTGAGCAGCTTTGTATACAAAAGAAACTTAATTTATTATTTATGTTGCATGTTATCCTATCATTTAGTGACGTAATATATATTCGTGATAACTCTAAGAATTCTTAATTATAAAAAATATTAATTTAATATTATAACGACAAAGAGGGTTAGTCACTTTAAATTTTGCGCGTGCACATAAGTAATATAATTCAAGCACTTCAGAATAATACAGTTAATTATTAAAAAAAGTACGTAGTGATTCTTGAATGAGTTGTTGTTGTGCTCTATCATGACCCTAATGATTTTTTATTTCTTTGCTTTATTCCTTTACAAATACAAATCGACACAAAATTGATTTAGAAATATTTGAAATCACAAAATAAAATTTAGACGTAAATGGGAATTTTAAGAAATTTCCATTATGTGATAATTTTATTCATTCTAATTAACACGATGAACGATTGGAAATAGGAGAACCAAAACTAATTAGATTTTTTTAATCAAATAATTTCAATTACTATTGATAAGCGACCAGTAATAAAACAAATTGCGTCTCTGTAATTTGAAATAAGATTTACATACTTCTTCTAATAAATGTAAAAGTTTTGTTCACGAAAAGTTAAATAATTTCAAAAGATATCAATATTTCTTTTAATCCGTTTTCTAAATAATAATAGTAATAATAAATAATAAAAACTTACATGTGTTTGTAAGGCAGATGGGGTTAAAATTGTATCATTTGGTGATTGATCAAATGATTGAAATGCATAAACTAAACATTTTTTGACCTGATAATGTAAAAAATTATTCCAACAATATTCTCTGAATAATTTGAGCAATGCATTAAAAAATTCTACTTCACATATTCTAAAAAAAAAAGAAAAAACAACAATTACTTTATAAAATTGCAATTAAATATGAATAAAATAATAAATTCTATACAATTATTTTCCACAAAAATAAAGAAATTAAAATTATTAAAATTTCATTTTAAATATTTTAAAAGTATTCATTTTGCTTAGAAATAGGATTTTATTATTATTCGTGTGCATGTATAAATGCAATCCAATATATTTTTCGATCTTTATCAGTACCGTGAATAAATAAAACAAAAAATGAATAACATAAAAAAACTTACGCATTTAAGACATCAATATTTTCTGTTTCTATTAATACTGTAAACAAACAACAAACTTGTAGTCGAGTGTTCCCAAATGGTGGAGGCGTTTCAGATGATGTTACATATGTAATATTATTATTATTTTTAGGTGGATTTATAAGAATATTATAAAAATTTTTAATAGATGGTATTATTGAATTAATCAATCCTAATACCACTGTTTTGTGATGTGTTTTTTCAGCGTCCAATAAATATTGAAGGGCAATATCAGATACTGGTTCATTACTTCAAAAAAAAAAAAAAAAAACAAATTAAAAAACATTATAAATTAATTAAGCCAAAGTTAAATTTTTTTTAGCAGTATTTCAGTTTTGTTCGAATTAAATAAGAACATAACACCTAATATCAGATTTTGTGAAACTCTGAAAAAATTATAATTGGCAAAAACAGCTGTAGCCCATACAACTATAAGATATATACGTTTTTTAATAAGCGCCATTAGACTCAGGCTAATGAAAATAGAGAATAAAGAATTAAATAGAATAACTTACACAATTGGATTCTCAAAAAGTGTTAAAATTATTTTAATTCCTGCAACAATATTACTTTCTGAACAATTTTCATTGAATATTGATTCTAACAAAAGTCTTGTAATTTGTTCGTTTTCTAAAGCTTCTAGAATAGGATCAGTTGTATCTGTAGCTGCTAGAAAAATTTACATTTAATTTAGATAAATAATAACAAATAAAATTTTGTTATTTATTAAAACTTCAAAAGTACCTTGATCTTGTCGATCATCCTGTCTGGTTGTTCGTCCAGT
Organism: Pedicia rivosa; assembly: GCA_963082725.1. Classification (NCBI taxonomy): domain Eukaryota; kingdom Metazoa; phylum Arthropoda; class Insecta; order Diptera; family Pediciidae; genus Pedicia; species Pedicia rivosa. The sequence continues at coordinate 28,131,428 of OY720155.1, forward strand.
CTTAATAACTTCACTTAAAAATTGTGCAATATTATTATGTTTCTCATTTTCTTCAGGTAAACTCAACATTTTTATTAATTTTTCCAAGAGATTTTGTTCTTTCACCCACTAAAACATAAAATATTATATTTTACAATCCAAAATTATCTCAATTAATTTCTTACATCCAGTAAATTTTTTCTTATTTCTGGTCCTTTAACTTCAGTTATAATATGCAATAATAAATCCATAATCACCGGTGTACTTATATGTTTTAACATTGTATCGAGAAAACCATCTCTGGACTTAATGAATTCTAGCACCTGGAGGCATACAGACTGATACGAAAACCAGTTCTAAAAAAAATTAAAAAAAAAATTAATATTTACTAAACTCCAACTAATATATTTTTTCAGTAAAAATTTTAAGGAAGGAACAAAAATACTAAAATACTACTAACTATTACTAACTACTATATTTTGCTGATTTATGCAAATACAGAAACACTCAGCAAGAAAGAGTGAGTCAGAGAAAACATGAAAAATTATTAAAATCCTTATACTGATCGTAAATTTATTAAAAAATCATCTTTGTACAAAAAAAAACGTTTAAAAATTAATAATTTATTGGATTAGATAAGTCTTATCTATATTAACCTAAATAAGTCAATTTCTTTCATACATGAATTATATTTTACTAACACTGTTCAATTCAAGAACGACATAGAAGTTTTAAACGATGTAATTCAACTAAAAATTAAACGTGTTTAGTATAAATAATAATTATCAATTACTATGTTCATTTCCAAAAGAAACAAAATACTTTTATAAATAAAAATAATTAATTCATTAATTAAAAATTGATTAGTTACATCATTACCATAATTAAATCAGAAATTATAATTTTGTTATTTAATTAGACAAGAAATATTTTTCACCTATTAAATAAAAGAACAAATATATTTCCGACTAAATAAAAACAATTTGCAATTATTTTAAAACGTAGATTTTTTGAAGAGCAAAAGACCTAAATATTGTAAGAAATTTTTCATAGCAGGAAACTTATTTATTAAATTATGTGATTTATTTAAACATATGTATTGGATGTTTTCAAAAGCATGGATTATTCAATAAATGTTACAACATAAATGTTAATAACAGTTACTGTAAAAATAAGCTAAATCGAAATAGACAAGTGTTTAATATATATAATTAAACTGAAACATAAGGAGTACTAAAATAATTTAAATAAAAAAAGTTCTACCTGCTCAGACTTTCTAGATATCAGTGTACCAAAAGTTTTACAAAAGAATGATGTTAGCAATGGGTTTAATGGTGCTTCCATTTGTAAAAAATTGTATAATTTTAATAAACATTTTTCATCCGCAACGAGACTTTCGTGTAAGGACGGTACATCGCTAAAAAAAATGAGCAGAAAAAAAATTAATGAATAATAAATTTAGATATTTTTTTTTGTTATTGATTAGAATTATTGATAAAAAAATTTATTTTTATTTTTTTATTCACCTTGTGAGAATTTCACATGCCACATTGGAATGCTTAAAACGAATCGTTTCAGCAACATCTGGGGGCGGTTCTGTTGTTATTAATGTAACAAGTTCTTCGATTATTTCCGGACGAACCAAACTAAATAAAATGAAATATATTTAATAACGTTTAACTTGTTTATTTATGTTTTATCATTTTAATTACTATTGGATTAGTTTTTTATTTTGTGATTTGCACTCTTGAAGGAGATCTTCATCATCAAGAAGCTCGTTTAGAGAGACATCCTACAAAAACGAAGTAAACAAAGAACAAACAATAAAATATTATCGGTATAAAAACAATAACTAATAATATAAACCTCTTTGCTTAGTAATGCTTCTATGTTTGGTGAAGACGTATATCCATTATCTCCCCAAAACATTTTATAAAACTGATTTTGTTAGGTGAAATTATTGTATTTCTTTTGTCTTGAGAGTAGCACAACACTGTATAAAGAAAAAAAAAAAATTATCATAAAACTAAAACTAAAAACACTGTTAAAACACGTATATGAAATGTCAAATTATGCAAATAAATCGTCTACGGATTTATATTTTTTTTATATTGTTGTTTTATTTTTGTTATTTTGTTTCTTTTTTCACTTAAACTTTTTTTTGTATATTTGAATATGGTATTTTTGACATATTATTACTTCTTCATTCATGACATAAGAAATTGAAAGGTGACGTCACACGAATGAGTACATCATTTTTCTTCTTTTTTTTTTATTTTTTCCTATCACGATTTTTTTTATTAGACATTCTATAATAATAATTAATATTATTTACCTCTAAAGAATCACAGACACATCAGCAAATTTATTTTAACAACGTGGGTTTATTATATCAATTTTATTAATAATTTTGGATGGATATTTATAAAAATAAAAAAATATTTTTTTTTGTAGAAAAAAAACTTAATGTTTTAATGAAAAATTTTAGTTTAAAGTCTTGCGTTCTATCCCAATATTTATGTATGATAGCATTCAATTCATATAACATAAAGTATTTTGTTAGATTTTATTGCAAATTAAAACTATAACAACAATTAGAATAACAAAATTATTTATTTTTAATAAAAAACACTTTTCGCTATATCAAGTTGTGGAATGAACTTAGTCGCAAACGAAAAATTTTACTAATTTTTTTTTAGTATAGCAATTTTATTTTGGAACTCTCATCGCTTGAAATATTCAATCATATTTGTTTAACATAGAATATATAGCGGGAAATTTTGAATGCAATTTTTTTTTAATAAATAAAGAATCACTTTGAAGTTATTTATAAATTTATATTCTAAAAGAAGGAAAAACAGGTTATTATTTCAATAATATTATTTATATTTAAAATTTTTACAAGAAATTTTTAAAAATAAAAAATTGTCTTTTTTATTTAAAAAACTTTTTAGCAATACCAAATAACATAAACAAATGGCATGCATGTAACAAAATAGATGAAAATATTGTACTTGGATATGTATTCCATGCCAATTCAATTAAAGCCAGCAATAAAAATTTAAAACTTGTGTTGTAATCAGTAAACCATGTTAAATATGGTAAACTATGAAAATACCAAACATAAAATTGATAATGTAAACTTCTTGCACAAACTATTCCAATAAAATTACATAAAAATAATGGAAGCAGAGCCAATTGCGTTGATTTATCAAAATGAATTGAATATTTTTCTGGTTCTTTTTCCTCTTCCCTCTCAGGTACCACCTTTTTCTGTCCAGATGATTTTTGTAGTGAATTTTCAAATGAATTTAAAAATGATTGTTGTTCGCTTGATAGAACTTCTTCTTCGTTATCAACTATCCGTCTTTTAGTCAATTTGTTTGGAATATTTTTATTCTTATTTTTTCTTAGTTTCATCTCTTTATTTTTTGCAGTTATTTGGGGTTTCAACTGCATTTCTAGATTCCTTAATCGACAATAGCTTTGCATATATTTAAAGCTTGGTTTGAAAAATGCAAACAAAAGAATAACGTGTAAAAATAAAAGTCCTATATGAAAGTTTTTGTTCTCGAAAATCTCTTTTTCAAGAAATCTATAATTTACTGTCCATTTATGATCAAATACTCGACCAATGTCAAAACTTCCTTTTAAGTATTCTAAAGGATGTGTTAAAAGAAAAGGCAATCCTAATAAAAGTTGAACAAATGCACAAATACCTAACTGTAAAAGTGTTTTAAAATATCCTAAATTTGTTATATACAGTAAAAGTACTGCAGGAGCAAATAAAAGTGCATTCATTTTAACTGAAACAGCTAAACTGAAGAATAAACTTCCTACACTCCATTGATTATCCAGAAATAAATTTAAAGCCACATATAGAAACAAAATTGCAATTGGATCATTAAAAAGTCGTAGAACATAAATTGAATGAATTCTATAAGATGTAAATGCTGTTATAACTAGCACATAAGGAGGAAGTTTTCTACTTTTTGAGTACAGCCGTAAAACTAAAAACATTTGTAATAAATAGATTCCAATAAAAATAT